>CM021782.1:9522479-9797248 GCA_011076525.1 Nettapus auritus | reverse complement strand
CCCCCCCCCCCTTTTTTATATCTCTTTAATAAATGATCCGAAGGCATGCTTTCGCTCTGCGTGCTACTTGAAGGCTAGCTGCTTGCCATACAGCTGGCACATCAGCACAACCCTTTTTGTGCTGTGGTGTTCGTCCCCCCCCCATCCCGCCCCCCCATCTGTTTGGTATTAAGCAGGCACGGAGCTGGGGGGGCTGGCTCCGTGCAAGAGGTTTCCATTAGGGCTTGGCCCCCAAACCTGTCCTCCAGATCCAAGGGGCCTCCTGCCCTCCTCCCGGACCCGTTCCCGTGGGGGCTCCGCGGGTCCCCCCATGGCAAAACCCCAGCAAAGCCCTCCCTGGGCTCTGGCCCCCATCCTGCTGCTCCTCCCTGGTGCTCAGCCCCACTTCCATGGTGCTGGAAGGCGGCACACAGCCCCCCCGCAGCGCCTGGCACAAGCCCCCAGGAGGGCCCGCTGCGGGCACCCCGTGGCCAGGTGTGCGGCTGGGCCCAGCACCCCTCCATCCGCCCTTCTGCTAGGGGAAAAGCTCCGGAAAATGAGCCCCATGGGGCTGGGAAGGTGCTGGGCGACGCACATGGTGATGCCTCTAGCAAAATTAATTAATTAATTAATTAATTAGAAAGGCACCTTCTGGTTTCAGTGCACCCGAGCGTCGTTTACGCCATGCCCTGGGCAAGAGCACGCTCACGGTGCCATGCCCCCGTCCTGCCTGCGGTTGCCCACGCCAGCCGAAATCACCCACAGCCCTAAGAAACGGAGCCAGAAAGGACGTCTGAACGCCAGAACGGAGTCCCACCGGCCTCATCCTGCCGTCCCACATCCCCACCGCACGGCTGGACCCCGCTGCGAGACCCCGAGGGCACAAGGAGCCGCGCGGGACCCCGCTCACGTCCCCATCCCCAGCGGCTGGCGCAGCGGGGACGCAAGGCCCAGCTCTGGCCCCTAGGATGGAAATCAGAGAGTCACGGCCGTAAAACTGCCTGCCCACACCAGGCACCTTCTCGTTGTACACCACTGAAAGCACAGCTCGTTTGCAGCACCCCTCAACGAGGCACTTCCACCAGGAGCTCGAGAGCTCGCCGGCTCTTCCTAAACTTTCAGCCCCACCGGTGGCAGCACCAAGCCAAGCAGCAAGGAGGCCTCGAGTCGTGGTGGCCCCACTGTCCTCCAAACCTTCGATTCCACCAGCTCCGGGATGGCCGAGTGCACCCCAGAGCCACGAGCAGCGAGGAGCTGACCCCGTGCACGTCAGTAGGAGCCTGGCCCAGGCTAATGATACGAAATAACACGGCGGTGGTTGGTTGCTGCTGCCCCATTATACATTTTTCAGGCCTGGGAACGTCTGGACAGGGAAACCAAACTTTCTGCCAAAGCTACAAGCGTCCTCTATGCCGAGCAGTAAAAGCCCTTCCTAGGCCCAGCATGCAGTTAGGAGTTACTGGGATTGCTGGGATTTGTACTGCCGCCGGTGCCGAGCATCGACACGCCACGGTGCTGCCAAGGCACACAAAGGATCCCTTCCTGGGAGAACGGCCTTGTGATGGGGCCGTGAGACCTCCTCTAGCCCAGGACAGAGCACCTCAAGCTACCAGGAGGGGACTGAGCTCTGCCTGCTGCGTCCTGAACTTGCTTCGAGACACCAAGTTGGCATTAAAAACTCGTTGTAATGAGTGTCCCATTTACCACCGTGGCACAGGAAAATTAAGCCATTGCAATGGAAGCTGAAAACCTTGAACTTTTCCACTTTGGAACAAAATCTCCCCCAGCACCACGTCATCACACCTCACGTAGGCATCCAAGTGCCACCGAACCAAGCCGTTTTCTCCAAGCCCCACCGTGCAGCAGCGCCGCCCTCAGCCACGCGCCGATGCCCTGCACCGGGCGACGAAGCAGCTCAGGTTCTTACATTTCCCGCGTTATTTGGGATCACGTGCACCAGCACGGCCCACCCAAAAACAGCCGTCCTGCCTCTGACACCACAGGAGGATGCTTTGGGAACAAAATTAGAGGAGGGCGAGCCCCTGGGGCCGCGGCTTTGTGTGCAGTGCCCGCGGAGCGCTGTCCTCCCCATTCATTTTCTGCACGTCCAGTCAGGGAATCTGTTTTCTCATCCTGCCAGCGGGGAAGAGTCACGTAGCGCCTGAGGTTTGAAAGTAATCCGATGAACTAGGCAGGCTGTGGCAGGTACAAGAAGGTCCTCCACGGTTTTCTTCATCTTTATCAGTTTCTGGAAGTCCTTGTTCGCAGATCTACAGGGAATCTCTGTGCTCAGGTAGCAGCTGCAGTCATCAAGAAAGCGGAGTATCTTTGAATTTTCTTCTGATTTTCCAGTCTCAACTTGAATCTGAATTCCCAGGCTGAGCAGCAGGAAAATTAAGTATTTATATTTTATTTGTTAGCTGTTTTTTATTTTAGATAGAAATTCAGTAAACGCCTGAAAAAAAAAAAAAAACAAAACGCCAGCAAAAAGCTCCGTAAGGGAGCATCCCCCGGCCGAGCTAACGCCCTCGTGGTGCCACCGAAAGGCCAGCCACATCCGCGCCTTGCTGGATGCTGCTCCGGATCACACGGTCAGAGCAAAGAAGCTTGAAGTCACATCATGGCACCAAAAAGGAATCGTTTTAGATGAAAAGAAGAACCCGTGTGCAGTGAAGCTCCGTAAGAAAGAGAAATGAATTTTTATTTTAGTGTGTGTGGGAGCTCTTTTGGAGCAGGTAGTGAAAACACAAACCACTGCCGGAAAGAAAAAAGCAGTGGGGGCCCTTAAGGGGCCGAAGAGCTCCCGGTGCAGCGCAGCACCCGCGCTGTCCCCCTGCAGTGGTCGCTGCAGGGACCGCTGCATCCATCGGGTGCCTCCTGCCACCGTGTGTGTCCAGGGGAGGAGAGGTGCAAAGCGTCCTTGGTGACTTGGCAAGCGTTGGCTGCTGGCTGGGGGGCTCATTTTTCTTGTGGGCAAGTTGTGCCGCTCCACTGCTCCATTCAGCCACGTCTGGTGCTTGGCCATCACCAGGGCCAGCTCTGACGGCTGATCGCTCTCCTATAGTGATACGGGGAGCACAATCAAATCTAACAGCGGGTAAATAACAAGAATAGCGATGCCTACTTCTTACATCATGCTTTTCCTGGACTGCAAGTCCTGTACCGCAGATGAAAGTCGGTGCCCATCACTGCACACACCGGTGACACCGAGGACAGGGCAGTGCCTTCCCCGTGTCCATCCCCAAAGCAGCAACAAAGCCACAAAATGCCACCAAGCCCTGGCCAGCCCCAGCCACTTCGGCACCAGCAGGTCAGGGGTGACCCTTCCACCACGAAACTCACGGCAGCGCTGTGCCGGGGGACTCGGGGTCCGGGGGGCTCGGGGCGCGTGGCGTCGCGCAGCCCGAGGGGACCCACGCGGCAGCACGGCCAAAATCCGAGCGCGGCGTTAGTCGGAGGCTGACGTCAGGGGCGCTGTCATATGCTCGGCGGCGTTCTCGCCGGTGGTCACGTTGATAACAAGATCAAAGGCCTGCGAGTATTTCAGCAGAAGTGCTGGGAACAGTCTTGATCAAAATAAGAGGAAGGCCCCGTATGCAGGCGACATGAGAGGTTTGCAACCCGCGTGTGAACCTTTGAAGTTATTCTTTTTTTTTTTAATTTATTTTTTATAAACTAGTTTAACATCATTAGTTTAAGAGGTATAAAACCGATCGGCTGTATAATCTCTCCTCCAAGCACAGGGTATTACCCACATGTGGGCGGGCTTTTGCGGCGGAGAAGAAAGCGCTGCCAGAGAGACTCGAAAATAAGACAAGAAAACACACAATTAGCTTTATGGGATTTGAAGTTCGTTTCAGAAATCGACACACTTTTGTTACCGAGTATTGCCAGATAAGTCCGATACGTTTTCTCTGCCTATAATCCTTTTACCATTTCCATTCCCCCCTACAGACTTTTTGCCTTGATGCTTTGTTCAGCGCACTCCCTGCTATCTGCACACGTTTGGCCGGATTTTTCAGACTTGAAAGGGGCCCCGTATCAGCATTAAACGTTCTCCGAGAGCTGATAAAACGCACACAAGCACTTTGCTATCTATTAACATTTTTGAACTGCTTCCTTCACCTGCAACGGCGATTGAAAAGAGGGTGGGGGCAAAAAAAAAGGGGAACGAGGATATTTATGGCCAACTTTCTGCCGCTTATTTTCTCCACGAGCCCTTCCTCATTACGCGTGAGCTAGACTTTCTCCGCTAGCTTCTCGTTCAACAGCCGGTAGGTCTGCAAGGCCTCTGAGGGGCAGCTACTTGCCTGGATTTGTGCCACTGCCTTGGGAACAAGGGATGCAAACCCTGCGCTGTCGCGTGCAGCTGTGCTACGTCCTCTGCTGAGCTCCTCACGGGCGGCGGAGTCCAAATTTTGCCCCTGAAGGTAACATTTGAGTCCTGTTGGAGGCCAGGAGGTGCCTCCGTTACAAACACACCCTGAAATCAGGTGGAACTGATTTGGGAGAGGGTGGAAATGTTTCCACTGAAGGCCTTTGGGTGTGGGATGGGACTGCCGTGGCTGCTGGGGACGTACCCGTGATGCCATGGCACAGCCACTGAGCGTGGTCCTCTTGGCAGGCAAGGTGGGAACTGACAGAGTCCCACTTGGGGCCACATTCCTTCTCGATGTCTCTGCTCACTGCTTTGCTAGGCTTAGTACTGGTTCTGGTTTTGCCTCATACATAGCCTGCGAGTGCCGCGGGCACTGTGAACGCGGAGCAGCCTGGAGGTCAGCCTGCAGGGGTTCCGCACCCGCTGCACCCATGGGTGCCGGTGAAACGCCCCTTGGGCACCCCCGGGCGAGGTGTCCTCCTGCACGGCTGGTGTCGGCTTGCTAAAAGCATCAACGGATAACGTTTCTCTGGCAGTTTGGATCTTTGTCTGCCAAACGGGCTCAGAAGGGCCTTCCCTTCCACTTCCAGAAGCTCCAGCCTCACCCAAACACGCGCTCACCCTGCTCCTGCCCACCAAACCCCCTGCCCTCGCCCCGAGAGCGCTGGGCAGCACCGGCACCGCGTTTCAGCGAGGGGAACGGGAGAAACACCAGGAGGTGACGGCAGCACCGGTGCCAGCGAGGGGCAGGAAGGCCGGGAGCAGAATCCATCCCACATGTTCGGGAACGGGCCCGTTTTTCCCTGCTGAGGGGAGCCGTTCTGCTCCCTGCAAGGGCCGGACGCCGCTGGACGAGCCCACGGCCAGCGTGGTAACAAGTCGGGGCCGAGGGTGTCCTGGCAGGGCAGCGCAGGAAGTGAAACATATGATGTGTTACCAGCCTGAACCGATGGGATCCGATTCTGCAATGTAATCCGGTTTGTTTTCTGGCTGGTTTCTAGAGCTGTGTAAAAATGGGCACTTAAAAACTCAACTAAGTATGAAGCGTGCTCACTGAAAGCCTCCGCGAGGAAAGGAAACCCAAATGTTTTGAGTTTAACTATTAAGCATAGTTTCCAGCCAGTGTGCTCAGAATTTGAAATTAAACAAATGAAAGAAACATGTTTCAATGGTTTTATGTAGGCAATAATGTCATTAACAGGAAATCGAGAAATTGGGCTTTGCGGCTGTAGCACGGAGTTTAACCCTTCCCGTGCAGCGGGGTGCTTGCGGGGCACCCCACACAGACAGCGGGGCCTGGGTACCCCCCCGATCCCAAAAGGGTGGAAAAAGAAAACAAAAAACCAATAAGGCCAACCCGCAATCCTTTTGCACAGCTGTTTTCAGGTGTGCTGTCAACGATGAGCGCCCTGAGATGACACCAGGCTGGGTTTGTTTCTGCCTGTCCCGTTCTGTTCTCAGCACCAGGGAAGGCACCGAAGGAGCTGGGGGATGCCGCCACCTCTCACAAGCGGGGCCAATCCTGAGGCTGCAAAACAACCATTATTTTTAAAGGATGCCTTTGAAATACAGACGGGAGGGAGGAGACTTTGCATGGAGAAAGCCTCATCCCCACGTTGTACAGCAATCGCAGCCCCAGCCCCAAGGTCCCTGGGGTTTCCTGTACACAGTTACACAACCAAACCCCTTATCTGAGCCCAATCGATGCTGGAAACACCACTGAGAAGAATATCCCCGGTATCCACAATATGGAGGGGACGATAACAGGGAAAACCTGGATAACCAGAGGCAGATTATTCAGTTAAGCCATGTCTTTATGGTTTGAGATGCCCGTGCTCAAACACACCACGCAGCACACGAGGTGAACCTGGTTGCGGTGCTGGGAACGCCCCGAGGGTCCCTCTGGGCCTTGCATCGGCCTCCTGGGATGGAAAAAATGGTTCGCGTGGGCTGTCTGCCTGAAAAAGGTGGGGTGGGATGGGATGGGGTGGGATAGGACTCTCCGCCCAGTCCCCCGAAGTCCCCAGAAGACGAGGGATGCCCTTTGGTTTGATTTCTCCTTCACCCACGCCAGCACTGGCAGGCTGCTGGGGGCAGGCTCCATACAAAGCTCTCCTTCATCGCCTTGAATACCCAAAGAGCCCCGAGGGCGGCCACTCCTGTTCTCTTTTGTTCAAGCCAGCAAACAGGGGGCCAGGAGCGACAGCATTCGCGCTGTAGGGCCCGGCCCTCCCCATCAGAAGCGTGCGCGTATTCTTTACGCAATTTTCTAGAACTGGGACCAGAAAAATTCATTGTGCTGCCGTGGCACAACACAGGGCCAGCCGCCAGCCCTCGTCCTCCCTCCAGAGCTGCACCAACATCCACAATGTGGATGAACGGATGCTCCGGCTCTCAAAGACCTGGATGGAGAGTTTCCCTGGCACCGGGCCCCTTCTGCCCAAGGAACACCCCGTGCAAATTTTCGGTACCATTTCACCCAAATCAGGTCGCACTGCTCGCCCTTTTTCGCAATTTCTCTAATTTATGCGTATTTTCTTTAGTAGACAGTACCTTCCCCTGCCAAAGTCCTATTGATTGTAAGAAAACGTGTCTTCTTCCACCATGGGAACCTCCACCATAATCCTTTCAAGACAGGCTAAATAATTAATCTCAGCATCATTGTTTCACCTTTTCATTAAAAGTAGGGAAGGCTCAGTAAGCACGAGGTCAATCTCTCTCCAGCCTAGCCCCCAAAATGGCTCTTTGGACATTTCTTTGCTTACGAGTCATTGATTTTTCCTTTTAGTAGAAATCATCACGCCGTGGGAGAGATCATCAAAATATTGTTTTAAACTTTTCTCCTTTTGCCGGTCACGTCTTCTCATCTTTTTGTAGAAGCCTCAGATCATGTACTCCATATCCTTTCTCCCCATAAGAAACCGGGGGAACTGGGAGCCTTGTTATGTCACCGAAACTCAGGAGAAACCGGAGAGAGATTTGGCCACATCCTCACCGCTGTGTGGTCCCGATGTTTCAGTCGCCAGCTGAAACCACGTTCTGGGCTCTCTCTTCCCGACACAGCTGAAGTTAAGACACCTTTTTCCCTGGGGAACAGCGGGGGCACGGAGGGGCAGCAGCGCTGTGGTCTCTGCGCACGTTTTGTGCAGCCGGGGCTCGCTTTGGGCACCGGTAACGCATGTTTGAGGGCTGGTCCCACTTAGCCACCCCATCTGCACCACTGATAACAGACTCATTAAAAGCTCAACAGCAATACTAAAATAACTGCTTATTACAGTATTCCTAACCTTAGACAATAACCTAAATTCCACGGGTTTAACCAACGTGCCATCGTCCTTTCATTACGCAGGCCGAACATGAGAACAGAGAGCAGCGTGCGTTAAACTGCTTTCAGTTCACAAAGCATCAGTGCAGGCAAAACCTAAGTTAATTTATTCAATTCAGCATGTCGTTTCCACGAGCTCCTGCCCGTTCCCATCTGCTGTCGAAGCGAACACAGGTCGCAGAAGGATGTGGTACACCTGACGGCACTGCAAGTGTCCATCTGTCACGCGGGGCTCTAAGCGAAATGACAAAAAGCTGGGGGCAGGACACCTGGGGTCAGTCAGCGCCCAGCCCTGGGCTTTGGCCCTGTTCGTAAAACCACAGTGCCCGGAGGCACCGAGGGTTTGCTCTGCACAAAATAAAAGTAAAATAGACACGGAAGAAGGCTCTTTACACCCTGGATCGATTCCTCGGGCTGATTCAGCCCGCAGCCACAGGACGGTCGCACGGGTGCGAGGCACCGCTGGCCGCAGCACTGGGATGGGAGCACTCCATGCATTTCTCTTTACTTTTGATTTTAGCCCCTATGTTTTCAGCTTACAAACATATTTTTTGTATTTACTTCAGATGCCCCACTCCCCCAGCTGTTCCTTTACGTGCTGTTTCCTGAGCCAGCCCTGGCTTTAAATGCCTCGGACACAGGGCAAAAGCTCCAAGTGCCCAGCCAGAAAGGGATGCTTAGCCACGCGGCTTGATAAAACTCAGGGAGAATTATCCAGACGTACCCACCTCCGCAGACAAGCTTAAATATGGATAAAGATAGTTGGAATAATATAGATACATTTTTTTTCCATGTTGTTTTCTGTTTTGACTCCTTTTGGATTATTCAAAGGGAGGTTGGGGCTTTGATCTTCCCTATTGGCAATATTTTTTCCGCGAGGTTTTTATAGTTTGAGATGTTACATGCTTGCAACAGAGACTATCAATATGATGTGGGTCTGAACAAAAAACCTGGTGTCAGGTTCTCCATTTGGAGTGTTACCTCCAGCTTTGAAGTTTGTAATGATTCAAAAGCATCTAGAGCTGCTACAAATGTTAATAAAATTAAAGCCATCTGAAAGCGAGGCTTGCATGTGCCTTTGAAAGTAGGTCTGTGATCAGTTATTACCCTCAATTACCTTGTTGTCCACTCTTTTAGCTCGAGGTTAAACTCTTAACACTCCGCTTTGAAGTGGTTATCCTTTTATCTATGACCGGACTGAGGAATTTAAGGGCAATAATCAATGAGAGCTTCATAAGAATAAAGGGGAGACAAGGCCAGGGGAAGAGGTGTGAATGTGCCCTTACCGCCTGGCTCTGGGGGCTGCAGGGGTGCTCAGTGATACGATCTTAAAAAAAAAAAAGAAAGAAAGAAAGGGGAAAAGGGGGAAAGAAGAAAGAAAACAAGGAGCCCCAGCAACTTCCAAACCGCTGCTAAAAATAAAGCAAAAGCACTAATTCGGGGTGGGGCTGGGAGTGGGGAGAGCACAGCGAGGTGAAGCGCTCATCAAAGGACGAGTAACGAGGCCCAGAGATACGATTAAAGAATTGGCTTAATCGGGGCTTTGATGTCCGCCACGGCACGTCACCCTGCGGGGTGACAGCAGGGACGGGGACGGCCGCGTCCCCCCGGGCCCGGCGCGGTGAGTGGTCCCCAGCACGGTGACAGGTCCCCGTTGTAGGACCTCAGCCCCACACGAGCAGTGCCTGGGTCAAACGGTGGCACCAGCAGAGACGCCACGAGATGCCCAACGGGGCACGAGCGGGTCCCTCCCAGCCCCGAGCTGCGGGTCCTTAGCCACCTCCCAGCTCCCACGGCACACCACGAAGCCACCAAGGGAGTCCCTGGTTGGAGAACTGGTGGCCCAGGGCAGCCACGACGCCGTGGTTATCCCCGTCCTGCCACTGAGGAGCCCCAGCAGCGGCCACGTCCTGTTGTGCACCCCAAAGGACGTCGGCGTGCCACCCAGCCCCTTCCCCACGGGAAGGCAGACACCCTCTGCTTCCCTCCACCAAGGGAAAATTCTTGTAGTACTGCCGGCCAATTTTCTTTCTTTTTCTTTTTCTTTTTTTTTTTAAATCCGAGGTGCCTAAAGCAAGGTGTTGAAATCTGTGTTTCCAACGCCGAGCTTGGCGCGGGATCAAATCCAAATGGCCTGGTTCTTCTGAAGTCCTGAGCACAACCTCCAACACTGTCAGGCGAGAGCTGCATGTGCTCAGCATCTCTGAAAATCGCCCCGCTCGGCTTTGATCCGGTGCCAACGTTTGGATTTGTGTGTCTAATTTAAGGTGCTCGGGCTGGAAAATGTTGACAATTATTGTTACTCTGAAATTAAATCAGTGCTTAATTATCGAAATTGATGGTAACTTAGAGTGGCATTTTCTAAAGAGCCTAAGGGAATCAGAAGGAGATTTTCAAAGGCACGATGGCAGTTCAATGTCTCAGGGCCACGTCTGCCTCCTCGTACCTGCACTTTCCTACTGCCGGCCCTGTTCTGGTTCTTTCCAAGGGCCTCCCGAGAGGTGCCGAGGTCTCTCTTCCGTGAAGGTACAAGGAGAGGTGGATCCGAGCCCATGGGTGCAGACCTCAGCTTCCAGCCCTCCAAACGCACTTGGCTAAATCACAGTGAAAAATCAATTGGCTTTGGGTGCCTAATTCTCCTATAATCCTCCAGATAATCCCAGCTTTAGGCTTCCAGATACCGATAAAAAAAAATATGGAACAATGCAAGAAATTGGTGCAAACGTAATAGAAAACAAATATATCGCTCATACAATGCTCAGATACTCTGAACTTAATAAGAAATAGGTTTAGGACAATAGCAATAAAATATTGCTCAAGAGAGAGCAAAGGCACCGAGACCGCGGAGCCCGGGGCTGAGAACACAGTTTCGTAATTAAGGTAGCCTCGAGACAACGATTGTCATACGGCGGCGTTGCTCAAGGACCCAACCATTATTGCTTTCATTATAATTTTTCAGGAGAGGAACTTTTTCTGGCTCGGCTCCACGTTCATTCAAAGCTCCCAGTCGCTAACGAGAATGCATCGATTGAGAAACGCTAATGACAGCCTCGGCGGGATGCAGTGAAGCAAGCCGGGGAGAGCTTGGAGCCGCGAGGGGCAGGCGTGGGGCGGGCTGGGGGGAGGTCTGCCGGAGGAGCCGACCCCGGTGGGGACACCCAGTGTCACGCCGGGGGCGAGGAAACCACCGAGAGCAGCGCGGGGAGACACGGCCGGCCGAGCCTCGCAGGGAGAGGCGGAGGTTGCCGCTCTTCGTGCAGCCAACTGGCTGAAAAAGGAGTGGCAGGGAGGGTTTTGAAAGAAAACGGAGCTGAGCTAGGAAAAAAAAAGCTGGTAAACGCAATATTATGGCCTAACAGCTTTTTTTCCCCATCAAAACCCAAGTTTGAGTAAAAAAGTCGCAGTTGGTTGTAGCCCTGCCACCTGGTCCCAAGTGACTCCCCCCGCACGGCAGGATTAACTCCCATCATCCGACGTTGCCTTGAACATGACCATGCCTGCCTGCTCTTAACTGCTGACCTATCTTAATCATCCTCGTAATTAATACGCCGAAGAGAAGTCGTGTTCCAACACGGTCTAATTTTCTAGCGAAGACGAGTGCCAAGAAGCATTAGGAGCAAATGGAAACACCCCGCGATGGCTTCCTCTTGCACCAGCCCCAGAGAGCCACTGCGGGTAATTGCTCGCCTACCTCCAGAGCCCTTTCATGCATCGGCCCAGGAGGACCAGGAGGACGCCTGGCCCGGGTTAATTACCGGCTAAGCAAACGAGCAGCAGCCGTGGCCGTGGGGCTCAGCAGCCAGCCAGGGCTCGGCAGCGCTCGCACCGGCTCCAGCTGCTCTGATGTTCGGCCAATTATCAGCACCTGGATACTCAGGCAAGACGGAGGTAATGGAAGGAGGTAATGAAGGAAGAAAGAAACGCTTTCAAGTTCTCGCTGCTTCTGTAATAACGCTTCTGCCCGGGACGGTCCCAGCACACCCCAGCTCCGGGAGCATCCCTGGCCGCTGAGACGTGGCCGGCCGTGGCGCACGGACGTGTCCTGGGGGTGCAGTATGAGAATTATTATTTTTTTCCCCCCAGCTCGTTGTATCAAAGAACGGAGCCAAATATCCTAAAAAAAAAATGTATGGGTTTGTTATAAAAGGTCCCGGTTCCTCCACAAAGCAGCGTACGTGGCTGAGGACCGCGTGCTGCGCTGCTCTGCTCCCAGCAAGCACACCGGGCGTTTCTCCTCCCGGGGGGCTCGTGTAACCCAGCCCTGAGAGCTGCTGCTGAGCTGGCAGGCGGACAAGTCATGTACAAGGCGCTTCCCCAGGCCCAGGGGGATCTTGCAGGGGGTGACCAGGTCCCCTGAGTCTTGGAAGAGGGGAAAACGGTGCCGTAAAGCCTTGGGGTACACGGAGAAGCCCTGAGCAGGGCCTGGAGCTGCAGGAGGCTCTCCCCAGCCCAGCCCCACAAGGCCACGGGGCACCGGAGGGTTCTCAGGGCCAGGCAGGAAGCACGGGCTAACAAAACTCAGCTTCCGTTAAGGCTTCAGTGCATTTTCTCCCCACCCAAGCCAAACAGCCTTCTCCTGGGTCTCTCCCCACACTCATCCTCAGCACCTTCCCTTTTTCTCCCTCCACCATTAAGAGCAGAGGCAGGTAACGGGAGAGCGACAAGTGGCAGCCCCTGCTTTCGGAGGAGCTCTGATGCACGACCCACCAGCAATGCTTGCAAATGAACGCCTCCCTTCCCGGCGTCCCGCGGGTTTAAAGGAGCAGGGGGTAATCCCCGGTAATGCCTCCTCCTCCTCCCTGCACAGCCCCGGCAGGTTCCGACCTTCCCAAAGCAGCCGGAGGGACGGGGAGGAGAGGCGCAGCCACGCTGCACGAGGCCGCGGCGAGGTTTTGGGACTCCGACGAGTTGGCAAATCCCTGGATAAAAGGGAAAATATGTTCGTAATAAATAACACTGAAGGAACACGTTGCGAAATATTGACTCCCTCGGAAAGCCGGCTGTTTGCTCGCAGTGGAGCTGCTATCTGATCCTCTGCCAAACGGCGCTGAGCTCCCTGGAAAAGAGACTTGGCTGCGGTTGGCAAGAGAAACCAGGTGCCCAAAGAGCAGCACTGCGTGCGTGCGCGCAGGGGGAGACGGGCCGGGGGTCTCCGAGTCCCGTGCAAGCCCTGCGAGCGCAGAGCGGAGGCACCGAGCGGCTCCAGCTCCGCCTTTAAGTGCTCCTAATGATATGTCGGCGTGGGGACCGGGAGAAGGAGAGGGGGAAAAAGAGAGGTGTTGATAAAATCCTTGTTAGAAAGAAAATTGGATTAGCGGTGCCATTCCGGCCATGAAGTTCTTTGAGCTGGGGAAAAGAAAATAATCATCTTGTTCCTTTTTTTCCCTTCGCTCCGCAGCCCGCAGAAGGCCTCACAGCCAAAACATCAGTCCCTCTAATCTTATTTTCTTTTTTCTAGCATGTATTTTATTAACCCCTTTTCTCATTTAACTGCGATGAATAGCTCAGTGGGTGACATCCTTCTTAGAAAGTGAAAACCTCCTCGGAGATGCGGCGCAGGAACAGCAATGCAGACAAACTTCCAGTTCCCGCACTCGGAAGAAAAGCCCCTTCTGTAATCCTGGCTGGTGGATCCCGGCGGTGTCCCCCAAGGTAGCCGCTGTTTCCAGGTCCCCTCTGCAGGGAAGGGAATTTAGCTGCTCTGAGGTTAGGGGGTAAAGGAATGGGTGCCCACGCTTGGCTTGGGACAGCCGGGATCTGGAGGGCGAGGGTCCCGCTGCGGTGCGCGGGGGGCTGTGTCCAAAGGCAAGGTGCCGGAGCACGCAGTGGGACAAGTCCTTTGGTGCAGCAGTGCAGATGGATGTGGCCAACCTCAGCCCGAAGTGATGCTGCCTGTAGCAGAGCAGGGGGAAATCTGCTCGGGGGGCTCAGCCTGGAGCCGGCTGGGGAGCCCCAGGCCCTCAGGAGCGGTGCCTGAGCTCATCACTGGAGGCCAGGCTGGGCTGGTGGGGCATGGAGTCAGGAGCCTGCAGCCATGGGGCACGTACAGCACAATCCTCCACCACCCCGTGGGGCAGCTGCTGGCACCGGGGTTCCCAGCGCTCCCATCCCCACCGCGCTCCAGGGATCAGGAATTTGTCCTCTTCGAGCGATTTTGTGCCGCAAAGCAAACAGGGATCTCAGAAAGCTCACCGGGCCGTCTTCCGCTGCGCACAGCGATGTGAGGCCAAAGAAAAAAACAACAAAAAAAACACCTCCAAACCCAACAAATAAAACATCAAACCCAACGGAGATACTCCTGCCCAGCACTGCTCTAGGTGAGGACAGAGCTCTGGCCTGGCGATAAAGAAAACGTCAGCTCCAACTCGCTTGGATGCTGCCCCCTCTCCAAGCGGCAACCCTTCCCGGGAGAGGAGCGGGAGCAGGATCCGGCCCCGCGCGATATTTGTGCGTTATTTTCCTTGACAGCTGCGGTGCAGAGCGGTAAGTGCATGTTTAATTCATTCACAATTTATGGTGCAATGAGAACAATGAGTGTGTCTGAGGGAATAATTGCTTCACGGCGGGGAGCTGGAGAGTTCAAGTTGGTTGGCACCTGGACTTTGAATCGGGGCCGGCGGGGATTGGCTCCGCCGGCCCCACAATAGCGCTGGTAACAAAGCTGCCGGGGACGGGGAGGGGGCTCGCAGCCACCCCTGCGCCTCGCCGCTGCCCGCCCGAGCTCCCGCGCCTTTCCCTGGCTGTGCGGGGCCGTCGGCCGCGTCCCAGCCGCTCCCCATGGACCTCTCCGGCCCCACCACACCGGGCACTGTGCAGAGCTGCGGGGGCGCTGAGCTGGCCCCTTCTCACCCTTCATTTTTGCAAGCGAGCCGTGCCCCCCGGAAAAATGCTCTTTTATCCCACCCCAAAGACCTCTCCAACGCTTGGTCCTGGCCGCCCGCTAGTGAAAACCTCCTTTTGTCGGGGAGGGAAGGGGTGTAGGGAGGGGGCTGACCCTCGGCAGCGTCCTCAGCAGCCACATGGAGTTTCGGAGGCCTCGGAGGTCAAGAGCATCCATATGGAGGGCCCGGGCACGCCGCGCGTCTCCCAGCTGTCCCCACGGCAGCTGCGCTCGCAGCCCAGCACGGCTCCCATGGGGGCAGCTCCCCAAGGGGCCCTGGAGCCCGACGGCCTCGGGAAGGCTGCGGCCAGAGCCGTGCCTGGCTCCGAACCCTCTCCGGGACAGCGAGATCCGCCAGGCTGAGCCCCGGCAGATCACCTTATCCACCATGGGGGCTTTTGTGCCGTGTCTGAACGGGGCCGGGTTTAGGGCCGGCAATAAAGAGACGCCGACAAAGCGTTGCTCAAGCAGCACGAGGGCTGCAGGAGGCTGTGAGCGGCTCGTGCCTCTTGGCACCCAGCGGAAGCGCAGATCTGATTGCTCCACCAGACGTGTCAAAGCACGAGCAACAAATCTTCCGCGCCACGAATCCACCCCGAGGAGATCATCTATCAAGACGGGGCTCTTGGACGGAGCGTCACACGTCGGAGGGGAACGGGCTCGCGAAGCGCTTTGAGAACCTCGGGCAGAAGGTGCCATGTAACCACAGGGCTGTTGTTCATTACGGCCCCGTTACGTCGGGGAGCTGCGCTAGGGACTATCAGCGCTTGAGCTTTTCCATACAAGGAGCGCAGGGGATGGAGCTGGGACTCCGTTCCCGGCCTCCACATGGGATGTGCTCGCCTTGGACTTCTTTCAGAGATGCTGAGCGGCGAGTCCTGGTACGCATTAATCCCCACGCGGGGCTCGACAAAACGCTCCGAGCATGCATGTAATGCTCGGTAGCGAGCGGAGCCTGCTTTTAGCTGGGGCAACGTCTGGGTGTGAGCAGACGTGGGCCGTGCGGATGGGCAAGGCCCTGCGAGGGCTTTCTGTAGGGGACCCGGAGGCATTTTGCTGAGTGTTTAAGGGCCTTAGGCACATCAATTCAAAGCTGTCACTTGAGCTGGGAACTTAATTCAGGCTGAAAGGATCAGGACTTCGGGCTCCTGTGTCACACAAGTCCCTTTGAAAATATCCCACTGTGTACACGATGGAAAGAGGCACAGATAGGACCGGGAGGTAGAGTTTGGGAGCAGACAGAAACACGGATTTGCAGTCCTGACAGAGAATCGCGTTTCATCCCATCTCGTCTGAGGTTAAACACAACGTTCTGTCAAGCCACATACGGAGGGAAGCATGGTTTGGCAGCGGCGTCTCGCGTAACCGCGGCTGAACATGGCATACCTCCGCAGGGCCGCTGCAGCGCGATTTGCATCGCGGGGAGCGACTGCCAGCTTGACTTTCATCTGCGCCTTAGGAACACCGAGGAAGCGGAGTAGCTGTGAGTACATCAGCGCTTATAGCCACCCGGAAACGCTGCGTCTCAGCACAGGTCTCTCTCTGCACGGGCAGGAAGAGATGAATACGCTGAGCGTTCGAAGAGAGATGCTACCAGGACTCTGCCTGCATCTGCCCTGGGCAGGGAAGGCCGAAAGCAAGGTGTGGCCGCAGGTGTAAAACAGGAACGGGGCTGGGGTGTGACCCCCTTGCCTTCTGCTCCTTCCCTTCCACGACGCTGGGCCAGCACTGTGCTCAGCCACGGCTGGAGCTCCCCAGAATCCCACCTGCATGGCATTCGGACACAGCCTGGACCCGGAGGAGGATTCTGACCCCTCCCTGAGCCCAAGCTCTTCTCTCCTCTTCCAGCACGACAAACCCAGCCCAGATGGCAGGTCAGGATACAAATAAAACCACCCGTAATTGCACGTGGTTAATTACCGAGGGTGGTTGGGTTTCTTGGAGAACATTAGGTCGTGAAGAGTCTCAATCAGAGAGCCCTCAGGGCAGCCAAATCAAAGCAAGCATCAAAACCTAGAGCTGTTTTGAAAACACAGCTTCAAATGCATACTGCGGCGGGGCAAGGCTGCAGCGGCCTGCCCAGCGAGCAGCACGGCGCTGCAAGGGCTCCTCCTGCAAAGCCGGGCTGCGCGCGAGGGCAAAGGCTGCGACCTCCGGGCCGCAGACATCTGCGGGAGCCTCCAGGGAGCCCCAGGACTCCACCGAGGGCGATTCCAGCCATGCCATAGCCTCGCTGCTCAGCCAAGCTCCGAGGCGGCCCTCGTGCCCCAGGCGAGCGGGGGAGATGTTTCCCCTGCCCCTCTCCCCTGCCGACCTGCCTGCGTGCGGCTCTGAGGCCGCGCTCGTGAGATGCGCTCTACGGAGCTGTCCTTCACCAGCTTGCAAACAATTAAAAGTTAATTGAGGTGCATTATTCCTAATAAAGAAGTTTAATAAATAAAAGTTTTAATAAACTTCTTTATTAACAAAAAAAAAAAAGTGAGTGATAATTGCAAATGTATCCCCTGAACGTATTTTTAGACAGCCCAGACCAACGCGTCTTATATTTTGGAGCGACGTAGCAGCGTTACAGGCAAGGACAAGGTGCAGGGAGGGTGAAAGCAGCACTGAGTAAAATTAAAAAAATAATAAAAAAAACAAACACAAGTGAAGAAAGGAGGCACTGCTTGGCCTGGCAGGGCCACGCGGGCGTTCCCAGCTGGGGACCGGGCGCTGCAGCCCCGTTGCTCACACAGGGCCCCGGGCGCTCAGACCCCTCTGTCGTGGAGGCATCGGGCCAAGACACAAGCAGGCCGCATCCTGCACGATGCTCAGGCTCACAGGCCAACTTCGCACTGCTTGTTGCAGCGAAGAGGGCTCACCCCTAGAACAAAGCCTAAAATACGCCTTAGCGCTGCCCAGAGAGGACGGATCAACCCCCAGCCTTAAATACGTGAAATATGTGCGCCGCAGCCCGTATCAGACGCGAGGCAAAGGGAAAATAGCTTGATTCCAACCGACACCACAACACAGAACATCGTACGTCGCAGCACTCGCAGGCCTATTCCACGTGGGAAGCTGCTTTACCTGCACAAATGAAGGCAGAGATGTGCCCAAGCGCTCGGCGCCGCTGCTGATGGGACAGGGTGTGGGGCAGCAGCTGGGCCTCGTTGTAACCGGAGCTGGTCTGCAGGTGCCTGGTTATTTTTTTTTACTACAGCCAGTATTTATATTTCAAACCATAGCACAACCGCCCAGCGGAGTGGTTTATGGCACCCATAACGCCGGCAGGAAGAGCCGTGTCAAAGGCCTGGCAAAGCAGCACCGGAGCCACCGCCTGCGTTGGGGACAAACCTCGAGTTGTGGGAACGGGGCCGCAGGAGACGCTCCATGGTCGGCTGCTCCGTGCCCTCACTGCTGCAGAAAGGGGGTCCGCGTGTTTGCTGCCCTCTTGTTTAAATTTCTCCTGCTTTTACAGCAAGGAAACTGGGCCTTGTCCAAACCCTTTAAACTCAAAGATCAACTTCCAGGAGATTGAGGTTGGCTCTGGGTGGGAAGCCGTGTGTCCCGCTGCTCCTTGCTCAGGAGCAAGCTGGGGGAACCCAACTCACGAAGGGCCACGTGCTGCACTCTGTGCCTACGGGAGGCTCAAGGATCTCTCTGTACACTAAACACCGAAGCAACAGGAAGGTGATTTGAACGAGTTGTGTGACACAAGCCCCAAGAAGGGGACCAGCTGGCCAGATGTGAGCCCAGCGGGCCCACTATGTCATGGCAGATGTGTCTCACTGCTTGCTTTGTGCTTGTTCAGATGCAGCCACAAACTTTGCCCTTCTTTCCAGCCACGCACAGGGCAGCACAGCAGGTACACACACTTTGTGCCAGGACATATCCACCCCTCATGTGCCCAGGAAGAAGCCAGGAGAGCAATGGGGAACCTGCAGGGACAGCTACCGGGGCACAGCACTAGTGCAGCTCCAAATCCCCAAACCCACACCAGCTCGATGCTGCTGATCCCAGGATTTCCTGAGCGGAGCAGCACCAACCCCCTGCTGTAACCTTTGCAGGAGATGGCAGTAACATAGGTGGTCCTCCAGAGCGAGCTTACAGGGCTTGGTCTACAGCCAGCTGCAGTCTCCTGAACGTTTGAGTTTAAAGGGTTTGGACTAGGCCCAGCTTCCTAGCTGTAAAGGCAGGAAAAGTTTAAACAAGAGGACAGCAAATACAGTGACAAAATTGGATCTCTATTACAAAATCAGGGAAGAAAATGGAGACTTGCCTACGGCGTGCAATTCAAAAGCGCCTGCATATCCTTCTGAGAGAGACAAAGTAGGTGGTGGGACCGCAGCCACCCCGTGCAATCTGGCTGTCGCCTTGACCAAAACCTGCCTGTGTAGTTTCTCTATCACGTTAGCTATGAGACAGCTGCATTAAAAATGTTGCATTCCTTTTTTTCTGCAAACTGATCAATCCTATGGGTTATTTCTAAAAAAAAAATAAAAATGTTTGAATCATTTGTTTTCTCCAGGTGTTGTGCAGCAATCAGTGAAGAAAGGTTGAAATTTCAGAATAATTTTGAGGGGGCCAGGTGACTTCTGGCAGGGGCAGGCTCCCTCCCTGCCTATCCCAAACCCTTTCTCCCTCACAGCTCCATAGCAGTGACCGCCTGGCACCACCACCTTGAAAAAAAATAACGCCTTAAGGACAGGCCGAGGCTCACCTGAGGAGGGCCAGGGCCTCTCCTTTGGAGCCAGGGCTGAGTCCCCTTTGTTGACGGTTTTATCACCTCATTACACAGAAACCTGGGTGGGGCTTTTCGTTTAATATTTTGGCAACTTCAGCTACCATTAAGCCATTAGCTCTGCAGGACTCTGTCTCCTAGTGGGTGGCAGGTTTTCTTCCCTCCTGCTTTACAGAGAATTACAGGCCCCGGTGAGTGATTTTGCTCTGTCAGAGCAAATTGCCTTCACTGACCTAACATCTAATAAAATGGAAGATGTTTCTCCAATTATTTCAAGTGCAAAGCACTAGATTTTGTGTTGAATTTCCACTTACATTTGAAATATATAGAGAGTGTGGATAAATTGAAACAACCTAATTTTAGGACTTCTAGCAATTTTTCCATAACCACCTCTAACTGTAGTGCCCGCACTGCTCTGAAGAAAAACAGAAAAAAGGAGAAAAAACAACAAAAAGATGATCTCCTCAGCACAGGTCACTGACAATTTCAGCTCTAATAGACAACTATATTAGGAGCAGTAATTAACGGTAAATGGAGCCTTTGAGTGTCTGGTCTGCTCCAGATCTGTGCCCTCAGTGAGGCCTGGGTGCCCAGTGGCTAAATCATCTGCTAAACAGGTTTTTAGTGCCGTAAATACACCGTGGGCTGGGTAAACATGTGCTGGGGTGACTCGCCCTTTCTGGTGCTCAGAGCACCCTGAAGATGGTATTTTGCTGAAATAGCTACAGACTTTTGAGAAGTATTTACTTTTCGTACAGTGTCTGGCCTTTAAACGATGTTTCAGGTCCCTGAATGCCCGAGTTTTGTGTTAAGTACCCAGTTTTAGCAGCTTTGTGGCAGGTCAGTGAGCTGAGCCCCACGTTCCCTAGCTGCAAGGCAGCACCCGGACCAGTAAATCTTTCACAAACAGTCTAAAAATCTTCATTAAGCAGAGAAAATGAAGAAATAGAACTCACGTTTCCTCTCTCCGTTTTACCAACGCATCTTCACGCAGGCCCAGCTCTTACTCTGCTCAGGTAATCCAGCTCTCAATTTCACTCGAAGAAAGCAAAGGGGGAAAAGCACTAGGGGAGACGTCTGTCTGCTCAGCCTGCAAAGTTCTGAACTCACACTGCCGAGGTTTCATCCAGCTGAGCGTTACCGAGAGGAACCTCAGCCCCTTCCAGGAGCAGGCCACACGAGGCTGCCTGTCATGGCGCCGGCACCCGGCGCAGCCAGGCCCAACGCCTGCTCCCGGCCCCTTGTGCCTCACTGAGGAGCCCGGAATGAGCAACATTTCATCCCCCATGGCTCTGGGAGGATGAGTTGATTAAAATCAGAGTTTTCACTATAGATCCAAATCTATACTGAAATTAGTCAGCCAGTGACCTCATCCAACAGCGATGAGCAAACAAGATGACAAGCAAGTGTCGATAAGTCTCAGAAGACGTAACATCATTCCTGAGCACAATTAAACACAGCCTTACAAACATTCAGGCTCTGAATGCTCATGAAATCCATATGGAGTCATTAGCCTTCTTAGGTCTGGCTTCCCACCACCCTCAGATGCGGATGAGTGCCTGGCTGCATGCAAAGTCACCGAGATTTAGGTTGGCTCTGAATTTAAAGAGAAAGAGCCATTTCTGAGGAATCCCTTGCTAAAATACTTTCTCTGGAAGAAGAGTGGTCAGCTGTGAACCCACAGGCTGTTTCTAACTCCCTAACAGACTTGCCACATCTTCACTGTTTTTTAAAAGGCTGACTCTATGCTACAGCTAATGGTGGGGTTCAGCAGTAAGGAAGCCAGCAGGTCAGTGACTGCTTCAGTATTGCACCTTATGGGGTGGGTGCTACCCCTTGAGCCACACGGACTGTCACAGGCTTTGGCTAGAATAAACTTCACCTCTGATCTACAACAGCTTCAGTGCAAAGCCACACGGAATATGCACACGTGCTGTGCCTGACAGCGAAGCAGAGGGAGTGGGATACACCTGGGGCCACCACAGAGTACAGGAACCATACTGACTGGCTTTACAACACCTGATGTTCTTTACTGAAGGCTCCTGGATGCCACAAGGCACAGAGATGTTTGGTGTATGCACAAGAACACATGGAACCCCACCCTTGTGCATTTTATATGACATCTGTATTATTAAAATAAACTGCTGTTAAATTAGTGGTGGAGAGGAGGAAAGAAAAAAGAAACCTACCACAAGAAAAAGAGTGGGGGTTACTTTAATATCCACTGCTTTCAAAACTCTTTTTCTTCACATTTGTGTTTTAAAGAATAAATCAACTAAATCCCACTAAACATGTCCTGCACCCTCCAAGAGTTCTCGTCACTACTGGTCACAGGGGGAGAGACAAAGGCACTATTACATACTCAGTTTCAGCTCAGGATCACTTTGATATTTCCTGTGGATTCTAGGTCCAGAATTTCAATGATTTCCTTGAAGCCTTTGGGCGAAACCAGGCAAACTTAACTTCATCATTGGCTTGGCTAGTGAAGGAAGCACAGCACATAATGACCTGTAACCAACAGGAAGGATTCAAGGGATAAGGCCTGGATCAGCAGAGATCTGAGCCACTTCGCTCACGGACTGCAAAGTGAGTCCACGATGCAAGGTCTTCACCATTTTCTCTTATCATGTTTGTCTGTAAATGAAGTGGAGATCATCTCATGGTAGCAAATAAATTATATTTTGGCTTGACTTATTTATACTATTACAAATTTCAAATCCCATGAAAGAGAGCTGCATAATTGCTGCATAGAAGGGTTACAAACTGCTCCCAAACACAACACACACACAGACATGTTCACGCGCTTTCTCTCACACAAGTTAAAACAAGTAAAAATCAGATCCATACTCATGTCCTTCAATGCTATTTCACAAAAAAAAATTTAAAAAAATCCTAATTTAGGGAGGAAAAGTTTTATTTAATTATCTTCTTTTCTTGGCTTGAATTGACCAACTGCATATCTTCCACTGGCTTTATCAAAGAAGCCACCAGTACAAGAGCACATCTAATTTTAAGCAGGCTTTAGTTGGCAGACTTAAAATTGATCATGCATTTTAGTTTCAGTAACTTGCAATTTCTTGCACTCTTTGATAGCACACTTTAAAGAACAAGCCTTCTTTAATGACAAAGGCTTAAAAGAAATGACCCTTCTGAACAAAATATCAAAGCTTAGAACAGATAGTCCCTCAAAAAAAAAGAGTCTGAATTAAAATGACCTTGTGTTCTGAAACTTTTTCATACGATATCTGACTTTTCCTTTGTACCCGCAGAATGAAACCAAGTATAATTCAGTAGTATGCGGTGCCTCCAGTACATTTTGTGATTTGGGAAGAACTTGCAGTGCATTAAGATAATTTAAAAAACAAAAATAATCAGATCCCATATATACTGTCTGTCAAGACTGCTTGTTATTAGTATCAAAGCTGTCTATGTTTTCCAGAAAATTCAATAAAACACTGTAATATATTATAGCAATCACAAATACTTCTAGTTACAGTAAAATCTTTTTCTGTGCAGCAAAATTATTCCTCAGTGTGAAACCACAGTTTGCAGAGATTTAGGGGGTATCTGCTGTGCTGTCCCCATCACGATTACAGTTAAAGCACTGTTGCAGGACAAAGCAAAGGGCTAGAAGAAGGATGGAGGTTGCATCCCTTTTCTTCCACTGCACCAAAAATGAGCTTAGTTGTTACACATGACACAAGAACTGTGAGTAGCACTGAAATAAAGTTTAACCTTGACTCTGGTGAAGAACATCATATAAAAGTGCACAAGAAAACGCAGGATAGAGTGAAACTATCTTCTCTCATGCAGCAAGCTTCAATAAAATAATAATAGCAATAATAATCTGCTAGAAATGAAATTCTAACCATACTCTAGCCAGTTTTGCCAGAGCTCGTTTTACAGGCTATGAAGCCAACTGCTGGCAGATGGCAGTACCTTACCTAGCAGGTGAAAAGAGAGGCACAGAGCAAGTTTTGGACAGGAGAAGCTCTCTGACCTTGCAGTTTAGACTCTACCTGTTACATAAGTGATAAAAGAAATAGCAACAACTACAAACCCATCCTAGCCAGTGTTAAGTTCAATTTCTAATCAGGTTTATACGCAACTTCAAAACGGTTCTCACACTGTACTTGATGTTAGAGAGTTTGCCAGAGTTTTAAAACTCCCAAATTGACTAATAACTACTTTTCAGAAACTTTTTTCCATCATCAATGACATCAGCAACCCAAATCCATAGAAAAGAAGGAAAACCAGGCCTGAATTCAACCAGCTATGCAGGGAAGAGCATACAGAGGAGGCTCTGTGTGTTACCTCATGGATGTACCACCTTCAGAAGCACTATAATCACCCAGTTATCATGCACAAACACCAGCAGAACACCAGAATCAAAATCTCCTCATTTCCTTTGTGTGAGAAGGGAGATTTTGCTGTCCCACTGCCTGTTGTTTAAGGACAAAGCAACACCCAACCAGTAAATCACAGCCCGCAGCTCTGGGAGCTCTCAGTGCTCCTTCTGTAGAGCCGAACCATTGCTGCCATGCATCTCTCTGAGCAAATACATTAAATTTTACGGCCCACAATTAACTGTATGTATCCTAACAAATTCTTCCTACTAAAACTCACCATTGCCCTCAGGCAGGGCTTTGTGGCACCTGCCACAGCACTTCCTTCCTTATCAGTGCCATGACAACCCCTTATCTCTAATTAGAGGAATCACCTGTTGATTCGATGAAGGTGGAAAACCTGCCCAGGCCCAGGCCGGGCTGACAAGCAGTGAAGTGCCGAGCGAGGCCGAGGCCTGCGTTTGGCAAGGAGCTCTCTGTTGGAGCTGCCAGGAGGTGGGGAGGATGGAGCCCAGCCTGCCAAAGCCTTTCCTCATTGATCTCCGTGCCAGGCGGAGATAAGAGCGCAGCTGGGGCTCGGTGGAATGGCCACCTCCTGCCGCAGGCACACAAGCCATCACTTGTGCCGTGTGCTGGACCCTCTGGACCATGGCACTGAGTGCTGGGTGAGGGGGGACAAGCAGCCATCCCCGCCTGTGGGGACAGGGAGAGCTCTGCTCCTGCAGCCAGTGCTGCAGCTGGACCTCAAAGAGAGGAATTCCTGGCCCCCTCTCAAGCACTCAGGCCATGAGCTGTGCCCTGATACGAACGCTGCCGGCAGCACGGTGCCTAGGAAGAAAATGGCTATTCTTGTATTCAGCGTATCTAAATTTACAGATTACAAATGTACTCGGGTACATTCTTGCTCACGGATGGCCAAGAGATAAGGAAGGGGAGGCTGGGGAGGCAGAGAGAGCTACAAGGAAGGCTCCCTGTCCAGGTCCTTCAGCTTTCCCCCACTTCCCACACCTCATCCTGTACAAACCCTGGGGCACCTGCTCGGATATTCAAGAGAGCCTGCGCACGCGCCCACGCGGAACTGGGGCTGTATCAGTTATGACTCTTTTTCAATAACGCCGCATAACTGTGTTATCAGTAAGTGACAAAGGACTTTCCTGTGACCGGTGCATGCAACCCCACTGGTAGCTTTATATGCTGTTAACTGGCAACAGCGGCTGCATTTGTCATCATGGTGTTTTCATTCATGCTACAATGCTTTCCTTGAAATACAGCACGTAATATTTCCCCAGATAAAAAAAAAAAAGCCATACAAACTACCATATGCACTGTGGCTATTTAAGTGAGTGAGATGCCCAAGCAGGACAATAATGGCAAAACAAAATAGTACAAAATAATATTTTAATATTATGTAAACACATGGACACAAAACAATGTCAAAATATGTTAAAATATCTTGGACAATAATAATAGAAAATGGGATTTTCTTCATGTATAAAAGTGAAAAGAATGGTACTAGGAAGTAGTAACAAAAATATTAGTAGAGGAAACTTTTCCTCTTGGTAGCCAAGCACAGAGTCAAATACGCAGTATATCAAAAGTATAAGTCTGTAATAAGATGGTGATAAGAGGTAATGGAAGGAAAATACAACTAAAAAAAATCTGGCACGAGCAATGGATGTGTTTTCATGAACTTCACTGCATTTTGTATGCTAACAAAACAGCCACTGATCTTTGCATTTTAATTACAAGAGCCAAATCTTCAAACCTATTCATAGCAGTCCATTTGGCAATCGAAGAAATCCAACAGCTCCAGCAGCTACCTGAAAATGAAGAGACTCTCATTAGTTCTATCTTACTGCTCTTGCTACAAAACACAACAGGCTGAAATCACGGTTGGGCCCTGTCACAGCGGGCTCAGTTACGGCTGTGACCACATCTGCAGCCGTAGGCACTGGCAGGCTGAAGTTGGTTCTTCACTGACAGCTGTCCAGTGTCAGCAAAAAAAAAAAAAAAGCAGCATTTCAGTGAACAAGGGTCAGGTAACTTCAGAAACAAAATTTCGCATGAATGTAGTCTTGGAAAAAGATCCGATCAGAGCCAAAACGTCTCTGAACAGAAGCACAGAAGCTCCTCTCCTGCTCGCGCTGTCCTCAGCCTTTCCTGTCTGCTGGGACGTGCACAGGGCTCCTTCCACCCTTGACTTCTGGCCACTTGTGACCAGGCCTGATCGATGATTCTGCATCGTTTTAAATAGCTATCTTCCTAACCATGAAGGCAATAACTCAAAAAAGTTTGAGACAAAATCCACCCCTTTGCAGTGCTACTGCTGTTACTGGAGAGAGTCTCAAAACTATATTACAGCTTTATATTTACCTAGTTTTCCTTTAAGTTCCCTAAGCTGGACATATTACCAACAATTTATGACATTTTCAGCTTCCAATTAGCTTTATCTAATTCTTGTTAACAAAAAATTTTGTATTAACATTTTCAGACAACTTCCACGCTGTTAACATCTTTACAAATGTCCAATTAGCTTACACATTTTTACACTATTTTTACAAGCACACGTTTTTATTTGCAGAAAACCTCATGTGCGATATGAAAGTATCAACAAAGCCAATAAATATAAAAAGACGGAGTGACTTTACTAGGAAATTTCCTTTTACTCACCTATCCATGTGAATCACTTACTCTAAAGGCACAGCAAGTCTTTTTATTGCTGCAGCACTTGCCATAATTTATATTGGAGGGTGTAAACGTTTGAAAAAAGCTCAGGCTCATGAAGATCCGGTACTTTGAAGATGTGATCTGTAATATTATGCATTGCATCATTGTTTTCTATCTTAAAAGGAGGTGGCATCACCGCAGAGTTGCAGCTGTGCACTGAGCCACTGTCTCATCATGAACATCGAGGCAAAGCCCAGACTTGCAATGCACCTGCGAGTTCTCTAATCTTGCTCTAATAGTACTGACTAAGCACTGGGAAAATTCTCAGACACTTGTTTACTGAAAATAAGGATCTTTTAAAACGGCAACCATATTTGAGTGTTTTAATTAAGCCGTAAAACTTCAATAACTGGGATCTACAGGTGTGAAATGGTACAAATTAATCAAAGATAATCACGTACCTCCTGGTGCGGTAGGTATTCAGCTCGGCCTGTAGGGCAGAGGCTCTTTTCTGCAGAACATTTACCTGTAAAATACATCCCAAATGAAGATATTGTACAAAATTATAATAAATAAATCTGCACTCATTTCATAATGGTGTTTTCTATCGTGCCTAAGTAAATGCAATAACATTTTAGCTGCATACTGGAACTAATCATAATACTTTATAGAGGATTGTCAGCATGGCTTTCCTGGCCTGCATATCCTCAACACACCAGCTGTATACTACCTACTTTAAGAACAGAATCAAAACAGTTTCGAAATTCAGCTTGTGATAGCATATCGATTACGCGAGGGGTTGGGAACTCCAGTTACACCCTCAGTGCTGTGCACCCTGTGCTCTGATCCCTGCACTTCTGCTCTCGTGTGAAGATACTCACCTGTTCTTGATGGGTATGAAAATTAATGTTTATTAATACACCGTGGCCACTTTTGGACAAATCAACAAGAGCTGACAGTTGGGCAGCGTACTTTATATTTAGCGATGTTTTTCAAAAACTTCGCCTAAGCATCCAGTATTTTCTTTTTGTTTATTTTTATCGCTGCTCGGGCTTTTTACCCAGCCCATCTTCTTCATCCTCCTCCAACAATAAATAATCCTGACAGGTGCAGAGATTCCATTGCCCTTCTTGTCTGATGTTTCGAAACAGGAATTTCAACAATTTTCAAAGACTAGGACACCTGTGCTTCAGAAGAGAGCCCTGCTTACTGAGTGGTCTGCGACTACAGCGTACCACTGGAAACACAGCCAGCAGCTATGTATTTCTGGGATAACACCCAGTTTTTAGTGTGTGTAGTTACTTTTACTCTTTTGAAATGCTGCTGATGCTTACAAAAGCCCTGCAGGTAGATATCAGATTCTGCCTTTTTTAACTCCTTAAAAGGTGTGATACTCTTACATTAGCTCCAGTGTAAGGCTTCCTACTAGACAGTGCTAATGGTCAACCACACTTTAAAAATAGCTTTTTACTATCAACTGGAAATAGATTTCTCCACTTGATCCTTAACTCTTTATTTCCCACAAATATTTAAGTGAAAAAGAGCTTCACTTCCATTAGGAATCCCCTGACATGTGGGCAGGGTGCCTGTAACATAGTGTTGAAGTTTTGGCACTAGCAGCACATAGGAATTTGAAACTTAGCCCTTTGAAAATTTCCTACTTCTATTAAAGGCAAACTTTGTCAGTAAAGTGTCTTGTGCTTGAAAAAAATGCTAAATAATAATCCATACGCATTGTACAGGAACGAAGGAAGGAAGAAAGGAAGGAAATAAGGAGGGAAGGGGAAAAAAAGGCAATAAAAAGCAAATACATTAAATTACTATCTCCATAGAGAGACTGCATAAGAAAGAGAAACTGAGAGTTTGTAGATCTATAATAGTTTGAAAAACGGTCCTTTGAATTGGTATAAGGCGTGTGCTGGTGTCAAGCCTAAACATGCACGCTGTCTCCTCAGGGCTTTTGCTCTTCTCCGAGCCCTGGGCAGCTCTGAGCCACCAGCAGGACTGCCATGGTGTTTCCTCATTTCTTCCCTTCAGCCCAGGACAGATTCCAGTCCTTCCTACCCATGCCTAAAAGCAGTCCTGCACTGGGCCATATGCCAACACTGCCTGTTTTTTTTTGGAGTACTGTTATTTGACATCTCTCCTCTTTATTGTTATTTATCCTTCCTCAGACCTTTATGTGTCTGTGAGTTCAGGCAATGATGATATTTTGCTTTCTTCCAGCTCCTAATATAATATAATATATCCTAAAAGGACAGCACCAAATGACTTCTTTGGGAACCCCATCCTAGAAACATAACCAGTTCATTATTTACAGTGTAGTTCCCTACTTACAATGAGATTTTGATATTTCTGTTAGACAGTTCTATGTCTGTTTCATAGAAACAATATTGATTTTGTGTAACTGTAGATGAGCTAGTGTTTTCAAACATTGAAGAGAAAGCATTACAGAAGTCCATTAGAGCCTCTTTCTACAGGAAAACCTAGAAATAATACAATAATCACTGGGACTACTGTCTTAAAAGAAGTATCTCGCTGGCTTCATTATACAGGCTGAGAAGAAAACAAAATGATTTCTCGCTCTCTTTCGCATCCTTTACAAGCAACCTTTAAACAATTCCTCTAGGAGAAACAGGGTAAGAAAAGCGAGAGCAAACTATGCTGTATTTGAAAGGCTGTGAAAATACTACTGAACACAGCAATATTTTCTACTTTTGACTCTCAAGTGGAACAAAATCTGGCTTCAAAAGATACAATATGATAGATAAATGGATAAAGATTTACCTGAGATTTTAAAGATACAATGGTGTCTTCAAGTTCCTGTCTCAAAGATGCTGGCATCAGACTTTTGAGTGTGTTTTCATATTCTTGTCGTATATGGGTCACCTGTAAGAGAACAGAAAAATACATAAAGAGAGGGCTACTTTTAGAAGTTAGAGAATAACTTTTTTTTTTTGCTTCTTTTGCCCTATTTGGAGTTCAAAAACTCAAAAACTCAGAATTGTTAGATAAAGAGAAAGGTAAGAAGAGAGAAGAAAGATCAGCAAAGACCCATAAAGAGCAAACGAGGAATAAAAGAGGAAGGAAGGAAAAAGAAAACATGAAAAGGAAACAGTCATGAAAAGGAAATGCTAAGGCATTTGCTGGGACGTGGTCAGAAGGACGACTACTACTAGCTTTCCTAAATCTATCTCAATAGAGCATTCAAGCAGACAAACTGCAGATCGTTAGTCAGCAGGTTTCAAGCTCACAGAAGTGTCCTTTTTGTCTTTGGTGGGATCTTAATCAGGTCAGTGAGTGATGCTTGCCCCTTACTCCCTCTGACAAGGTGACTTACTGTTTCCTGAGAGTTTTTACAAAATTTCTCAACTTCAGGGATCTTTTAAGACTTTGTTGTTGTTGTTGTTGTTCACTGTGCACCCATTTTTCATTGCACTTTGCGTCTTCCTGAATTTCATTCTTAGGTGATTGAGGGATATGGGCAAAAGGTTTCATGGCCTGCCAGTACCAGCGCAAGTATTTAAAAACCTGCTTTAAAGTTATTATACACAAAAGCTGCAAATTATTCTTTGTCCCTTTTCCCAGATTATGGTTCAATCATGCTTCATGAACTAAGGCAAACCAGTTTCTCTAGTAGCTTTACAGCTCATTGCAGATAACCAGGTAAAGATACCTGAGCAGTAAGAAGACTGCCTATTTCATCACATAAAATAGCAATATCATCATTTGTACAATAAACTCTCTTCCCAGAAGGTGGATGCAATTGTATTCTAAAGTGAACTATCAAGTGGAGTAGCACGTGTTAGAAATTTCCAAGTAATCAATAAGCAAAAATGTCAGCTTGTTTTATTGTACAGCTGGGAGACCTCAACCAATAGGTTCCAGCACCTTCGACATGTTATGAGATGAGATGCTCACATAAAATTCACTACGACTAAAGAAGTCTAGTCTACAGACTAGGTATAGACTATAGTTTATAGACTATTCTAGTCTATAACCTTATCCAACAGATGTTGAATAAACAGTACAAAGTGGCGTTAGGTGAGGACAGCTCAGTTGGAAGGATTGTGCTTTGGTACCCTCCTCTGTGACTGTACTTGCTGAACCTTGGCGCACGAGTCCTGAGAGCCTTGCTCAGCTTTGCCCGCTGCACCTCGCAGGACTACTTGCACGCTTTATTACTTTGCTGAATCAGGGCCTCACATCTGTACCTACCTTCCAATAGGATGAACTGCTTAATTCAAATTAACCAAGTGCCTAGGTGTTTTTCTGGATTCGCAGCTGAATATGTAAATAAAGGATGAAAGGGATCCAATATCAGATTAATTTATGAATATCTTTAAACTTTCCAATTGATTCTTTTTTCCAGTGCATCTACACAGCAAAGCCATTTTGTGCCGATTCTACTTTAGTTACAGAATTTCTTAGATCTGCCATTGTGACCACAAAACAAAACCTCAGTCTCACGTCTGAAGAAGCCGTAAGATCTAACTTCCAGCTCCCAGCCTGCTTACACACGTGCTTACACACGAGACGACCGAGCCCAAAGTTCACCCAACGACGTGCCAATTACCATCCTTTGGAAAAAGCCGGGCATGCCAAGCTATGCATTATGCACAGTACAATTATCGATGTAAGAGGAATAAAACAATCTGATGAAAATTTTGTCTATGAGTCATTCCAACGTGCGGAAGAAATCTCCAAATCTCTATGCAAATAGGCAATTAGAGGCTTTCCTTGTGAACTGCAAGTGATGCTACTATGCAAATACAAAGAAATAACAGGAAAAAAAACCACTGTAAGACAGGAAACCTTGTTTGAACTCAGCTTGTATATAAGCCAGTGATCAAAATGTATGCTTTTTAAAGTTACTCCAATAAACTTATTCTACTCTTTCTATAAAGGCTGACAAAGTTCTGAATAGGTGCTTTGCCAGCATAAATACTTTCCGAGCCAACTGCTCATTTGGGTGGAGACCCTGATACAGCAGATACACGTATTTCAGTTAATTCACATTTCTTACATTTGTTCTTGGTGAGAAAGGAGCAGAAACAGGCAGCTAGAACCGCAAAATGTGTTTATTTCCTCACTGTGAGCGATGAAGGTATATTTCACACGTCCGAGGTCTGGATGGCTGTGCTGGTTATAAATCTATCCCCACCGTCAGCGGCGTCCAGCGGAGGCTTCGAGTGTGGGATGGCTCGGGGAGCTCTGCGGGTGCTGGGCTGGCACCAGCGGTGCAGCGGCACAGAGCTGCCACTTCCCTCGAGTTTTGGGAGTCCCTGAACACTTGGGCTTGTTCCTCATCACTAACTGCATTTGAAGTCAGGACAGACTCCCTTTCACTGCATACAGGCTTAGTTCACAGACCCAGTCCCATCCACCATTAACTGTCTTTGCTGCACAGCTTTGCAGTGGGTTTGCAGAAGCCCCCAGGCAGACAAATGTTGGTTTAATTACTTAAATTGTCTATAGGCCACATTCATTCGAGGTTCAAGGCTATGTTCAATCCAACACTTCCTACCACCTTGCAACTATACTGGGGTGACCCAAGCAGCAAAGACAGCCCAGATTTCAAGCCCTTAAGCTCCCCATTTACAGTCACTGGGGATGCGGGGAGCTGACCCCAGTGTAACTCACTACACCACAACCCAGGGACCTGGGACTCACACCAGCTTCCTCGGGAGCTAGGCCGCAGCAGGGATCCCTTACTGTAATTTTTTCCTAGAGGAAAGTCAAAAAGGTTTCATTCTAAATAGACACAACAACAATTTGAATACAGCTCCGTGTGTGAAACAATAATGATCTCATTGAGCGCGGTCAGCTTTCAACCAGGTTGTTGTTTTTAATAGATTAATCTGCAAGCGTCCTCCAAAGACGTCGCTTTCCCAGTGCTCTTTAATGCTTGCTATTAGCTCTGCAAGGCACCAAGGGGATTGTTGCTTTTTGATGAAGGTGTTTCTTGGAAAGTCAGGAAGAAATACTTACTGTGCTTTAAAAAAACAGATATGTATGACTGGGTTGGCTGAAAAAGGAGAAGGAAAATGAGAAGCAAGCCCTGGTAGCAGAAGTATTGCTTGGGGCTGGTCTCTTATCAGATTCAGAGAGAAGACACACACTTCTTGCAGTGCAAACTGTTCTTTGGCATACAACTGCAATTTGTTTGTTTGCTGAGACAAATATGTTACTTTCAACCATGCTCACTAATAATTGCATCACAATCAGATGAAAATAAGATCCCAGCTGTTTCCTGTCATAACATGGTAAACAACATGCTGACATTTTTGGCTGAGGTTACTATCAAGGTTTATTGACCAAGAGATTAAAATAGTGCATGGCAAAAATCTGAATCACTTCTTAGAACTGACAAATAACACATAGTGGGCTAACACATGCTAATTTTAATCGGGGAAGGTTTTTTATTTTTTAACCTTTAGTTTTGACCAATGAAAGCTACATCTGCAGGGATTGTGTGTGTGCATGTGCGCCTTAAAGGCTTTTTTGTTCTTTTATAGCCTCAAGCCGCCGCCCTAGGATCCACAAATACCGTGTCTCCTCTTGTGCTCCAGAGATGTTTAAAACTGCAATTCTTCAGCCCTCAGGAGGGCTTTAGTCTTCTGGATGAGGATAGCTCTATTTCATTTACTGTTGTGTTCCTTTTCCTTCAGTCCTGAGAAAGCCTTTTAAAAATTCATTTTGGTGAGTTGATTTAATCCAAGAACCCCCAGAAAGGTTTTATAGCTTTTAATATTAAGCTGCCACACTGCTCTTTGTTTATGCAGGTTGGTGGCTAGCATATGAGGTTTAAAGTTTTACCATCAATCATCTTTGGTGTCAGTAAAACAATCAAAAACTGAAGTTGCCATACAGAGATAGCCTATTGTTAGTCACAAGAAATGAGAATAAAAAGGAGAGAAATCTTCACACAATTATACCAAGTGATACAAAAAGCAGGGAAGTTTTAACTGAACACTACAACGAGATCTTGTCATAGCTGGTCACCGACCGTTCCCAAAAGAAGTTGGATTCAGTGCTCAGCAGAGAAATACAGCACTGAGCTTCCAAGCCAAGGCCTGGCCCAAGAGCTTTGCAGTAGAATAAGACAAATTTCAGTTTTCAGAAGGCTTCTCTCCTGTGCTTTGCTCTACAGCCACAACCACAATGTGTCAGATTTAGGCTGCTCACAGCCAGCCCTCCTTTTCTTTCTTTCTTTCGAGAGCTCTGTGATGCTGACTTTACCACCCGGACCACACCGGCCCTGGGGACTCCAGGCAGTGCAATATCCCCTTCTCAAACTGTTAAAAAACAAACCCACATGCAATCTTCTCCAGATCTCCCAACTGTAAATTACTTGATTTGAACCAGAGGAACATAAGGGAAATGCAAATGAAACACTGAAGTGAATGTTGCCAAAGCAAAGGAAGGTACCACAAAAGAATTGGTGAAGTTCCTATTTAAAAAAAAAAAAAAAAAAAAAAAAGTCTTGTGTTGAAGGGCATGAAGTCAACATTTTGTTTATGTCAGATAAGAATCGAAAGGCAGCTCACTTAACTTGGGTTTTGTGGTTTTTTAGTATCTTAATTTCTGCCTGCTTGTAATATTTGTGAAGGAGGATAATCCCACGTGTGCCAGGAAATACTAGGATAGTGACCAAAAGGTATAATTAGGATCAGGTAATTATTATCAAATTTTATCCACATTTCAGGGGAGTAAGATGAGATAAGTTATTTCCTGTCTCTCTCAAATTCTTTCCTGCATTATTTGAACAATGACGTGTAGTGTAAAATGATGTTATAATGATGTTTAAAAAAGAAATCCCTTCCAAAAGTTTGTGCATCTGTTCTGCAGTACAAACCTCTGCAGAAGACATGAAAGATGTGTTGTAATAAATCTGAAGACAGGTTAGGGTACCAAAAAGGGAAAAATAACTCCTTCAGCCTTAAGCAAACCATTTAAACTCTGACTAAAGTCTCATCCTAAACGAGGATAATAATAATATTGCACAGGTCAGCTTCATTCAGGTGATGTGAAGATGGCTGAAGTAATTTTCAGAAAGCAGTTTGAAAAGGGCAAGTGAAGGACAAATTACCACGATGCCATCCCAGTTAAACAAACAAAACAAAAGAAAAATGCATACACAACCCCCCTCCCAAAAAAACCCCAACCAACCAACCAACCAACCAACCACCACCACCACCAAAAAAGAACATCAAAGTAATGATTAACTGCAGCTTGTTTCTGCTCTCCCTAATTGCAGCACCTCCTCTGCTTCCCAGCACTCCTAGGCCCTACGTGAACACAGCTCTGCTCCCCCAAACTGCTGAGAACTGTATGGGTGCCTTCCTCCATCGGCCTGCCCGGGGAAAGCTGGGCCATCTCTGCAACCAAGCAACAACATGCACCAAAACCTGTAGTTTCTTTCGTTAAGGTTCTGATCTCTAACAGTTCTGCTGCAGAAGAATAATTACGGCTTGAAATCTTCTCAAACAATTTTTGTTAATGAAGAATCAAGTGATGTATTATTTTTTTTCAATGAAGAAAACTTCATTTGTCATTTCACAACACAGGCAAACATGAATATCCGCTGCTTTTCAGTCCTCATCCTCTCTTATTTCAGGCAGTGGGAGCTCCTATTCTTACTGTGAAATGTATGTTGAAATATGGTTCTTACGGATTTAAAGAAATATTATGCAATTTGATACAACCCTTCTCAAGTTCTTAAGGAAAGTAATGAACACCATAAATCGCATGAAAGCGGTGTGGCTGAGAACAGTAACTAAGCAAGATCAGCTGAGCAAGTTATTTTGTCAAGTGTGCACCATGTTGTTCTCCACGGAGAAAATACGGCTGGAGAACCTCGTCTGTTCTGACAGTTTCAATAAAACATAAATTGGTGGCATAGCTGTCCCCTTTGTTTTTCTGTCTTTAGCTAGTAAAACATTTGAGCGTCCAAAATATTCTTGCCTTGGTGTTTCACTAACCCGCCGGGACCGCCGCTTATGCCAAGCTGCTCGCTGCACACTGAGCTTTCTGCTCGGTTAGTTTCTTCCAACCTGTGTTCAAGAGGCCTTATTACTTTGGGGGTTTTTTACTTTGATATCTTTCTGTTCTTAACCAAGATCTCCCACCTGGAATATCCTCTGTTTGCAGTTAGGCATCGAGAGCCTATATAATTCATAACTGCAAAGGAAGGAAAGTCAGGCAAAACTTAAAAAAAATGCAGTGGGCTGCACATGGCAAGAACAGCATTCTTGGGATTACGCGAGTTGGAGAGGAATAAAAGCTTTCACTGTCAACACCATGGAACAACCAGGAATGTTGTGGCTAGAAAATTCACGCTGTTCTCTCAACCTCCCCCTCTGAAGGGCTCCTCTATTGTTCCAGTTGGGGTTTGGAGGATCCCTGACTTCTTCTCTCCTCCTTCGACATGACTCATTGCAGATGCCATCCCTGTCCCTGAGCGGTATTTCCTTCGGCTCTTGTCAGTGCCATGCTTTCCTCGGCTGCAGAGGTCAAAACTGCGCAACAAGTGGTCCTCCTCGTGTAAGAACAGGAATCGAAACCAGCCTGGGAACCTACCAGCACCATGGGGCCCAATCTGAAGACACATGGTACTCATTTATGGCTCTGTCAATGGCAGAGAATTTTAATAGGCTATCAAGATAATTAAGTCTGAAATAAAGCTATAAGCATCTTTGACACTGCCATGGGAATGTATTTCTGCATTTCAGTTTTACATTCCAGCATGTGTTACCTTCTACATAATCCTTTCCATCCTGGGGTGGTTCAGCAAGTCAAGGTTTCGGTATCTGATGGGAGAGGTGCTGAGTGCTCACTAATGATGGCAAGAGCTGACACAGCTCAGCAGCATGCGGGATTAAGCTTAGTATTTTCACACTGTCTGTGTGAACACACAAATCTTTGTAGATAAGCTACTTTTACTATCACCATTTCCCCTCTTTCAAGAAGGGAAATTTAACCAGCATCTCAACTGGAAAGCAAGCTGCCAGATTTACGAAGCATCACAGCTGGTAAGAGTCCATGAACTTTGAGCACAGGTGAGTGGGGATGTGCAGGAGAGAACTGCAGCAGCACCTCCCCGACATACTTCTGAAAGACGGCACTTGGTGCTGATCAAACTGCAAACAAAATAATACTTGAAAATTCAGATGATGTTAAAATCGGCATTAAGTTGGCCTTCTTCAGTTGTTTTCAGTTCCATCCAAGCACCTCATCACCTTTTAAAAACGAACGGGGTAAAACTGACCACCCATCACCAAGAGCCTGACCTGGAGATGCGAGGTCTGTGTTCTTTTCTGCTGTCATCCAGCTGGCTCCTCCATGCAGTGCCACTTCTCCTCTTTTAGTTCCCTGCATTAAGCGCCACCATCACTGTTGTTTGTAGTTGTACTTAAAACTATCCCAGGCACTCTTCTGACAGAACAAAATTCCTTTAATTGATAATGTGCAAGCAAACCACAGATGCTCTAAAATGATGTGCTGCTCTTTCATAAGTAAGCTTTCCTTCTCATTCACTCCTATTTAAGACAAAGAGCTAGCAGACTGTCAAGTTAAAATACTCTCTAATTCCTGCGTGCTGGCATCTGCTTCTATTCTTCTTTGGTGAAAATATTTTTTCTCCTTTCAACTGTTTGTTGTCTACTTTCTGCGTTACTCTCTTTCTCCAGCTGGCCACTTCATTCTGATAATTCATTCAGTCCTATGAAGTAGGCATACATTTGTGTATTTTCCAGTTGTGTCTGATTACCAAAGCTAACATTTGATCACCGACTCCCACACATGCATTATCATCATCATCTACCTCGTTTCCCTTTGACAGACTCACAGTTGGTGAGAGCCTTCTCTCCCGCAGTTCCTGCCATATGGAGCTCCCGGTAACTTTCAACTCTATTGATTTCCAGTTCCTTTCAAATCCCACCTGAAAATTTGTTTTTCTGTGCTTGCATCTGAGCTGCTTCTTCCTTCTGCTATTTTGAAACTTTATGCTATACAGGATGCCACATTCTGTTTAATTCTGCTTTCCTTTCATAGTAGGCTGTTAAAGAAAATGCTATACAAGACGCAAAATATGGCAAACACAAAGTTCTGATTTTCTGTAACAATCTCAGTCTTAATTAAAAATTGGAGGGGCACTATTGCATCAAAGTGATTAATGAATACATACAATGTAATTGTATGTATGGTAGGCATGAACCAAGATAGAAGTAGCAGAATCAGGCTCCAAATAATGACAGTACTGATTTTACGGTACCGTAGTCAGCATTGCCATGCACCTACAGCTGCACCTATATCCATGAAAAGTCCTTCATGAAATATAACCAGGGTCAGGCGTCATTCTTCCTGAACAGCCTCCGTCAGGAAGTGCCAAATAAGAAAGAAAATGTAAGAAATAGATGTCTTCGTCTGCATATGCCAAACAGACTGACCAGCTGCTCTCACTTATTTCAGATTCTTTGCTGCTTGTATGTGGCCCTCCAACATCTTATTTTCAATGAAAGTATTTTAAACTTTAAATTTGTCCACCATAAGTAGCCGGAAAAGAAATCTGCTTTCTGCAGATAACGAGTCAGCAGATCTTCAGGTGCCAGCCCGCAGGGAGCTACGCCATTCGGGCTGCTCCTTTACATTTTTCACAAAACGTATACATTTCTTGAAATGCTTTACGAAAGGAAAAGAGCTGAAGTATGCAGTACTTCCTGTTTGGGGTGCTGGCAGAGCGACAGATCAATCAGAAAGGAGGGAAGCAAACAGGCATGGAGGGAAGGGCATGGAGGGGAGGACACCCTCCGTCAGCACGCAGCGCTCTCCAAACGCAGCCTCCCCTGTATGTGCTGGTCGCATGCAGAAGCCTCAGGAGCTGCTTGAATGTGACATTATTCGGTGTCAATCTTCTTGCGAGTCACAGTAGAAACATCTTTTGGATTCTCACCTTCCTCCCCACTGCAGCACAGCCCGCCGAGCCCCGATGCCCGAGGGGTTAACTGGCAGCTGCTCCGCATCCAGCACCAGGGCTCCTCGCTGCAAATCGCTTCTGTGGTTAAGATCATTCAGATCTACACTGAGCTTCCCATTTCTGTGGGAGCACAAACGGGTCTCCGGGGGAAAATTCTGGAAGGATGTCAACGCCGTGGGTTGAAGCAACCAGAGCAAATGGCAGAATTTCATCACCACCTCCAGTGCATGCTTACTGTTTGTTTCTCAGTTTCCAAAGGGCCCAGCAGCTCTGCTAAACGAATACTGTCTGAATCCTCTTCACCTGCAGATTGGCCACAAAGCAACGCTTTTATTTGAATGCCCAGCCTGGAACCACCAAATCATTTAGACAGGCAAGGACATTTAAGATCATCAAATCCAACCATCCACCTAAACGACAGCTTATTAACCTGGTTTTAGATGACTCCAGCGTGTTCTGAGAAAGACAACTCTTTGAGAAAGTCTGGAGATCTGAGGATCACGTTTCAATCACCAGGATTCGAGGCATGGGCCCCGGCATTTGCAGTTATCTGAGGCACCTGAGCTGGAAGTCCTCATGCGCCAGGGACGAGGCTGGTTTGGAAGCAGACTTCCTGCTGTGGTTCACCATGGCCAGATGGAGGAAATTCCTCTCCTTCCATGTCATTTTTCCAGCACATACATAAAGCTTTGGCAAAGTCGTGGGAGCAGCCGTGGAACTGTAAAGGCAGGCCAGGACAACGGAAGTGAGGGCAAAGATTTTCTGTGAATTTTCTGTGCATTTAACACTTTACAGTATCTTTGAAATAAAAAAAAATATGGAAAGATGGACAAAAAGCTCTCAACAGAAGGGACAATATTACTCAAGTCTTCCATCCTTTGTTGTATTAAGGATTATGTGGGGCGCATATCCTGGACATAGGCTTATCTTGCTCATTTCTGTCTTGCTGTTCCTTTACTCATAGCTCCCAAAATTTGCAGACAGTAGCACCATTACCATCAAGGACAAGGTGTGGCAAATGTTAGAAGTTCCCTGTGCTACACAGCAGCTAAAATTTCAGAATGATGCATCACAGCATTCATCTGAGAACAAATATATTTAGTTGGCATGGAAACAGTAAGTTAGGCTGAATGTGGTAAATATCCAGCAGTCATAAAATATTGAGCAAGTCAGAATAATAAACATTAAAAATGAAAACTCGCTGAATGCTTTTGAATCATAGCTCTTTTACAATTATTACTCCTGTTGTCATTTGAACACAAGTGAAATCCACTTAACAAACTAAGCAATTTTACTCCAAATACTTGTACAGCATCCTTACTCAGATAACTCCTTTCTCCCTTTTTAATAATCTATCTGAGAAAAAAGAAATTAAAGGGCTAGAAACCTATATTGGCATTCCCCTTCCTTTGTCAGTAATATTCATGAACTGAACATAATTGATTTTCTGTCTTCAGAGAATCTCTCTCTTTAAGTCTCTAATTGTGACTTGGCGGTTTGGAGGAGTATTCCTATGGCTCAAATACTTATCATGATGTTACCTTGATTATTCATGAACACAACAAACTTTTTTTTCCCCCTGTATCATCCCCTTATTAGAAATTTTGTTTCATACCACTGCAGCCCTATAGTTAAAAATATCAGACTGAGGAATTAAAAGAATAGACATGCTCTTTCCGAAGAAAATCTTGCATCCTTTCATGCAATTATCTAGAGAAAGATTATTGGAGTTTCCTGCTATTCTGAGTTGTGTTGATTCTCCTTACCAAAAGGAAATTGAAATTAAAATAGGTATTTTAAAGAAATCTAGGTACAAGATCACTACCATGATTTTTTTTACAGGCCCCAATTCAGCAAAATTCTTTGCACATGCCTAAACTCCCATACTCATTGAGGCACATGCTTAACCTCTTACTGATGCGTCATATTTAATTACACATACACAGGATGTGAAATCTGCTGTATGAACAATTTGGATTTTTTAACTATGACTGACAACCGCATCGAGCTTAATCTTCCATTAATTAATTAATGGAAGAGAAACATTTTTAATAGGAAGAAAGGCATTTCTGTCAGATACCTTGTCTTGCATTAGATCCGCACATGTATCGGAGATAACCACGCAATACACTACAAGAACTATGCTACAAGTACGGTACAGGAACATAATCTTAATGGGATCTGTTTCCTTATTTTATATATTACTGAGATATAAGAAACTTCTTCATTGCTTTGCAAGGAAAAGGTTAGGGTCACCCAAACTTCCTAGGAACCTTCTGAGACTGCTTTAACTGTCTTGGGACTATATACCAAGAAACCTATACATATAAAGCTATATATTAAGGGTGAGTTACACTTTATTTACTGCCAGCTTGTCACTTGCCGTGAATGCACTAACATACATCTCAAGAGGTCAGACATCTAATTTTTGAAAATCATCCAGCATTTCAACATGAAGACAGATGATGTACCCAATTCTGAGACTCCTGTCTAGAAATAACAGTACTGACCATGGGCACCTTTGCCCTATACAGCCATGCTTAGCAGAGACAGGAGATCCTCTATTGAAAGGATATAATGGTTTAGGTTAGTCAAAGTGAGAATAAAAGGTAAAAGTACTGGAAATAGAACAATGAATGAAAACCACTTTGACAAATGTACGTTCATCACTCGCATACTGCAGCATGACAATCTGTCCTGCTGGTGAAATGACACAGATAGACCACGATTGCTTCTATTCACATCATAAGAAGACTGAAAAAAGTGAACAGGATTAAACACAGATTCATACAATAACATTAAGTACTGGGATGAAAAGGCTCCAGAAAAACAAGAGCTCCTCAGAGCTGCAATGCCACGCTCACGGCTTACCATCAGAGTCCTCCTAACACGCTTCTCCCCTGCTATTTACAGTACAGTTTGTGTCAGTGGATTGACTCTGCCTCTCCGGATAATTATCATACGGAAAGGTTAACTCTGTGCAATCACCAGAGGGTTACTGGCACAAGGAGCTAAGCTCTGTGGGTCTGCCAGTCACTCCTGGAGCCTGAAGAGTTATAAGGACACTGCACTGAAAAGAGACAAACATGGAGCACTGAGATACCACCCAACAAGCCATAACGAGAAACAGCTTTTTATTTTTAATTAAAAGCACAACAAAATGTTTTTTCATGTCTCATTCATTTGTTTGTTGTTGTTATAGAATCAAAACACAAGATTTTTCCTTTTAATGAAAAACAGAAGCTGTTTAACCCTCTCTCCTCCTTATTTACACACATGTAAAAGCTCAGAGGAGTGGCCTTTGTAACAGTGCCAGTGCCAATTTTGATGTTTTATGCAATCCTGACACAGGGAATATTTTGTAAAAGCAAGAGAGCAAGTTGTGTGTTACTGCCTTAAATATTTCAGCTCCCTACTCAGCTGAGGAGCCATCAGCTGCTGTTAAGGCTTGATGAACGTGCTCACAGGTAGCCTGTCCACCCCATAATGATGGGGAATACACCAGAGCTGTCACTTTTCCCTTTTCTTCTGGATAGAAAAGCATAATATGGGGTTCACCAGTCACAGAAAAGACACTAACAACTTTTAGAATGGATGTCTGCCTAAAAAACCAAAGGCACCTAAGCAAGAAGTGTCTCAACAGACACAGCCTGTTCAGGAAGTCTCAGTGCAGGAGTGGCAGGGACGGTACTGCGGAGGAATTCAAGTGGGAGCATTGCCATAAATCCCCCAACATGGTACCACTTTGCAGAAACAGTTCTGAGCTGGATGATGCAGCAGCGTCATTTAAGTAACGTTTCTGATCCATCTATACTGAGCACTGTTCCCTCCCAGCAGAGCTGGTCCTTCTTTACATCCACATGGGCAGGATACTCCTGCAGGTGGGTTTGGACATGGAAATCTCCTAAGAGAAGACCTCTGAGGCAGAAAGGATAGTCCATGCTGCCAATCCGCGTGTTTTTACCATTTTCCTTGGTATTTCATCAGTCATTTTTTGTTTCTCCTCCTAGATACCCTCACAGAAAGGGTCAGAAAAAATGCCAAATAGCAATAGCAGGGATTAAAGAAAAAAAATAACAAAAATAAGGCATCTGGTAGAGTGCTGTCACTGTCACAGCATTCAGGCCAATGTTGTTTCCCTGGAGGGACAACCATGCACCAAAAACCTGATTTCCCTTCTTTTCTGGGAGACTGAAGCTGAAATGCAACGCTTGTAGGCCGGCCACCGATTACACTGAACTCCCCATTGCAGCTAGGGGTGAACGTGGCCCAGCATCTATGTTTGTGAGGCAGAAGGGGAGAGAGAAGTAAAGCCTATCACTGGTTTTCCTAAGCGCAAGTACCTGAGGGTAAATATGGGGGGTGAACGAGGGCTCCTATCCGCAAGCAGGGTAATGACAACTGGGGGGAAATATTTGCAATTCCTCATGATTACTTTTGCAGCCACCCCAGGTTACCCCGCAGTTATGGATACCATTTGTGCACCACCAAATAAAGTTCTGAGATGCTGCAAAACCTCATTTGTATTGGAGATCTGTAAATCTGCATGCAATTCAGATATCCACAACCTCGACATCTTCCTGAATGCATCAATTTAACCGGGTTTAAAGGCAGATTGTTGGCTTTCTGTTTCAATACCGCTCTGTAAATTACATGCACTATTTTGCTTGAAGCACACTAAATCTCTGCTTTCACTGAAAGTGTCCACATTCATTTCAGCAGTATTAATCATATGGAAGTGTTTACAGACAACATGCTAGGACAATGAATGCATAAGATCAGCAATAAAGATTATTTTTTATCTCAGTTATTGTCCAATTATAATTCTCTTAATACAAGCCATTAACAAACAGGTTAGAATAGTCCCAGGAACCTATGGCAAAACAGCGTAGTCACTGCAAAATAAACGCATCATTTAACAGCTAGAATAGTTGAAATACCAACTTGAAACAGAGAGCAAGAGATAAGTATTTGCCCGTAGGGCTCAGACGGTTTAAATTCTCTTTTATTAACAAAAACATAAAAGAGAGCTAGCTGAAAATTTTGCAGGAAAAGATGTGCTTTTTGCTTTGAAGCAAGGAATTATTTCTAACCATCGAACCCCCTTGCCCAAGGGGAGAGGACTGGGGAGAGCAGCCCTACCTGCATGCTGGCCTGCAGCTCCTTGTGTTGCAGCTTCTTCTCTGCGGCGCGCGCCTGGCTGCGGTAACTTTCCGCTTCGTCCTGCAAGGCCTGAAACAACACCAAGGGGTGCAAAGCACACGTGAGAAACGTGGAACGACACAAAATCTCACAGGCAACGCGGCTCAATGATCAGTTGCGGGATCTCTGTCAGATTTTGGTTAGTGTCTCGTTTGTGCAACCTGTGCTTCTCAGGAAGACTTTTGCAGTGCAAATAACTCTTCCTCAAAGGCAGACCAAGAGCCCTCTGGAAATCCCTGTCTGGAATTTCAGTGAAATCGCCTTCCACGCTACTGCAGTGGGAAACTCGCCGAGCCGAGGGGCTCCCCTCCTGCCCTGCAGTGCAGTCGAGCATGTGAGCAACAAACGCAGCATAAATGGCAATAAATAAAGGGAATATTATGATCGTGTCACTTTACCACAAGCATCCAGTCTTTCTTTAGTTCAGAAATAATCACTTCTAAACCGAGCTCGTAAAATACATTGACAAATTTATTTTGTCATTATTGTTCTTCTTATATATTTATTTTTATTATGGCAGCCCCTCAGCGCCTTGATCTTTTTGTTATGTGCTTCACAAAAGAAAAGTCGTGCCCCAAGGAACTGATAGTCTGTGTTATTTCTAACAGATACACACCAAACAAACAATACAAACTTTCAAAGATTTTTTTTTAAAGTTTCCTAGCCATTGTTGGATGTTTGAATACACACTTAACGTTTACTTACACACTTACTAAAAGCTTAGTTATGTTGTCAGCCTGAATAAAGGCATTGTTAAGTGCAAGTGCTGACTTGAAGCAAAGTGCACAATGTGGATGTTAGATTGACATCAGCACAGAGGTGGCTGTGGCAGTAGAAAGAGAATATTTTGAGCTATCTTTTGTATGCCAGGAAGTCAGGGCACAGCTACCCATCGGCTGAAAAGCGTGGAGCAGGGTGAGGACCGGCAACCTGCCCTGGGGATACGCTACCAGATCCACTGAGATGCCTCCGGGGTGGCTGTTTTAAAAGCTGAGCTGCTCGGAGAAGTTGTACAGGAGGGACCGAGAGTCCCTGGAGTCCTGGTGCCTGTTGCAGGACACGCGGCAGGGTTCTCGTTCTCATGCCTCCTTTCTCGTTCTCGTTCTCTTCCTCAAAGCAGAATGCCCGTTCGTAAATCAGGATCGTTAAAAGTACACCAGTACAAAGATTTAACAGAAAAAAACCCTTGCTCCCTCCACAGCACTGAAATACTGTGCTCTCAAATCATGTACGGGATAAAATTGCTATGGAGATAAGATAAGAGGACTACTTATGATAGATCTTGCACATTGTTTTGAAGTGATGCCAGGCATTAACTTTAAAGTCTTATAGCTATAAGACTATCACATGTTCGAATGCCAAAAAATCTAACCAGACCCAAGCATGAACTTCAAATCTGCCCAGGGACTTTTATGCTATCATCACTTCTGAGAAATGTTAAAATCCAGTCTTGAATATATGACTGATCTTCAACACTCAACAGGTTTTGCAGTACCATTCATTTGCATTAATATAATTAAATGTGTGTGAATTGGAGGCTTTTATTTTGTACATTTAATATTGTAACTTAAAATACAAACAAGCCTACCTTGTTTTAAAACTTACAACGATCAGGTTGTGCAATGTGGAAATGTAACAGAGAAAGAGCAGGGCACTTGGTGTATTGGAAGGATCACTAAAGTCCCAAGTAATTTGACAAAATCTTCCCGTAACGCCCAAGTGTCCAGGCATGACCAGTACAGGACAGCTCTGAGGAACATTCACAGAGCACACCTGGACAAACTACAAAGTCAGATCTGCCTTCTGCAGCTTCCACGTGATCGGGTTATAAAATCCAAACAGCGTGGCATGGTGAAAAGTAAGCATTCCCTTCTAGCACTCAGGAGCAAGTTTGACTCTCATACACAACGCTGAGGATGACCAAGGCATAGCACATATACACATCCGAGTGTATTTGTATGCATTTCTCTCAGAGAACAGGTATCTATGACAGTCCCTCACAAAAATCCACAAGTACTGGATACAAAATGGATGGATTTTGAGGAGGTCCTGGTACAGACAGCAACCACGTTATGGCAAAGGACTGGTGTAGTGCTCTTTCATTCCCTAATTTCTCTATTTTTACTTTTCTGTGGCAGACAAACTTACTTTGCAGAGCATAAATTGAGAGGTCCCTCTAAATCCGAGGGTTTGTGATGCATCTTGAAGTAATTTCATTTGGGAAATTCAGATGACACATAGTCTTTGTTAGGCCCACCTACTCTAGGCAGTATTTGTCAGCATGGAGCATACATATTCCATTTCACTCAGAGAGCAATGTCTTAAATAGGTACAATTTAAAAATACATTTTTTTTTCAACTATTGCATTCAAGTATAAGAAACTATTAAGTCTTATAATTATCCATTCATCAATTGTTGAAACCAATGTGCTGTGCGAGTTTACAAACCTTTCCAATCACAACTAGCTGTTGGCGCCTTTTGTACTGGGACTACAGAAAAGACTAAGGCCTCCAATCAATCACAAGTGCTTTTAACTTTACCATTTTTTGACTACTGCTGGTGAACATAAACGTGTTGCACACTGGCTGTCTTACCAGTCACTTTGTAGAAACCAGTTTTGTTTATAAAGGCAGCCCTAGGAGTAATTCAGAGTGTTCATTTGGATATTTCAGCTTTTGACTCTGCACCAGGACAACCTAGTAAAACCAAAAGATCAGTACTTGATCAAAGCCATGTGAAAAAAAAAAGTAACATCAAAATCTCATGGTTGCTGTAGATTCCTGCATGTGATTATCTCTGAAAATAGCAATTAGAAGCAAGCAAGATTGTTGCCCATGATTTTAATTTTCCAGGAGGAATCAGGATGGCTGTCACGAACAATGCACCCTTTAGAACATCACATTGAAAAATGTCTCCACTGTCAAAAAGCTTAACATGCACTGGTCAGAGGCTGAATGCTGATAGCGATTTCTGAAGCCACCCAGCTCCACCACATCTTTTCTGTGTCTGACAGATAAGTTTTCACCACGTAGAACGCTCTTAAAAACAGCAGATGACTTAGCCCAGGTACACCAGAGAACATCTCTTTTGTAAAATTAAACAGTTTGGTTTGGTTTAGAAATGCAGTTTTTACTCCAGAGCTTCAAAGTGTCAGGTTTTGCCCAAAGAATAACAGTGCTTATGGTTAATAGCTATTGAGATGAAGAAAAGACATAGCAAAAAGTAAAAAAATTGGCCGATTTTTGAGTGTCAGAGGCTTTTTTTCCTCTGAATGGAAAACAAAGCCTAACTTAATAAGTTCAGTTATTCCAGGTACAAAATTAATCCCCTTCTCTCATCTTTGCTAAGTTGGCTTACATCACTGCTATAAAGACAGTATTTTTTTTCAGTTAAACCCGCTTTCAAATGCCATGTAAACATGTTTGCTGTTGAAAGTCTACACCATACCTGACCTTGGAAGTGCTTTGTGTTGGCCTGAGAACAAAGCAATGAAATGTTTTGCTTTCCAGCCCAGATATCCTACACTTTGAAAAGCACTTAAAAATGTAAATGAGATAATAAGCTCTACTGCAACAATGTGGGTGAATTACAGCTGTATAAAAGCAACAGTCATTTGATTTATTTATAAAAATGGAAAGGATCCTAAAATAAATGGATAATGTAAATGTTTTGGTCACATATGACACTGGGAGACATGGGAGGGATGGAAGAGAAATGTAATGGTTTTGAGAGCATGCCACTGAAATATTGCTGTCATATTTTGGGACCTCAAGTGGAGCCGGTGGATGAGTCCAGTATTGTCACTGTGCTAGATGACATGTTTGGTTACCGGCTGATCTGAAAGGAGAAATGAGCAGCTGAGCTTCATTTCCAGCGAGGCACTGCTTTCCTATTATTCTATTGTGGCTTGATTATCATCAGCAAAATGGTTAATTAAATTTTATTTCAAACTCAACTTTGCTCATGGTAACTGAGAGCACTTGGGAGAGAAGAGAGAGAGGCACATGTGGAATCAGTGCTGAGCTTGGCCTGTGCAGCTCGCAGAGAGGATGATGCATGAGACCAGAGGAATTCAGCCTTGCTTCTGGGTGCCAGACTGAGGCTGCAAAGGATTTCTTAAAAAACAAACAAAGAAACAAACAAACAAAACCCCCTGAACTTGTAAAGTGTATAGCTTTGACAGGGAGCCACAGAGAAATATAAAGGTATGATGCCAGCATTACAAAATCCCTTTTCAAGGCAGGAATACATTTTTGGCATTAGTTCCAAGGCTTAACCTAAATCAACTAAAAGCGGGTAAGAGAAAGATTTCTACAAATCACATGAACAAGTATGAAATGGGAATATATGAAGGATTTAGTCCTTAACACATGAAAACTGATTTGATTATCCTTTAATCATAGGATATTGCAAAAGAGAAGTGCTGGATTCACTAAAAAAAATCAGTTCTGGAAGAATTACATAAACAGAAATCATAACTACTTTGAATTACTGAGTATTAATCGTTACTGTGGTGATGCTGTATTTACAAAAGGTGCAAGATTTCTTCTTCTTTGACCTAAAATAATGTCATATTTTTGGTGGGCTCCTGAGTGCAGACAGGGCATGATTTCTGCTCCCATCACACGAACGGCAGGACTGGGATCATGATGAACTTGGTAGATGTCTCTCTTTGGTACTGATGGTTGAATAAATGAGAAGTATTTACATGGAAAGGAAAATCTCCTAAAAATGTTAAAAAAAGAATATATATTTTGAACCTAAAAGTGTCTGCAGAAAAATCATAGAGTGTCATGCTCAGATTACGCCAGGTAATGGCCCAGTCTTGTCTTGATATATAAATCGAGTTGGCTCTAACAGCACCCCTGCACACACAGATGTGCAACTGTATCAAGAAGACCTCAATATTTATGACCAGTGCTACATTAATACTACTACTAAAGGTAGTAATAGTTAGCACTTTTCATCTTCAAAGAATTTTTCAAACATTACCAAATTAATATAATTAGTTAATGAAAGATGCAGTAATAAAAGCTACCATAATTACCTACTGTAGTTTTAATTATCTCCTTACTAATGTGCAGAGAAGAAGGCTTCCACTTTACATCCTCAAAACATGTGCCAACAATAATTTTGAATGCAGGCCCCTCTTTAAGTATCTTCTAAATTCAAATTACATCCATTGATGTGTTTTCTCTCCCTGTTCATGAGAAGAAAACCTAGCTCTGGAAGCCTAAAGTAAATCCATGTGAATGTTAACAAAAATTAAAGCAAATTTTATTTCAGAAATATATATGGAGATGCTTTACAATTATGTTATAGAAATGTCTGATCTTGAGTACCTTTATCTCTCCATGCAGCTGTACATATGAGCTGTCTGGGCAAAAACTTCTTTATACTAGGTGGTCTCACAATTTACAGTGTCAAACACAACTCGTAGTTAAAGAAAGCAGGCCAAATATGCCATCAGAATTAATCTTGGGTATTTATTTTCTAACTAATGTTCTATACTCACACATGTTTTCAAAGAAATCATTATTTCCTTTAAAGTGTTTTATGGAGATCAGCAAATGTGTCTGGGTTTATTCCTACTAAAGACAGAGAGTGAAAAATATTTATGAAGATCGCCAATGTAGCTCCACCAGTAAGAGCAAAAAAAGTGGATTTTTAAGATGCAAAATACTGATGTTTGGGCCAAATTGTGCATGCATCACCACAGGGTTTTGTTTTTCAGTAGAGCTTTGCCCACTGACACTGCTCTCCTCGGACATGCTTGTTCTCTGTGCTGCATTCCAGCACATGACTGCCTGAAAACCTCTGTACTTAAGTTCTCCCTTGTTTTTGGTGGAAAGCAAAGGAAATCTTATGGTTTTAACCTAATACATATGTTTGCTGTTCACATATGGAAAAATTCCTTTCTGGTGGGAACTTTTTCGCTGTTGCTGCAACACACTATATATCCAAAAAGCCTCCTTTGATGTTGAACTATTGCTCCACTACTCATTATGCTACTGATTCAATATGAAAGGCAAAAATTCTGTGGCTTTTGTTAAAACAATAGCTTTGTTTTTGCAAACAAAGTTTTCCGCAACCTATATGCAGGGGCCAACATTGCTGCAACAGAAAACTAAAATTTATTATTTTATACCAAAAATAGTTATGACATTTAAGAACTCAAGCTATTCTTTCATCCTATAGGTAACATTACAATTACTATTATGACTGGACAGAAAATTTATGCTTTATTGCTCCCCATGAATAGAAATTAAAACACCGTGAGCAATATGTAAAACTTCTTGAACACATTCCTTCCCGTGACCTTCTAGCCTTTTGCCATCAGTTCAACTTCATTACCTGGGTGAAGCTGTTAATGAGCGGGTATGGGTGAGGGAGCGAGAAGTCCTGCAAAGGCCAACTTGTCCCTGTCCTACACAATGACAGAACTGCAGATCTGGAGGTCTTCATGCCTAATGTATAAAGTCAGCTACTAGACGCTATTTCATGAATAGTGAATGTGAATTACAACATGGGATGGAAACGCAAATGTTAGCACCTTTTTAAACGTGTCCCTAAAACAGCTGGTTGCCCATTGTCTACTGTCACTATAAGGGAAAAAAAGTTTCTTTGGCCAGGAATCAGATAAAAGGGGCAATTTCCAAAGGCACAGACACCCACTCCCACTTGAAATAACATGAACTCCCATACACTGAGATTTGGAAATCTGGCCCGCTTTGCCGACATTGCAAAATGGGAGTGGAGATCTTGCAAACTGAGCTCTCACTGTTGGCTTTGCCCATTTAAGCACACACATTAAGCCGTTCCTTACTGAGCTGGTCTCTCTTGCTTTTAAAATTTGCCAGTAGGAGATGCCGTTGTGAAGTACAAGAACTTCTTCCCTTCAGGGAGCGTGGGAAGAAAGAAAGGGGTTCAGGACGGAAGAGAATAATTTGGCTTGAGGACCAGAATTAAGTCTCTCCAGTAGCAGTGAAAAAATTTGCAAGTAGGCCACTTGACCTACACAAGAAGCACATATCCAAACATTTTTCCAATGTGGTAGGGTCTAATGCTACACACTATTTGAATTGTTCGCGATTTATAAGCAGGAGATTGATTGCCAGTATATTTTGTGCTTTGACCCTTGAGTAGATCATTAGCACAAGTTCCTGAGCAGTCCCTTCAAGACTTCACACCACACTTCATCTAGACCAGGGTCTTTTAGAGATTCCCAAAGTGCTGCTAGTTTTGTCAACATGCATCCTCTTTCCTGCTCTGTTCCTTTACGACACCATTGTGTTTTTGGCATTTCCTCTACATATCTAGTTTAGATGATCAAAGTTTTTGGATGATTCTTTTTGCCGAGTCTTTAGCCATATACCCCTCAAACACACTGACACCACCAGTGGAGCTACTCATGGGCTTAAAATTAGGCAAAGGCCTAAGCTGAGTCCAGTCTTCACCACATTGCACTATAAACTGAATTCATTTGAAATGCAAAAGGTGTCATACACAGAGCAAGTCCTGCAAAGACAGCAATTCAAAGAAAAGAGCTGGATAAACTGTAACGTTCGGCATTCAGTTTCAAAAGAGCCAAGGAAATAAGCATTTTCACTTTGTTTTTAGTGGCACAGGTGACAGGACGGGGGGAGGCGAGGTTCAAAGAGCAGCAATAAACTTGCTTTCATCTGGCTTTCTCAATGAACCACAAAACCCAACAAGCAGTTGCCATGTGCAAGCATTGTTTGGTCTATTACCGGAAAGTTTTCAGCTTGTCGCAGTGAGGTCATTCTGAAACCCTGTCAGCTGGGGAGATTTACAGTAAGATTTACCTGGAGTATCTTGTTTGGTTGTTCCTTTTCTGCCGCCGACATTCGTCTCATGGCCAAGAGCACCTGCGTGCGCTGCGGCTGCCGTGAGGAGAGCGGCTGAACTTTTTCCCCCTTTCACTCTCGGAGGTGCAGACAGAAACACCGACAGTTCGCGTACACCAGATAAAACGAATCTTTTAAACCCAAAGATACCATGACATCTTAAGCACACACTTATGAAGGAAAAGTTCAGAACTCCGTTTTAAACCACTTATGAGGGGATTTACCAAGATTCTGCCTAATGTTCAGCTGACGCATTGTCAAAAACATTTATCACGAACCTTTTGAAGTTTCCTAGCTCCCCCCTAGTTATTAAAAAGGGAACTGCAGAGTTTGTTATCAGCCTCGGAGCACACAGAAAATACCTCAGGTATTTTTTAAGTCAACCTTTCAGTCTGATTTTGAGACTATTATACGAAATAAAACATCCCCAATCAGGTTACTGCCTGACATGCCAAATGCCAATGTCAAACAGAGATACCTGCTACGCCTAATTGAGCCATGAGACGATCTTCATTTTCTAATTTGCTTTTTACTAAAAACTTAGCAATCAAAGGAAACGGCGAGGAGTCTGCCACTCCGAGAGCAGGTTTCCTGTGAAGACCTGACACATCAGCTTCAACATTTTCAGACTACTTCTTGAATTTTTGATGCTATGTTGTAAGAACATCTAAACTAGAGATGCTACACTAGTGAAAAATTGCTATTGTGCCTACAAATTAACAAGGAAAACATCTGGGTTTGCTGCTTGCTGTATTCCTACTAACAGCTCTGCAAAAACAAACACCGGGGGACCTAGCAGTTTCCTGAACATCTGACTCATGATAAAGCATATTTATCAATCGCTTGCTGAATAAGGCAATCTTCTTGCTGCCGGGGGCTTCATTCCCGACCCGCTTTATCACCAAACTGCCACTTTAAGTGAGTGTCCTGAAACTTTACACCTGGAGACCCGATCAGGGTTTCAGCAGCCCCCCGGTGCTCTGCGAATGTCTCCTTGAAATGCATTCCTTGTCACAGATGCATGAAGAGCTGGTAATATAAACATTTCGAGCAGGATTTACAAATCATCTTATTTTGCTATGCTCTTTTAAAAAAGTAAATATGAAAGGCTGAGATATTTCTAATCAATAGGCTAATCTGATTCCCGGTAAGAACAAAAGAAAACTATTTATTTTGTGCAATGAACTCGCAGGCTGCCCAATACTGCTGGACTTCTCCCCATTATAGAAAATAACACACATTCCCTTACACTCATGCACACACACACACACACACACAAAAAAGAGAGCTAATAATGTCTTTATACCTTTCAAAGTAACCTTAATCAAAAATATTAGCTCACAAGGCAAACCACTGCTTTTTGAACTGAACAAGAGCTAGCTTGACTCACCAGCGCCTGCACATTCAGTACATGTAAGATGTGAGAGGCAACAAAGTAATATCTTCTAAAATTATGTCTCTGAGCCAAAAATGGGATGATTTTTGACAAAGGAGGATGTACGGTTGGAAATTTAGAAATTCTTTCATTCAAAGTTTTGAAAAAAAAAAAAAAGACCCCCAACCCAATTACATTTGCAACAAGACGTGATAGTGCAATTGCTCCTATTTAAATGTATATGCAAAAACTGAGCAGTTTTGAAGCTTGATTTTTTTTTAATCGTGTTGAGATGAAGCTCATTTACTTAAAAAGAAAAAAATGAAAAAGAACATCCTCTGCAGCTGGTCAAACAGATTACGAAACCCTAATCTCACTAGCCTGAGGAAAACAAAAACTGTTGTTCAAGTATCTATTCTACAGAGCACTGACTTTCTACTTTCTAAAAGATGCATTAATGGAAGTGATCAGAACATCCCAGAATGTTTCTGATCTAGTTTAATCATATGACGTTATGACAGAGATGCCTGCTGTCCTAATGCCAGTGATTTTAAATATTTCTGAAATCCTTTACATTCGTATTTTTTCAAAAAAAATTAGACATGGCTTAAGATCTATCTCAGCTTTAGAAGTTTTTCCTCCCATTTTAGAGCTCCAGAATACTCATACAAAGTATTTTAGATAGGGGGACAGACACAAGCACACATAGCAAAGAACAATGTCAGGCTCCCCAGCCTATTTAAGTGTTTCTGGTACCTTTTTATTCAAAGCGTTTTACTCTCTCTCCTACATAAATCATTTACTGGGAGTACCCACCACTGCATTTCTTTAGCTCTAAAATTTGGAGCTAAGGTCTGAGCCTTTTTTTCTGGAATCATCAATAAAAAATTAAGAATTTGGGTAGCTTAAATGTATTGGCCATGCTTTCCTTAAAAGCAATTGCTTACAACACATATTTGGTTTATATGAAAACATGCAAAATGCATACTGGATAATGGTACATATTGGAGGGATTCTGCCCACAGATTCCCAGCAGAGCCGTGCCCCCTTTGAGGTGGCTCTGGTCAGCTCTCGATGGTTCAATCTCTCACCTCTCAATAACAGAGTAAGTAGATTTAGTATCAGTGCCACTTACAGGCAGAAATGTGGCTTGCATTACATTGCTGATGGGCTGAAGATTGTACAGGCTACTTGGTGCCCTGGTGCCTGGTTGAAACGTGATTTACAAGGAAAACAAAGATGAAAGGATAAAGGATGAAAGGATCAAGAAAGCCCAAAGGCTTCTGTCAGAAGTGGTACCTTTCCACTTTACTCCCTTGCTCTCTACAGGTGTTTCTGGATTCTCCATCAGCCTTTATTCCTCACGTGGCCTAAAGCACATTTGAATTCATTAAGACAAGTTTTAATTCTAGGCAACTTTCTTACATTTAAGCCCAAGCTCCTCTCACTTTGTTGATACTATTAGGTGTTTTCCACATTAGAGATGAATTTATGAAAAACACATCACTAAAATATAAAAACAAACTGACCAATAACTATGGAGGTAGAGGAAAATGTCATGCAACTGCAGTGCCTTCAACTCTATTTACATCTAGTTCTCACCATCTCAAAATGATATACCAAACCCCAAAACCATAAATAAGGAACACTTTGCCTCAGACCATCATGGGCACTATGGGCACGAGGGCCCCCGGAACAGAAATCCAGCCCAGACTAAGTGAGACATCACCTCTGGCTCAGCAGCAACCTTAACCTCATCCTGCTGGAGGGTAGGAGAGTATATTGAGGAAATGCCCCTAAATCTTCAGCTTGTTCTTATCATTTTTCTGGGTATCTGCTATTAGATATCATGTTCCACAAAACCGAGCCCAATGGACTCTGTTTTGACCCAGTACAGCCACTGCTATTTTCCTTTAGCCCAAACCTCTTTGTGGTTTATTTTCTAGAGCACTTTCAGACTTCTGAATGACAACCTTCAAACCCCCCTCTACACTTCAGTCGTCATCCAGAATGCTCTGAAGAAGAAAAATATCCCAAACCAACGTTCTTCTGGTTTCAGAAATGCTTGGCGAGAGCATTTCTATGCAGGTAGAAAAGGCTACAAGAGCTTGAATAGCTGAGCACCGCTCAATCAGTGCTAAGTGAAGGACTGCCAAACCTGCTTGGCATGTCTAAAAGGCAGGCAGACTCTTTTCCTTTTCTTCCTTTTTTTTATATGTAAGTAGTTCCAAATATTCTTATATAGATGACATTTTTAAAATGCAAAAGCATTAAAAATAACAGAAAACAGATCAAGTTCTGAAGCACCAGCGGTTTCTCATTTGGGCAGTTACATACTAAGGGCTCTCGTTAGACCTGCGCAGCACAAAGAGCTGAGCTTTCCAGCTCCTTCACGCACACTCAGAGAACTATCCCTTACCGCAAATGAGACATAAAGTGCACGGAAAACAATACATGATGAAGTATGAAGGAACTCAGAATTCCAATATTGTTAAAGCCGCATAAATCTTGATCCAGCTTCAGGATCAGATAGGAAGCAAAAAGAAGCTTGTCCTCTGCAGAGGTTTTGCAAACAGCCCGTTACAGACGGAGGCGCAGCAGCCTTCACCCATCTGGGAAGGAGGCTGCCTTATTGGAGACAGGTGCCAGCAAATGAGTTTGCAGCAACGTCAAACTTGACTTGCAAATGCACATTTCACACTATTTAAGATGGAGAGGAGACCTAGTAGAGGACATTAGCAAGGAAAAGGCAGTATTTAAGGCTAAAGGAAGACATAAACAGCAGCAGTGACAACTTGGACCTCACTGTTTTCTTTGCCAGTTGATCACTTCACATTTTCTTCTGTCTTGCTTTTTGGTTTGACAGAGATGTAAGCAGGTGGGATGCGTTATTCTGGTAGGAGTGAGAAGATGAAGCATCAGGTGTGAGTTGCTCATTGGAGCTTAGAGCAGGGCTGTGGTCAAAGGTGTTTACAGGTATGTGGACAATTAAAATCCACTGATATGATTCAAATTGTTTCCCTTCCCTTGGTAATTGCTGTTTTACCTTGCTGAGTTACAAGTGCAAAGCTGCAAAGAATACAAATAATACGCTAGGAACAAAAATAAAAGGAATTTAAATATACTCATACCCAGAAAAGCAATGCTTTTTCTGAAGGCAGACGGAGCCTATATGCATTTCAGATTTCTCCTTCAAGCCACCTGCAAAAGTCTGGCTTGATCCAAGCCATGCAGGTGTTCCTGCAAGTATCTCACATTTATTAGCCTGAATTTTTATTTATACAGTCCCATTCTGACACTCCCAAGCTTTTCTGTAAGTAAACAAACTCACTTTTCATGTTCAGTTTTCTCTTGTTTGTACTTTCACCCTCTCTTACATAACAAGCTTGGAACAGCAGCACAGACGGCGCCCGGGGCTCCTGGCGTGCGTGCCGCAGGTAGGACAGTCGCCTGCGGGCACCATCCCTCCTTGACTAAGCACATCCTCTTCCCGGGCCTCTTCCAGTTCAGATTCTGCTGGTGGAAGGGTGGACGCTGGGTGAGAAGAGTCCCTGTGGCACCAGGAATAAGAGGGCCAACCTGGAACGTGGCAGAACACAAAGGGGTACCCATGGCAGTCCCTGAGCTGTGACAAAGAAAATAGAGAGGAAAATCTTGCAGCGCTTCAAGCTTTAATGACTTTTGGACAGTTCTAATACAGACAGATAATGTCACTTTTTAATGAGATGAAAATGTTGCACTCTTGAGACGGTGACTCTCAGGATCCTGGGTGAATTCTGCACTGGCACTGCTGCCCATCTGGCAGTAGAGCAAATGCTGTCCTAAACTATGACGTATCTGCAAGAAGCCTTGGCGCTGACATGCCCCAGCTAATTGTTTCCCAGAAGGTACTGTCTTGTGTTGTCCTGCGTGAACCAGCCTTAGAAGGATGTCAAGCCATTCATTTTGCAAATAACCTGAACACGAGCCTGCGATGCTTTCTGCCCTCCCCACACAGCAGACATAATTCCTTAGTGATACTCTAAAGAGAGCAAATCCCAGTACAAAACTGCTATGACTTTATGGCAGATCCCCCAAAAAGGGAGTTAAAGGTACGCTGAATGTTGTCTTCCAAAGCTGACTCAGACAGGTTTGAAACCCAGATCTCATGCTGTGCTGGGCCAGGAAAATGGCACGTTCAGGGCAGAGGTTTCCAGCAGAAGAATCCTCATGAGCTGATCTGATGTGACTCTTCCCCTGCCAAGAGTCCTGGCAGAAACCTAAACAGGTTCTGGAGAAGAGCTGCTGCTGCAGGCAAAGGAGGAACCATTCAAAGTGTTGCCCTGACCTGTGAGGAACTGGCCTTTTTGCTTTGAACTTCAACAGATCTTAATGAATTCTTCGTAACTGGCAATCCAGTGTTTTCACTGAGGATACGGCTCTCCTGGGGTGCCAAACGCAGGAGACACATTAGAAATCCAGATTTTGGGTTCTCGTGAGTGGTTGGCCGAGCTTGTGAAGGCAGTTCCAGCAGGTCCCTTCACCGCTACCGCAGGTAACTGGTTCCGTTGTATCAGGGGATCAGATTCAGACACAAACACGCACCAGTGGGGAAGGACTTTGTTTCATAATCACTAACATATTGCCAATTGAAGTTATTGACTTCAGTGCCGTGAAAGCTTGAACTAAAAATAAGCAGCAGCAGTTTTAGTAACAGAAGAAGTTAAAAAGTGGTTGTGTCAGAGGACTGCGGGTTTTGTTGTGCTTGACTAATCTCTGTTTCACTGCTTTTCCAGTCCTTTCTTATCTGGCAGTTGCAAAGGGAACTTTTGCCAAGAAGTTCATTGAGAGTCCTAAATCTTATCCTTTAGGCAACACTCGTTTCAGTTTCCTGGGAATAAATCTAGTAGATAGACTCCCAAAGAAGAAAACAGGTGAATTCTTTAAGCCCCATGAAACAGTCTCCTCAATGGAGGACCTCAGGCTTTTTGAAGAGGTCAAAGATACAAATCTCCTGATGTCTGCGCAGAAGAAAGAGCTTACGGAAAAGCTTCAGCCTCGAGGTTTCCAGTCTTCTCTTCAAGCTTCAATCTCAAGTCTAGTCTTCTTAATGCATATTTTCAAGGCTTAACAAGTAAGATATTTATTAAATTGAATCCTGTTCATCAATGAAAAGAATCAACACGATGTGGGAGGTGCCTGAATCAGTAACAATACACCACTCGTAGGGAAGACCTCCCAAATGCCAGTGCAAGATGGAACATGCAAAAGGCTCAAAGAATAATGCAGATTGTCAATGAAACCAACGTAGTTTTTTGCCTTGTGTGTACTATACGAATGCACACAGTTTTCTTTCAACTGCAGGGTAGCAAGGTGAATGAGGCCTAAACAAAAGTGTTTACAGTACAAATTTTAGTGAGAAAGGGGGCAAAATATGATATACAGGAATAGAATACTTTTTGTTTCTGGACTCTAGCACTATTTTGGATGCCAATAGTACAAAAAATTTCCACTGAAGGGCAAGTCAAACCAATTTCCCTTGGGATGAAGGCATCCGAAAACTTACTGAAGTTATTATATTGGTGCCTACGCATTCTTTAAGCAGATGAACTGCTTCATTTTGAATCCATGTCAAGCCACAAGAACTGGCTGATAATAACATTCAATTAAAATGACCTGGTTCTTCCAGAAAAAATTTGGCTAACTGCTCCAGCATACATTTTCTAGCAGGACACAATAGAGCGATTGATGCTGGAAGGAAACAAGATAGGTTTGTATCTAGATTTGGAAGGGTCAGGTTTGGTGACAGTATTTGTAGGTTTAGCCTCTTACACAAATTTGTGAGATAGATGAAAAAGCCACTTCTGCTGAGCTTGAAACTGTGAGAAAGTCAGAGCGAGAGACTGCAAATATATAAGTTGTGCTAATTAGACAGATGTTTTTAAAACCCCAAAGTTTACACTCAATGCATATTTCTGTCTTTTGATGTACTTGGTGCTGCTTCACACCATGCAGAGCTTACTGAGCAAAGCAGAAGCTGCTCCCCTGCTAGGCTGTCTGGGTGAGTTTGCCATCTGATCTACTGAATACGCAGATAAAAGTCCTCGCATACTTTTTTCCTTTTCAAGTACAGTACTGTAACTTGGAAAGTTCCTTTATTCTCAACTCCACTGATGCAAGAAAGTGGCAAATATATGGCAGCTTTGGCTGCTTTCCTTTAGTCTTTTTTTTTTTTTTTTGTAACTAATCTTTTACTGCTCAGGAAACTATACGTATTTTCATTTGTATGGAAAATAACACTTTACAGAAAACAAAGGCAATACCTTCAAAAAATTGTAAGAGTGCTACTGACCCCTCAGTTCCACTGCTACTCTGCCTTTAAATACAGATAAATAGTTACCCTGCGCAGCTATCAGATTTATGAGGTTTCTCTCGTTAAGAAAGGCTCAACTATTATGCAAAAAATTGGAAAATTTAAGAAGCAGATTTCTATTTTCCTGTGATCTGCCATTCAAAAGTGTTTGCTAGTCATTTTTTAAAAATACTCTGATATTTGATCTACTAGAGTTTCAGAGCTACATGCAAAACTGGAGAGCCAGCAGAAAATTGTAAATGGAATCTGAAGATTTCTAAAGTCAATAATAATTTTGGCAAGAACATTTTAATGTATAAAGCTGAAATCCTCGGTGGCTCTCTCCTGCTGATATCCCTGGAGCAGCTAGCACCACGAGTAGTAGAAATGATAGCAAACTGTATTAGAACATACAGCTTTGGGAAAAATATTTACACAAATACTGGAAATCATGTCGGCATGCTGGGATAAGCCAATGCATTCTGTTGCTATTTCATCTCACTCCTGGGATCAGCCACACCATCAGAAAGATATCTTAGGGAAATATACGCTGATAAGTAGACCAGGTCTGCATCCCCAGATCTCTATTTGCCAAACCTCGCAAGTTGCGTTTCTGTGCCAGGCTTTAAAATCTTTACTACAGAGTCATAAATGTTTGTGGACTATGGAAGGTTTGCTTTGAAGATGTCATTTTCCCCAGCAATCTTTTGTTGGTTGAATATATAGTTCACACATATTGTGTTTCCACCTACACGGCTGGAGAAGCCCTGCAGTCAAGGCTGTTCCAGGAGCAGGGAAGGAGGCTGCGTTCCAGGAACTCACTGGAACTGGAACAAAGAACAGCCCTTGGAAAGTCTACACAGTCCTATGCACAGACTGTTTTACAGATGCCCTGCGTTTGGAGGACATTAGACACTTGTTTTTATCTTTATCTTTTTTTTTTTTTTTTTCTTCTCTTTGAGTAAAGTCCCAGGCTTTTGAGCACAGGCTCTTCCTCCCAGGCAGTCTGCCTCGTAACTTCTGGATATCTCCCCAGCTCTGTCTCTCTAAGCACCACTTTCTCCTCCTCATAAAAGTCCCTGTGCTCTTTGGAGAGAAAGCGTCTTTGAAATGAAACAGTACAGTAAACTGTAACTGTCAGGGCAGCTTTAAAAAAAGCTAAATTACAATTTCTTATATTGCAGAGAAAAAACATGCTTCACTCTTCTTTATTAACTGCACAGGTTTATGTTGGTATTATTTAACACTCATTAATTGTTTTCTCTGTACCTTTCTCACAGCCTAGGACCACCGAATAACCATTCAGTGTTATTAATCCAGTTCAGTCAGTCAAAACCAGTGATTTTATGGCTTGCTTTGAATTCCTTTTTGTCATTTTTCCAGTGCAAAATTACCATAGTCCAGCTCATTAGAAGAAACTGATAGCTTAGCTATATGAGATTTTATACTTTGTTATGCATTTATGGAATCTTTAATTCCACAGTTTGGAGACTGGTAGATGTAAGGTGGCCTCCCTTCAGGGCTGAGAAAGAAGAATGAGGACCTCATGCAGCAAAGTGCTTTCTGCAGGGAAAGCAAAACACTGAAGACAACAGCGCAGGAAAAATCCAAACTTCTAAACCTGCCGGATAAAATTGGACTGCAGTTCAGAGGCTAGGCAAGCACTAGTTCTAGTCTTTTATAAAACTTGTAAGTATGATTTTGCTGTTGGCCATGGTAAGTTCTTCAATGTGTTGAGACATGAAAAGTCGAGAAAAATGCCAGAGTGCAAAGCTTGCTGCGGGAAAAAAAGATGACTCAATTCTTTGTCTCACAAAGCATGTCAAAGATATTATAAAGTACTTACAGATGCTCAGCCACTCAGATTGCCTGATTGGCTAAACATCTGAAACCCTGTAATTTTGAAGAGAAGGTACTATGCTTCAAACAATGAAATAATTTGTGGCAACAGAAAAAGATATATGATTATGAAAGGGAGAGTTTTGTTTTGTTTTTTAAATCAGTTGCTATTAATAACTGTTTAACAAAAAGGTAAACCTATTTTTATTACCATTTATGATTGTGTTGATACAGTTTTTTAAAGATAACCATGTAATGGAATCAAGAGACAAAACAAGCAGCAGTCAATAAGATTGGGGCTAAACCCTCATTTCTCTTACGGACTGAATTTGTGTGAAACTAGTATTCACATAAAGAAAGACTGAAAAACAGGTACTTCAGAGCATGGACCCCGTGTAGAAGAGAAAGCAAAACCATAAAAGCTCTGCAGATTTCATTTACCTATCCTTTTGGAAGACCTGACTTCCTTTGCTGATCAAACAGGATACAGGAAATTATAAGCAAGATAATGTTATTTGCATGGTAAATTTTCATGACTACTTTACAATGCTAAGGCACAAAATTTTATATGTTGGTGCCTTGTAATTCCCCTCTAATAAAAGACACTGCAGAGTTATTACTATTATTATAGACTAAAGTCAGCAACAAAGAAATAGAGATCCATGAAAAATGACTAAATGTATTTAACATCAAGATAGTCCCTTAAAACTCTTTATTTCACCATGCCAAATGATTTAGGATGCTAATGCTTAGCCTCAAAGGCAATTAGATGGATTTGAGATCCCTCTGGAGAACTTTGTGACATACCCAGCTCTGAAGATCTTCAGTGACTGACAGAATTTGGCATGTCTGTGGCCATCGAACCATCACAAACTGTAATGCATGTTCTGGCCAGATGTCTTATAAGACCCGAGTCAGTGTCAGCTTCAACAATGAAATGCTGACATCATTTTACAGGCGCTGTTAGCTTAAAAGTATTAATCTAAGTTAAAATAAAAATTACAGTAAAATCTTCTAAAATATTTATAAATGATTTGAGTCTCATTGGCAAAAGTGTATGAGGCAGCCATTCGATGGCAGCCTAGATTATAAGAGCTACCCCTACAGCATCAACGTGTGCTGCAGAAGAGAGCAAGTCGAGACTCACTTGACAGAAAGTCACTGCAACAGCCTGTCTTCACTTCAGGTTAAGGTTTAGGTTTCAGTTTTTAGTTTGCACCAAGCTTTCAGTCTTTTTTTTCCTAATTAATGCTCTCAGTGCTATCAGTTACACATGGCCGTAGCCCTCCGAACAGACAGCCATTGCGGTCTTTCTGCTGAAAATACAAAGAAAATGCTGAACATGTAAATTGTTCCCCCTTTATTTGCCACAGCTTGGAAACTTGTCAGCAGCCCTAACAAACAGAACTGAACTGGCCTGACTTTCTCCAAGGGGTCTGACCAGACTGCAAGTGTACTCATTAGATGCGGTTTTAACGCTGGGCTATCTCATTTCCAAAACCCACTCCAACCGTGGAGCGCTGCACGGTTTTGTTACTGGTTGGATCCTGAAACTGTTCTCACAGAAGGGACTGAGGCACTGATCTAGAGCTCAGGAGCTGGATTTAATCTCCAGCTTTGCCACAAAGCCTGGACAAAGGCAAGGCTCTACGTTCCACTGTCTCATTTCCACGACAGGACCAAAAACGCTCCTTTTCTGTACTCCAAATCAGGTCAATTTAGGTTGAATGCTCTCTGATGTATCTTCTCCCTTCATAAGCATTAATAAAACATCTAAAACACTGACAGCTAGCTTTGCTTGGGACTTTAAAACCAAGAAAATGTAATTAATTATTTCTTATTAAAAACATCATTGGCAATTGCAAAGCACAATAGTGGTGCTCCAAAAGGTATTTTGAGGACAACCGACTAAATACTTCTGCAGGACTGCAGTCACTCAGTTAATGTTTCATAGCTCTGACATACTTTTTGTTTTAACACTAAATATTATTTGTAATTACAAGTGGAATTTGCTAAGAGTAAAATATAACTAAAAGTAGTTTGTTCACAAAATCTTTAAGAACATCTTTGCTGATACACTGCATTTTAGAGGGACTTGTAAATTCCATCGGGATATTTTGCCAACTACTTTCTGGAAACAAAGATATCAGGTGCCCTTAAAGAAACGTTCTGAATGCTTTGAACATCCCAAGCTTTAAAATGATTTGCTTTCCTTTTCGCTGGAACCAAACGTGAAAGGGAAGGGGGATTAAGCAAACCGAAGAAGAAGGGCGTGCAGCCCCGGTGCCGCAGGATGCGGGCAGAGCGGAGAGCACCGAGCCCAGGAGACCACGAGCTCTCCTGATAGGGAAATCTGCTGGCACAGCCTGCCAAAACAGAGCAACATCCCTGCAACCCCCCCGCCTCCCCAGTGGAAACAGCATTCCAAAATAAAGGAAACTGAGTACCCCACACGAGGGCTGACTCACGTATACCTATAGCAGAGTGTTTTGGTATACCTGCACCGAGAAATTTCACCGTGGTGATAAACCCTCAGCCCAGCCTTTGCATAGAGGAAATGATTTTCTTGCTCCAAGGTATGGCAGCATCTGACAAATATATGATGATGTTGATGAGCACATTAGTCTGAACTATTTAAAACCAAAAGTTTTCTCCTTTGTTCTGTTATGGCTATAAAACACACTATTGATTTTTTTTCCCCCCTCAATATTTTAAAACCTAACAAAGAAAAACAACTGTTTCAAAATTTTTTCACACGGAGAACATTATTATATGACATTTTTTCCTAGAAATCTTTTAAGTTCTATTTATTAACAGAATTAATCTGATCATAATCTGGCTGACAAACAGTGTTGAAATGTGTCATCTTCAAAACATGTTTTGCTAATGAAATTTTGGTGTTAATTCAGGGGATATAACAGAATCCTAAAATCAGTAATGTGAGCCAAACAACAAATGTGGTTCCTCTGGCAAAAAAAGCATCATTCTCTCCCTTTTCTGTTGTGGGTTTGTCACTGCGTGCTCTCCATCATCCATTTCTTTCCAGAATCTGCTTTTTGATGTGGAGTCCCCACTTGGCGATCAACTTCTACATTAAAGCGCTCTGAACATTTTGCAGTTCTGCAGCACTTTCAATTCCAGAATCCAAATGGATTTCATAAAGAAAAGAAAAAGAAAAGTTAGGATTTCATAAATAACCTCAAGGTATCTCTACAATGCAATCAACTTCATGCTGGAGCTGAGTCCAGCCAGTAACCACTGCCAAAAGCATCAGTAAAGTTAGGTAAATGCCCTGACCACTTGAGTGTGCCGAGCTCTGGGTTGCTGTGGCTAGATTGCTATCAGGGTGCAAGACAGCTAGTTTAGATTTAGCCTTAATAAGTTTACACAACACTTACATCACCAACACAGCTCCCGCATAGGCATTCTCAAGAGTTCAGCACCCAAATCCTTACTGAGTGGTGCCTTCTGAAGTGCCAGCAGAAAGCAGCACAAATGGGTTAACAGACATTGCAATTTAAGCAGCTTTTCCAACCATCTGCAGGGCATGAATATAATTGTGCTCTCAACTAATCCTGCGGTCTAACCCAATGGTTCCCAATCTTTGAAGTGTAAGTACATTACATGAGAGGCATGGCACAGGGACCAGGTGAGCCTTGCTGCGTTTGCCCCATGCCAGGCCAACTGCAGCGTCCTTGTACTGTGCTCCAAAGCGTGCAAGTCCTGGAAAGTTCAAAGCAAAGATATCCACCCAGCACTGAACAGCAAGCTGTGCTTCTGGGACCACTCTCTGTGCCAACACTGTCGTAATCCCAACAGGCTCAAACTCAACAACAGCAAAAAGGCAGTGGCAGGAGTCACCTCGCTGTTCAGCGCTTTGTCAGACCACGTCTGCTCAGATATTTGCTGTAAGATGTTGTAATTTGATGGCATCCAAACCGGTTACCTTACAAGCCACAAAAAAAGGAAGTTCATGAGCCAAACTTTTATCCTGATTCTATGACTCTGACAGCCCAAACTTTGACTTGCCCTAGGCCAGACAAATCACAGCGCACTACAGAATGCCAAGTACTATATGCATGTCTCCAACTGACCCAAATTGAGGCCATCTGAAGCCAAAAAGGGTTGCTCAGATTGGATTTTTAGGTTGTCAGAAGAAGCAAAACGTTCTTAAGTTTCATTTTTCACTTATGCTTAAGATACTATTAAAAAAATCAAGACAATCATGAAATAACAACAACTTAGAGTCAGGAATTTGCATTAACATCAAAATCATGTACTATGGTATCCACATCTGGATATCACTTTACTGACTAAACGTGAAACTTCTCCGAAAGCCAGTTGGTTTCTGTAAAAATGTATTTCCCCCTTTGAAAGGAAATAATAATTGGAAGGTCTTACAGGAAGCCACCCAATACCATAGAAAGGATATTGCAATCTGTTCCTCGATGTTAGTTTAAATCAATGTTATATTTAGCAAATGCCTGTTTTTCAACGACAGCCTTTGCAATAGCTTATATTAAGGCTTCAGAAAGGCTTATGCTATATTAAGAATTGCTTTGTCCTTAGATGTTTCTTTAATCAGCTCTCATGGTCTTCAGCTTACCCTGGGTTGGATGTCATTCCCCATCTCTAGTACATCTAGGATTCCTCTTTCACCAAGAACAACTTTTTTGCCCCAGGCTAATAAAAAGCCAAGTATTTCTACATATGCTCGTCTACAAAATATGTGTGGTTCATAAAAAAAAAAAAAAAAAACAAAAAGGTAACTAAATGGTTGAATATTAAAAACACCTTCTTCTGCTTCCAGAAGCATATGCAGCAGTTCACCTTCCTAAGAATTTTCTGTTTGGATATCTGGCTTTCAGCACATTTCCATTAAGTCAGTGGTTTCAAAGGAAGATTTTTTTTCAAGTACAATACTAATGCTACTAAAAAAAGTTCAAGATCTCCAAGCTCTCCTACAATTTCTTCCCCAAGTTGGCCAAATGTAGAAAACATACTTAGAGCACTGGAGCTAAAAATTCACTGGGACACTAGAAAGATTGTTCAGAATTCTCCAGGTTTATATGTGTTTCATTACATTTTGAGTCATAATGTCTAAATTAAGCCTATAATAGCTGAACACACATTTACATGGGGAAGGATTTCATACAACCCATAACCATTACTGTTCCAAAATTGCTGTTATCAACAGCTGAATTACTTCCACTAAACATAATTTAGTTTAATGAATCCATAAATTCAACAGCAGCATTTGCACCGGGTGCTAAGAAGAAAAGCTGGCAAACAGCCTGAAACGTGTTTTTCAAATCTGTAACTCAAGGAGGAATAAGGCATGATAACTGTTGAGTACCAACATATTTCTGACTATATAGAAGACTACTCCACTGTCACAGGATTTCTGTATACCCCATTGGCCACTGGAAAGCTGGAGAACTAATAACACAGTCTCCTAAGTGGCAAAACCCAACCTTTCCCCCCCAGATAATGTGACCTAACTACGCTCTATTTGCAGATCCTAGATAATAAAAGCTTCCTCTACTGATTCAATTTGGATAAAATATTGTAGCTAGCATTTATATGTCTATACCTTTGACAGAAGAGGCTAAAGAACAACCAGAAAAAGAATTCTGTTCCCCAATAAACAAACACAAATAAAGGCAGACTTGTTCCTCGAGAGAAAAGTACTATTAAACGATTTATGAAAAAAGTAAAGAGAACACACTCCAGATGATGAGATAGTAAGGTCAACCTAATTTCATTATGCAAATCACTCAAATACAGAGGACAACATTAAGTGTACCATAACTGAACATTGGACAGGTCCAACATGTAAAAATTCCCATTGATTCTTTTTCAGCACAAGAAGTTAGAAAAACTGTAGGACTTCATTTACTTATTTTTTTCACAAGTTTCTAGATTTAACAACATAATTCTTTGTTTGGTACTAGTAAATGTCCTTACTAAGAAGAAAGGCATTTCCTTCTTCTACACAATTTTAATGAAGTGCTTTGGTTTTCAACCCCAGTAGATTACATAGGTTCAAAAAAATCTTCCATTGTTCTTCACTACTTTGAAAGAAAAAATGTTTAAAAAAATAGTAATTCTACTTGCTCCAGCAGGATTCTCTGCAGCCAAGGTGTCAAAGCAGTGACACAATCTAAATATTCAAAACCAGCAGTATCTTAAAGCTTCTTTAAAAAATGAAAAAGGCCAGAGAATGCAACTCTAATGCAAGATATATAGAAATATAATTTCAAAAATACTTGATTCCATTCGTATTTACCAAAGACTTTGCATATAGTTTTCAGTGGAACTGGGAACATACTCTCCTTAACCATGAAAGTTGCCATCGCTATGTGAAAACCAAACTAAAGCCAGTGTGATGTTGCTGGCTGTCAGGTGGTGCAGCTCCAACCTCGTATTTTTCACCTTTTTTTCCCAAGTACTGAAAGCACCAAGTAAAGGTGCTGAAAATATATTAATATATCTGAGTCAACATTAAAAGAAAGAGAAAAGGAAACTTTCAAGTATTTGACTGAAGTGGATGGATTAGACTTGCCAAACCCGAACCTTTTATGCAGGCGTATGATCAGCTAGAGGAAAGAGAGCCTGAGTCATCCAGTACATCAAAGTCAAGGTCCAGTGAATGGAATTAGCGAGTGCCGTGCGAACAGGAATGATACCTGCATTCATCTGCCCGCTGCAGAACTTTTAATTACACTAAAACAGCTAGTAGCATCAGTGACTAAAATCCCCAGATTACCTTGATTGCTCTGTTATTATCTGTAATCAGCTGCTGCTTCTTATCTTCAAACTTTTGTACAACTTCCTGGAGCTGCTGTTCCGCGGCAAGCTGCAGCCGGCTGTTCTCCTCTGTCAGAGAGGAAATGGTTGTCTTAAGTTCAGCTATGATCTAAAAAGAAAACAGCACGCTAAATCTCTCTTCAGTAACAGGCATGAACTTTGCATGTTCTTATGCTTGGTGAAACATGGCATTGGCAAGCACTGCCGCACAAATTAAGCATTTTAAATTAACATATTGCACACCAGCAAGCATGAAATTTCATACAGAGAAAAGGAATATAGCAAGCCTGCAGATGACAAAAATTGCTGAACACAACATATTTGGAGGAGATTTCCACTACGACATTCCAAAATATTTACTCGTGAGAACAAAGCACATCTGTGATCTCCAGAATATAGGATGTTTTCAGTTTTCCACTGCACTGGAAGAGTTTTGCAAGTTCACAGAGGGACGGTGATGTTCGAATTCTAAAATGATACGGAAGAGCTTGATACTGTAGAGAAGAAGAGGCCCCAACGTACACACTGGGCTGAAATGTTGAACTTAATGGTGACATTTTTGAGCTGCTGAAAGGAACGTGCTCTGCTCAGCAGTGCAGTGGGGACCTGATTGTCCAGCAGACCTTCTGCATGGTTCACTCGTGACTTGTTGAAAGGTACTGGTTTCACCTTTTTTGTCACTATGGGAAGTTGTAACTAAATAAAAATCCGTAAATAAGCCTGAAGGATTTTATGCTGACATGTAAGTAACTCACCAGCAAAGCCCTTAAACATACGGAGAGTTACTGAATTTAGTGTACTTGTCCAAGCTCAAGGTTAAGCTGCTGTAGCAGGAAAATACAGTCTAATTCAGAAAACACCTGAGCACACAGCAGTGCAAGGAGAGAACACCAGAGCACGCAGGCTCATATGCTTGCAAGGGCTCCTCATTGTCACGGAGACATCAAACTATACTAAGGGCACAGTTATTCATTTATTTTTTATTTTTTAAAAAGGTGCTTTTTTTAAAAAAAAAAAAAAACAACCAACCCTACTAGTAGGATAGCACTGACGAAGTAATACTCTCCAAGGGAAGGTACTAGAATCAGTGGGGAATAGGAAAAGGACTCGAAGAAATAAATTCAGAGTGAAGTTCTATTACATTTTACTAGCCCTGAAGATCCTACAGTGCAAGGCAGCTTAAGAGTAAAACCTACGTGGATATTTCCACATTTCTTTTCTAAAAACAAATACATGCTAAAAAAGATAACACACCAATCAAAAGGAACACTATTTGTTCTTAATGAGATCAGTGGGCCAAAGGTTAGAAATTACCTGGATAGGTACAACTCTTTACACCCCTCTTTAGGCAGAGTTCAGCAGTATCAGCTGTTTTGCAATTTAGATCATCAATTACACGATGCAATTTGCACAAATTTGGCTGTCTGGGTGTGTAACCGTGAGGAAGTAGGAGAAAAAGTGATGAATCATAGGAAGTATTAAGATAACTTAAAGGCATGGAAGCCTACACCATTTTGTGTACATCCTGCTTTGTCACTTTTTTAAAAAGGTAACTAAATAATGAACCAAATAATGTAATTGAAGTGAGATTTAAAGCTTTTACTGGGTTAGGACCCCAGACTAGCATAGGAATTCTGAAATGCAGGCAAGGGACTATTAGCATGAATTGATGGAGAAGGATCTGCTTTGTGCAGTACTTTTCAGAGAAAAGATCTGTTTACTTTGTATAAACTTCAGAGGAAATTTCTTGAAATATCTTCTCTGTGTGGGTGTTAAAAGTGAATGTTCCAAGAGGCCACAGAGCGTAAGATTAGACAGATGCTGTCAGCAACACAACCACAAGAAAAGTTGCAATTGACCTATTATTAATACTGAGCTAGAAAAAAACTATGTTCAAGTAACTTTAGGGATTTGATTCAAACCCACAAAAGTAAAGAAATTCAGACATCAGGGTGAAACTCCTTCATTGTGCCAAATAGCCCTGACATATGATGTATGTGTTGTGTCTGCCACAGAAAGCACAGAGGGATGCCAGGTCTGGTCACTGGGTCCATCTCTCCCCAATAAAGAGAACAGTGTATTAGTTACAGCAATGCCTAGCTTAAAAAAACACGTCTCCTAATTTTTCCATTTGAGACTATTCTACAGGCCAATAAATTTCAGCCTGACAAAATTTATTATGACATTTAGGTTAGATATTTATTACCTTGCCCTGTGCTACCTAGCTGTTCCCACTGTAACAATTAAAGCAATTTCCCTCGCCCCTTGTTTAAAGATTCAGGAATGCTTGAATTAGCCCATCTGTAACAAACGGACCGAGACCCACTTTTGTTCTGACAGTAAACTACGTCTGGCACAGACAGGCTGACTTTGGATTATGGTCATTAGGCACAACAATAGTATAAAAATGACAAACAAAAGGTAAAATGGAGTTAGCAATGAAAAGGATCTCTTCCTCGAGGTCTGACAGGCATGAAATATTACTTCTGGGGTTTTACAAATTTTCTGCTATTCGGGTTCAGATGGCAGAATAATATAGAGTCTTTTTATAAGGCTCTCATCAAATGACTAAAGGGGTACGTAGGAGAGGACTCTCTCTGACAGACTGCAGAATCATGGAATTGGAAAGGCTGGGAGGGACAAACTCAAAGCAGGGTCACTTAGAGTGGGCTGCTCAGGACCCTGTCCACTCGCGGCTGGAGTATCTCCAAGGATGGAGACCCCACACGGATGGACACGCCTCTCCGTGTGCAAATAAATGTGCAGAAAACATACATTTATTTTTAGAAATATAATGTAACCGCATATTTACCAATGATCCTGGTAAATGCAGTCTCAAAGAATGTAGCGTGAAAAAACAGGGTAGTCCAATGAAATTGCTAAAACCATAATTCTGGTCAAGTTTAGAGAGAATGAGGCCCAAAAGTAGCTGAAAAGTGGACATCAAGAGTTTTAAAATATTTTCAAGTGTTTTGCAAACTTTAAAGTTTGCAGTTTCTTGTCATTGTGTCACTGATCACCTCTGTCTAGTTCGGAGGCTCCTAACCCCCTCATTATAGTGTTTGTGTTGATTTTAGAAGTGCGGTAGACTATTATCCCTACTGCTGAAAACACCTTTGAAAGTATAAGGAAGGCATTATGCAGTGGCTTGGAGGAATGAGAAGAATGACACCTCCATGTAAATCCTCATGGCAATTTTCTTATTATTCAAAGCTTAACTTCTGGTTGCATCTCCATCATTTTTCACACTTCAGTACTGCCTGTCAATCAAGAAAGCTGAAACATTTAAGAGTCATCCTGCCCTATCATTTTTGCATATATGCTAATTCAGCACACTTTCATCTTTCATGTTCTAAAGACTACCCTGAAGAACAAAAACTCAACTCAAAAACAGTTTGCTTTCAGGACACTGCATTCTTCCAAATGTTATTTTGGGCAAATATGCTGAACTGGCTGGGAGCAATGATAAACATCGAACCGGCACAGTCGGGCCTGGAGTCCTGTCATCAGCTGCGTGGGCAAACACCACCTTGTCCCACAGAATACAGCTCCTGATTATGCAAGGGCTCCTGCCCCTCCAAGCTGTGCTGTTCTACAAGGGCTGCCTGCTGGGGCACTCGGGCTTCAGTTCCCACCGACTGTGGAGGACTCGATCCTCTCGGGATATAAAAGAAGAAAGCTCAAAACAAAACAAAAAGAAAAAAAAAAAAAACTGCAATCATTTTTTCTAGTTAGTTGGATGTTCTGTATTTTTTCTAAGGTTAACATCTGTAAGAAAGACTTCGTATGTTTGATTTGGGAGTCATAAAGACCTACACTTAAGAGCGGGAGGAATTACACTTTTCCTCAAGTCTCCAAATCAAATGAATCCATGGGAAGTTCCTGTCTTCTCGGTACCTACCTGCGAGGATTTTGCCAGCTTCTGACTGTACTCCTTTTCAACCTGCTTCAGCCGGCTGTTTGCCTGAAACACACACGCACAAAAGGAGCCAGATTAGCTGGGACGAGGAACGTGTACAGACACTTTGCCACCGAGCCCTCCGCCTGGCACCTCATCGGCATGCCTATCACTGCGCCGCCGGGCCCCGCGCCAGCTCCACCGCCCTTTTGTGGCAGCCAAAAAACCACAAGGGCTCGCCTTTGATCTGGGGCCAACTATTCATCACTTAAAAGAGGGGAGAAATTGTACCTCTGCTGCCAATTATTAGAAAAACATAAAGACTTCTGCGGATTAAAAAAAAAAAAAAAAGAGAGAGGGAGAGAGGAGGGAGCGTGCGTGTGTGCAGCAGGGGGAGGCAGGAAGGCGGGCTCCGGTTTATCAGGGTGACTTCATCTCTAAAGGAAGGGAAAAGGGAAGGAAAAAGTCCCAAGCCCTAGCCCAGGCTGTAAAAGGGTACAACACAACATGAACTTCATGGGGCAGCTCGATGGCAGCACCTTCCTTCCGTCCAGTTTCACGTTCATGCTTTTTTCTATTTTATTTTTATTTTTTACAGGTTGTGGTTAAGCTGAAAATCAACCCCAGTGTGCAGCTGAGCCAAGTGGGATCTCTCAGACACACAGCCCTCCTTCTCCAGGCACTTCTTTCACAACTCGAAGATAAAGAACAAAACCAAGTGAAAACAAGGCTGCTTTGTCACAGCGGTGTCCAATCAGCAGATACTTTCATAATTCGGGGGAAAAGTAGCTCACAAAGTTTTTCCCTCAAATACCTTATTTTCAGTAACAATTAGACAATAATAATTCAAAATAATTTTCCATTGATTTTCAGGACACAACTCTGATTCGTACTTTTCTAGTGAAGTCGACCCCGCATTACATGAGAGCCCAGCATCCCAACGCTGTCCTCAGATGAACCGCTCGGCGCTCTCCTGTTCTTGGCTCTCAGATTCGAGGACAGGTGTCTAAGGAAAATATTTTCTTAGGGGACAGGGTATTATGTAGCTGAGTTCTGAAGCAAATTTAAGCTGATTAACTTCTCAGAATCTCTCTGACCTCATGTTAAAATCTTTGATCTGTCCTCCTTAGTTTTACGGCACAGCACCCAGCACCCGGTCCTTCAGGGCCAGCACGCGGCTTCGGGGGGCCTCCAAAGCCTCTGAACCCTGCTTGGGTCCAGCTGCAAGACTGAAACTCTGCTTCTGCAAACACGAAGCATTTCAGTCAAGCAAACAGTTTTATCGATTTTACTGGAGTACAATTTAGGGGCTTTAAGTTGCCGACGGTGTTTGTGAAGCGCTGCTGCAGAGCATGATGGGGCTCAAATCATCTCATGCCATCCACGCAGTTGGTGGTGCAGCTTAAAATAAGCATATTACAGCCAGTTAAAAATAATCTTCAAGTTTACATGATACTGCAATTCAAGATCTTAAATCCCTTCAAATTCCAAGATTATGAAACATATGGAGGTCTCTGCATTTCATGTGCTTGTTGGTATTAAAAAAAAAACTAAAAAAGTTGATCAAAACCAATTATCAAGTACATGCCTAACTTTCAAAACCCCTTTTTGTTTTGTTATAAATAGAAATAACGGCACAACATACTGGTTTAAGATAACATATGCAAGAATTTTGGAGCACCAGACAAATTAAATTCCATTTTTTTCTACACCTATCACTTACAGTGAGCCACGAACAGGGTAAGGACACCCGGATGGGCTGCATAACTAGCGAGCAGTAACACAGAAGCAGCTATGTCAGACAGCTCTGTCCTACATTTCTCTTTGTACTCGGGCTCACCCATGTTAACACTCTTTCCACTGTATTGTCATCCAGTTTCAGATTACACCTTACCAGCACTGCCTGTCATAAAGTGATTGAAAGTGCCAGTTTATCTTTAGGAAAAATGTAAAAAAATAAATGACAGTAATAGATTAAATTACTGCTACTCCCAGAAAGCAGAGATAGCAGGCAGCAAGGCGCTGCAAAGATCACATTACAGCTGCTCTCACTCAGCTTGCCTGGGGTAGAAGTCTTCGTCTTTCATGAAAGCAGCTCTATAACCTCCTGAACCCATACAAAAAATCCCAATAAATAACAAACACACCCCTAACTTTCATAAGCAAATGAGAACTTGTTTGTTCACACTGCGTAGGACCAGGACAACCTGACACAGCCACGACAGAGGAGGGCTGAAAGAGAGATGCTGAATCTCAGTTTTATTCCTAACTGAGCACAAAGAAAGTGCATCCTGCCATTTCTTTTAAGGATAATTAAAACACTTTAATTTGTAATGGCTTCAACAAAATTCCAATTTGTCTCCAAGTCAACAATAAACTACAAATTCTTGCATTTACTTGCTGCCCCAACATCCTTATTTGAGGGGCCTGGTTTCAGAGGTAACAAAAGTCCCACTGGAGATAGCAAACATTAGCTAAAAGCTGTCTAAAATTAGCTATCAAGACTTTATGGACATCTGCTGACTCCAGCCCTCCTCTCCAGATCCATAAACCGTACAGGTCTTGCATCATCACAAGCTCCGCAGAAGGCAATTTCTGCAAGTTGTGTCCCAGTGGTCAGCTGGAAAGATCTAATTTGTGGCAACGCGCAGGAACGCTTTGCCGTTCTGTTCTTTCACTGCAGAAACACCAAACTTCTCCCCTTTTCAAACCTACAACTGAACTAATTTAACACCTCCAGGCTACCAGCTGTTGCTTTGCAGCCTAGGGAGGCATAAACCTGGGGCACATGGAGCACTGCTATATATATATAAAGGAATTTTTACTTACAAAAAAAAAAAAAAGTAAAGACTTACTGCAAAGTAAATATTTGTAGCTGCGCACAGTGATCATAGCTGAGGATTTATATTACATTTATCTTGACAAATGGGGTTAAAAATGGCACGGTATACACAAGCAGCAGGCTCCTGGGCTCCTTCTTTTGTAGCAGGCTGCTCGGCTCGTGCATTGTATGAAGCACGAGCTGCCTCTGCGTTCCTTTAAGGGCATTCCCTCACTTTCAGGTTACATGCTATTTCAGAAACATAATGAATAAAAATCCAACTGGAAGGTGAACATTTGGAAGGTCAGCCAGTATTCATTAAAGTCTAACTCTTTTTATAGCACTGGGCAGCACTGCAAATATAGTTAATGGCCTTAAACTAGTTTTCCGCGTGTGAGAGGTAGCTGTTGAAATTCACACGGCAAAAACTTGTCAGAAGTATCAATTGTAATATCCATTTCTATAATAAAAAGGTTTAAATTGGATAAGCCATAGAGGAATCCCACTGATTCAAAAATTAACTTCTGTTTAGTTTCACACAGTTAATACGTATTTTAGCTAAAATTATCTGATTACGACAATTTTACATGCAGTTACTCTGTATTACGGAGTGAGGACTTTTGCATTAAAAAGATTATGTCCTTGTTACAGTTAATTGGTTTTAAAAACCAACCATAATTCTCTAAAAAGCCTTAAAGCATCATATTGTGGTTGCTGAGCAAAACTGCACCGACTTCAACAAAACATTTTGTGTAAAAATGAAAAACGGCGTTAGCACTATAGACGTGGTATCTGAATTAATGGACGCTATTCGAACACAATCTGATTTCCCCTTCTTCCTTTCACAAAACACAACTGTGTTACTGAGAAAAAAGTAGCACAGGATCTACCATGACGGGTTTGTACTCCAAATACATACCATGTCATGCCCTAATTACGGAGTGTCAAGTGCTGTTTTTGAAGTATTAGATGTATGAGAGGAGACTCAGGTCTAATTCCACTTGATGGAACTGGAACTTTTGCTGCGTGCGTTACAGGCAACCACCTGCTGAAGTCTGACCTGGGGAAGTCTACGCTGAGCTGCAGAGCACAAGGGTGACCGTGCACACAGTGTGCTTGCAGCACGTTGCTCTCCCAGGGGCTCCCTCCTTCGTGGGCAGCCTGGGACAGCCCAGCACAGCCCGGCCACAGGCTCAGCTACCAGCAACGTCTGGGCACACGTGTCCTGCGTGGCAGCTGCCCATCCCAGGGCTTTAAGGACACCTCCAGTGTGACATGAGCTCCCACAGCACTAGGGGGTTTGCAAGCACGTGAACAACTTCGTCATTCGTCAGTATCTAGGATGCCTTGAATGTTTATCAAAAATGCTGCTGTTAAGTTTTCAGAATGGTACAAACCTGTGCAAATCTTTCAGCTTTAGAATGGTGATTTCTGGAAAGTTAGAAATATGCTTTCAGTTATGCTACAAAAATAACATGAAAATGACTCCTGCAACCCAAGTGCAGACAGATCTGTGAGAGTCAAGCACACCCAGTGAAATCCTGCTCATCCATACGTGAACCAGTTAAAGTCTTGTAGTGTTCTAATTTTATTTCAGTCTTACCAACACAAAACCAACAGAAAACCTCACAAACATAACTCTTGTGAAGTAGAGAGGCATACATATACACCCATGGTCGCTAACAGAGAGGCAGATTTAAGGAATCTGTTTAGGGTACTGGCTATGAAATAATCATTTTTCAAAATGCCAGCAACTAGCTAAATGATGGCCATACATAAGCTGATCCTCCATAATTAGCTAGATAAAATTGTAAGCAAACTGGAAAAAAAAAAAAAAAAAGGAAAATCAAAGGGTAGGGGAAGGAGAAGAAAGAAAATTTGCTCCAGGGAAGAAGCAACTGTTCTCTGATGTGCAGCAAAGAATTTAACATCAAAGAACTAATGTAAATGGGGCCCATTTACCTTAAACAACAACAACAAAAAAACCCAAACCAAAGCAAAAACAACAACACAAAGCCCACCACCAGAATATTTCTATTTAAGTTCGGCAGCATTATGCTTTGTACCAAAATTCAAGATTATGTAATTTGACAGATGTCAAAAGAAAATGACCTTAAGAATGGCTAACAGTAGCAATTGTTATTACATTAAAACCCTCCATATGTCATCTGTTAAAATTTCAGAGATCAGCAGATGACTTTTTAAATTCATCTGACTGTCCATAAAAGTTTCCTTTCTACCTGAAATCCTGAAACACGTATTTTTCCTTATGTGCCTCTAATAATGGCTTCCTATTCCAATAATTCCTTTTTCTTTCTCCTGCTCTTTCCACCAATCAGATAGCAAATGGAAAGCCAAATCCGTGTAACAGTGAAAATAGCATACCAGTTCCAACATGTAATTTGAGCCACCAAAAAGACTATTAAAACTAGTTCAATATCCAAAACGATGTTAACAGAATAATTAGTCAAGTACCGAAAGACTTCAAGGCTTCCCAAAATGAATGATAGAAATCCCAATCTGTCATACTCACTAATCCTATTAATATTCTATTTAACATTCTACTTTTGTAGGTCTATAAATCTTTTTCTTCCCCCCCCCTTTTTTTTAAAACATACATCTTCAGGGAAAAAAAAAAAAAATTAAAAAAAATCACCCTCTCATTCATGTGCCAAGCACTTTTCATTGGGAAAAAAAAACCACAAATGAATAGGAACGGATTTGACCCTCTATGTGCATGAAGAATTGCCTTTCTGCAGTGTATTGCAATTCTCTGCTTAATGGGGGCCTCCTGAAAAACTGCTTGTGCAATTTGTGCCTGAGGAAAACTCTTATTTCCAGTCCTTTCATTTGAACCAATGGCACACTTTAATCATTCTGAAATTAAGTACAGAAATTAAATACACCCAGTTAACTCTTCCAGTAATTCTTCTGTGAGACTTCAACTTCACGGTGGCCGATGCCAAAGTTGTACGAACCTCACACTACAGCGTAATTACTAGCTTCACCTAAATGGATTCACTAAGGACCTAAATATTTCCCAGCTTCACTAACAGTGACTTCTATTCAGTGCTGAAGTGAGGCAGGCACCTTACCTAAAACCAACCGCATGATTTGGCCCAAAACACAAGCCCTGTATACATTACAAGGCTTTAAAACCAGATCAATTCTACTCTTTCCATATGAAATTGTTCAACACCTTAAGTTGATGTTATACGAAGACAGTCCTGATGTATGCGTCAGGAATTTGAAGGACAGACAGCAAATTATAGTTTAATCTGAAGATGGACTGTGACTTCGGCCAGAAAAGCTTGGAGGCAGATGGCTTTTACATTACGGCATGGTTCCTTTTTCTGCTCACCATTCCTGTAAGAGGAACTGAGTGAACCTAGGGAAGATGTTGAGAATGAAACACTCTCCATGCAAGGATACTGAAGCCTGGTTTTCCCTCAGCTATGTACTTAAACCTAGTACTCTGCAAATATGTTCCTGAATTATGGTTTTAATATCTCCTGGTTTTCTTCTAACTGAATTAAAATGGTTACTTAAACTGGGCTTGTGATATTATATCCAGAGCGGTGGCATTTTGTTTTTCAGAGCCTTAACAGATAAAATATGTACCCAAAGGGAACGACTGCAGCTTTTACAGGCTGCCTTTGCTCATCAGCAATACCGGGCACCTCTGCTCCAAGGACACCTCGGCGCTGCGCGCATCCCGTCTCTCTCCCCCACGCCAGCACGAAGATGTTTACAGAAGAGTTTGTATCACTCAGGCCCAGATGTTTCTGGTACACAAACAGCTGACACCCAGTAAAAGCACGAAGGGATAAGGCTGCTAAACATCTTTGATGATTCAAGTCATAGCTAATGTTTCCTCCACAACCAGAAGGCACCAGGACCGAGATGTGACCCTGAGCCAGGGGTTGACTCGGTTGCAGGCTTTACAATAAAGAATTCCAGCAGAATTCAGAGATCTCTGAGGCCCACGCACTTTATCATCTGATACTAGCCAAGTTCATGAGCTGTGACTTTTGCCAAGGAGAGACAACGAGGCTCCTGAAAGGACCATAAAGAGTAAGAATGTGATTTTTACTTTTTTTAGATTTGCTATTGCTGTTCTAAGTTGAACTGTGTAGCAGTAACAAGCAAATGATAAAAAGACAAGGACTAGAAAGAAATCCTGAGTACCATTCTGAGAGCAAATCTGTTTTATTAAATAGAAGGAAAACTGGAAACAAAAGGACAGGCTGGGTATTGCTAACTTACATCATTAGATGACAGCCCAACAAAAGTTCATCTTTTACAGTTGGAAAGACAAACATTCAAAGAAAGGCACAATCCCCTAACAAATCTATGATCTGAAGTAATCAGTGTTCCTCAGCAAGATTATGTGGGATTACTTTCTGTAGTTTTAAATACAACAAAGCTTCCCCAAAAGAACGCTAGAACTTCTCGGAGCCAGAAAGCATTACTGTACCAACAGCTAGCTGCGCACAAGTCCAGCAAAGTCCCAATTAAAAGGAGAATGGAATATATTGCTCAATCATAAAAGCAATTAAAAGCATAAATAAGACACTGTGAGACACTTAATATTCCCGATGTTTAATTATTTATCTGCTCTCCGTCCTGCAGCTGTAGGTCAGAATTAACTCCTGCAAACTAAAGGCAGGAGAACTCTTTTGGGGATTTGTACCTTATTCACTTTCAAGCAGGCACCCGAATTCATTTCAAATTCTCACAAGAACTGCAACAGTTTCACCTAAATCAGATTTTCTACAAGTTAAACACCCCTCCTACACTCAGATGTGATTGTGAAACTACTTTGATCTCTGTTCCCAAATTTATTGCTCTGTGTAATCCATGACAAAATATAATGTGATTTACTGTATCTCTATATGACAGCCCAGCAGCTGACAGAACTTAATAATTTAGCATAAGAAAAAAACCTTCTGGCACCAAAATATACAAATCATAATTGAGGCACTTTAGTATCACATTACAATGAAGCGCATGCAGGCTGATCACAAGAACTTCAAAACAATTAGAGTTCTTTCTCACTCACTTAATGAAGGTGGGTTTCATTCCCTGACATGCTCTGCAGCTATCAGCAAGTCGTTTTGGAACACTTTTGTTTCTTCACATTAAAGACTCTGAAGGACTAATAACACCGTTTTACCCCCCTCCCTGTTTCCCAAACACTCCTTTCCCTCCAAAATGGAGAAAAAAAAGCCACCTGCAGCACTGCTCCATTATGGAGATATGGAAAAAGAGATATAAATGTCTTCCAATTGTGCCAGAATTTAAATATACAATAAATATGATTCACATTAGCTTGGTCCTAATAACTGAAACCTCTTTCCAAAATGAAGGTATAGTGACAATTTTGAGATCTAAATGCCACCCTAAGCAGACATGCCCAGGACATGTTCATGGGGTAGCTTCAGCTCGTGTTGACTCGCGCGTCTGGGGGCTTGAGAGACTCACTGCGTAAGGCACGCATCGCCTAAGAAAGTTTCAAGAAAAGGAGGATTGTGGAGCTCCTGGCATGGGATGCAAGAGAGATTTCTACTTAGTACTTCCTAACTCCAGGTAACGAACAGCAGTCACTGCTGGCAGTAGGTTACCTACAGCTGATTGTATTAAGGAGCCCCAGCAAGATCATCAGGGATCACCGCAGGTACTGCCTTCCAGTAACAGCACGGCAACTGTAGGATCAGTCCCACCTTGTCTAGGCACTCAGACCAGATGACATTCATTCAATAATTCTGAAACTTATTTCACAATTAATTGGCCTAGCTGTTGGGTACCTCTTGAACCACGTTTATAAATAATATTGATGAGCAGAAATCATAGAATGGCTTGGGTTGGAAGGGACCTTAAAGATCATCTAGTTCCAACCCCCTTGCCATTGGCAGGGATGCCAGAAATCCTACCTTTTGTTTCCTAGTTTGTTTTCCTGGATGTTCCCCCGCCCCAACCAAAGGAGGTGGGAGCACAGTAACTCTGCATATGGAGAACTGAGCCTACTGCTCTGAAAGAACTCCAGCAGGGAAAGAGACAAATTTTGTTCAGTCTCATTTGAGTAAAATATCCCTGAAATTATTCTACCATATTTTGCTTTGCGTTTGGCTCTGTTGACTGAAGGCTCTTCCAAATAGCTCCCCAGGGGGATGATGCAATTCCTATGACCGTGTTCCTTGTCCACTATCATCTTTCTTTCCTTGGGATGAAAGAGACTGAGCAGGGCAAAGGGGGACACACTAGAGAAGAAATCGGTTTTCTCCCTCCTCTGTGAGCAAAAATGTTATTGCAGAGTTGCTGTCTGCTGTCCTTCATAGAAGCAGGATACAGACGTTAAGTAAGTGGCACTTTTCATAAAAAACATGTAGCTTTGCTTGATCTTTTCTTTTTTTCTGAAATACATTTATTTTCTCTTCATCTTTTAGACTTTTGGCAGGATTTCTTTACCAGAGCCAAACTACTACACTCATTTTGAGTAATATTAGCTGGTAGATCACTAACACCAGCATGTCAGAATTGTTCAAGAACTAATGGACTCTACAACACAATAACAACAAAAACGTTACTACTCTGGAACAGGCAATGGTTTTCAGATGATACTGAAAAAAAACAGAGAGACTCAGGGAACATGCAGCTCCTCTTGGTAAGAAGGAGATGCTCTTTCCATTATTTATAACTAAAAGAATCCGTGTAATACAAAAACACTTAAAATTTTTAGTATAAAAAATGGCACATGTACGACAACTGGGGGAGATCCTGAATGCATTCACCATAGAGAAAAACATATGTCTACACTATAATTAGATACATTATAATGATATCATTATACTCAGGAAGAATACATGTCCACATTTTATGGCTGACCCACTTGCCCCCATGTAAATAAGCAGGGTATCACTGCAGAGTGTATGAAAATAGAATCTGTTTTGTGAGCATCCAGTTGAACTTTCTACACTATCACTATTAGCGTTCAAGTTAATGAAGTGAGAGATGTCTCTCAGATCAAAGTCTCCATCGTGCTAAGAAGTCTAAGCAGGAGCCTACAGAATGGCTGCAGAGATGTCCAGTTCCCAGAAGGTCGTGGATACAACGATGGAACCAGTTTTGGTAATGAAATGTAGTTGGCAGAGAACAACAGCAGCTAGAGAGACTGCATTCAGTGGTGTAAGCTTATGGAAGGCATGCAATGCTTCTTTTTATGAGCAGAAGTAACTGCTTAGAGGAAACTCAATACTTTTAATAAGGCATCTCTTAGAATCTAATTTCTTTGAAGATGTCTTATTCTTTTCCTTCATCTTTTTTTTTTTTTTTTTTTGCCAGAACTGAAGTATGACATCATGTGCATGAGTACTGACAATCGTGCCAGCATAGATACTGTGAAATAAAGATATTTCTACATGAGCAGTATGAAAGTATGCCCAATGAGCATGTCCAGTTGGACTGCACCCTAGGGCTGTGCTTGCTGGTTAATGAATCCAGTGTCATGAAGCTGGGTGATGAAGGAAGGACTGAATGGTCTGTAGGGCACATTATCAGTACCTTAATTGTAAACTGTATGCAAGTTCTTCAATAAACAAACATCCAATCATAAAACACCATCCATACTTTTTTTTCCCCCTAGAAAAAGTCCCTGTGACAAAAGCATCATATTACAACATTATTATACAGAATAGTTATTCCTAATCAGGGAAGTAATCACTGACAGAGTATATTTATACATATTCTTTCAAAAGTATACACACACACACACACATATATTCTTTCAAATTTAAATCTTAACTTCAGATTTCCTGGGCGTTTCAGTTCTATACGGACTTCTCACCAGAGCAGATGGAGTGATTGTAACAGGTAGAGACTAGAAAACACTGTAGCTGTCATATGTTGTTTGAAGTAATAGAAATCTCCCAGTACAGCTAACTGCTACATCATTAAAACCAACCAGAGGGATTTGCACAGCTCTGGCCAGGTTGCATGCTATGTTGGGGTCCCATCTCAGTAAAGTGAGCCATTTCACAACTGCATCAAATCAGATGTGCAGTCCAGAAACTAAAGTGCTGATTCTCCCCCCCTTTTTTTCTCTTTGACTACAGCTTCATCCTGTAATCAAGTATCATGTGTGTTAAGAACAGTCAATACACAAGAATGTAAATTACTTCTCCACAAGAAAAGCAGCACTGAGAAAGAATTAGATGTTCCTGGAACCTGCATAAAGAATTAACAGGATGAGTCAAAAACTCTCTGTTTAACTACAGAAAAGAAGTCAATAAAAAGCTGAATGTTGAAAATTATTTAGAGGAAAAAAAAAACTTTTTCTCCCACTCCAATTTACTCATGTACACTGCTCAGAGAGCTTTTTTATGAGATATTTTCAGCGTTCCAAGGTTGCTTCCTTTGAGCATTGTTAGCATGTCTACTGATCTGCTAGGGTCATGCTTTCTGAATGCTCGTTTTCTTTGCCAAGAAAATACCACAGACAAAAGTTACAAACAGTTGCGTTAGCCAAGCTTCACATCTGCACGCACTTAGCAATGCAGTTTGTCTCTTTCTTTCAGTAATTTCTGGCAAACCTGAAAATGCCCATAAGCTTTGGGGAGCCTGTCGCACCTGGCCGAGGTCCTGCTGCACGCGCCGCTGCCGCAGCCTGCAGCCCACCTGTCTCCCGCTGCTCAAACTCCTCATTAGCAGAGCCTAAACGCAGTACCACGTCTAATACATTCATTTCTTAAACAGTTTGTTTTATTTCATCGGTGAGGCATGACTTCAAATTCTAAAAATTACCATCTTATCTGAAAATGCTATAATCACCTGATGTAATGAAATTCAGGCAAACTAAATCTATATATTAACAGCTTTACAAGCAACTCAGAATCACTATGATTGAATGCGAGTGTTCCTCTGAAGTGATATATAAGATTCCTTAACTAATATACAGGAAATACTCTGGAGAAATTGTCAAGTCATTTTTGTAAAAGACAGATAATAGACATTAGGAAAGTACTGAAGTCATAAGGACGTTAAGTAGCTTCAAATGCTCCATGCTGTCGCCTTGAGTTTTGTCTGATTTATGGCCAGCAGAGCTTATCTGACCTTAGGCACATTACGGCTTGTTATCCCGATCTGATAAGGCGGCCCCGTGTTCCAATACAGGTGCCATGTTACGGCTCACAAGGTGAGCAGTAAGGCGATTATGGGTGATGGGGCTGTGGCACCCGACCTTGCAGAAGACGAGGCTAAGGAAGAATTGCCACTGCCTGGTGGAACTGCTTCCTCTGCACTGAGCTACCAAGCACATGTGGAGCTGCTCCTGCACCAGCCCAGCCCTATTTCGACATATCTGTGGCTCCCCAAACTGTAAGAGCCTCTCCAAGATTTTCAGTCCTGGGCACGTGCTCCACAGGGACCCAAGTGCTGGGTGGGAGTGTGCGTTCTCTTCCCCTGGGGCTGGATCTGGACCCTTTCAACCTGTGGTTCAGCAAGAAAGGTGCGTGAAGCTCAGGGCTACAGCCCCCACGCTTTTATAGGACTGGCAGCACTGCTCAGGAACAGAAGCAAGCTGTGGGGAAATGACACGGCTGGGCCCTGCCCCAGGAAGAAGGAGGTCGGACCTCCAGCCCCAAGCCTTCCCTGCCCTGGTAAGGCAGAGCCCTCGTCACCTTCTTGGGGACCAAACTGCTCACGGGGCGGTGTCCAGCTTGGAGAAATCTCAGAGGTTCCCCTGGGCTGTCCAACCAGGTTCAGCAAGAGTGAACATGTACATATTTAGGTCGGCTACCGTTCGCCTTCTTACAAAGTGGTAGTTAAGTGAAAATACTGCCTGCAAGAGAGGGGGTCAGTGGAAAATCACGCACTGTTCCCTTTATTACTTTTTCCATGTCAATAGGTATGTTTATTTTTCCTATAGTGTGGGTTACACGGTGTCATTTGGCAACCTGTTAAATATTTTGCCGCTTATCATTCCCCAACTGATCGGGAGATGCATTAACTGTCAAAAGGTAATTGCTTTTAGAAGCACAGGTTCAAAAAGATTCCTGTATGATTTCTGTTGAGTAACTTTCTGGCATTGTACGCTGTAATCTCTAACAAAATGAATCAAAGAAAATATTACAATAAACAATGTCCTATCTTCTCTGTTGCTCAAAATCTCAACTTTAAAGACCTCAGTAAATTACACTATGTTTACCTAAATATTGAAAAGCTGTCTACAAATACCAACAAATATTTAAATGTCCAGCATGCTTGCAACAAAAACCTTCTCTCTAATCTCTTCTGCCCATTCTCCTTCCTCCCATCCCCACTGGAGCAAGGTTAAAATCCTGTCTTCTTTTACCCATCTTTATTTTATTTTTTTCACTCGAATTTTAGCTTTTTTTTTTTTTTGAACAACACTCCACAATTTCACAAAGGAATACACACAGAAATCAGTATCGCTCACAAAACAGAGGAATGAGATCCTTCATGTGGGAATGGACTGACCTTCAGAAAATCTGGACAGCCATACGACTATTTCCAAGCCTAAACAGTGAAATTCAGCTTCCTCTTGGATTTTTAAACAATCTTTAAAGACTTGGCAAAAAGAATTCGGCTTGGAGGACAAAACTTTCTCCCATATTGTCCTAAATTTCAGGGGAACTAGATTTGCTTGTTTTAAAAACAAGTTTCAAGCTTCATGCTGCAATTAAGGTATTTTAGTTATCCCCCTCCAAATAAAATCTCCATTAAAATTCTGCAGATTTTCAGAGGATCAAGATTTGAAACTGAGTTAGTGGAAACTGTTACTTTTGACCTTTATATGGAGTTTGCCCTTTAAGCTACTTTGACTTTGTAGCCAATTTCCACAGCTCTACATTTGGAAGACAGAAACGAAGAAGAACAGTAGAGGGAGATTTGATGGTAATGCAAGGTATTTTTTCACTTTTACAACAGACTTTCCAAAAGATTTTTTTTTTCCTTGTTCTCTACTCAACATGTGCTCTTCTGATTAGAGGTAAAAAAAAAAAAATAGAAGTACTCTAAGTTAAAATAACGTAATTTTTAATAGCAGTTAATATTGCTTAAAATTAGCAATTTTATTTGGAAAAATAGAAAAATCCAATAAATTAAAGAAAATATTTCTGACAGAAATGACAATTCAAGTCTATTAAAGATATTTCTCTATGAAGGATTATTTGTAACTTTAATTTGAGGATGTAAAGAAGTTAACTTTTCTTTTGCTATACTACACATGTAAAAAAAGATCAAAGAAAGAAAAGAATTGAGATTCAAATTCCATTTTTAAGCAAAAATGACAATGTCTTCCTGAGTTAAAATTAATCCTTTAATGATGAATTTCAAAGGTTTAAATACTTTCTGTGACCTTGGCTTTAAATAATTATGCCAAGCAGAGCTTTCCTTACATTCAGAAAAGATTCTGAATTGTTGATCACAGCCATTTTAATGGCTTCAGGCTGGCTGATTTCCAACATAATCCTCCAAATGCTGGTTAAAATTACAGACCAAGAACCTGACGCAGGTAAATGAAATGTCACTTTCACAAAGGCTGTTCAAACAGTATATGCAGATTGTTAATTTGTGCCACTGTACATCACTGGGCAATAAAACGTATCATTTATTACATTAACACATATGAAAGATACTTCAACAACTATCATCTCGCATATACACCCTTAGTCTACCATCAATATTGAGCAGCCGTTTTTAGTTTAGTCTTTGAAATAAAACGTTTTGGTTCATATCATCCCTAATGTGGAGAAACATTTCTATTCAAGGAGCCAGTGAAAGGGGTTTGTCAGGAAGCTGCTGCGAGCGCAGCGTCGAAGCAGCGATACGCGGTGACCCCGCTGAACAGAATGGGGAGGGAAGCCTTGATGAAGTTGAAACGTTAATTTTTATTTTCAAACCTTTCACACAGCACTTGCTCATCTGATGCACGCAGGCAAAAGTAGACCAGCCATTGTTAGCCACTAGACCCAATTTCCTTGCAGTTTTAGCCTGAGATTTCTCTCCTTAAGAACTTTTCCTCATTTTGAGGGAGAAAAAGTGTGGTTAGACAGAACCACCCTTTCTACTCTATCTAGTCCAATAAAGGAAAAGCAACTAGCCTAGTCCTTAGCTGGGTTTCCCTTTGAAATCATCTGGATTTTAAAGGTCATGGCCATCCCACTCGCAACACGGCTGGAAGGTGCTGCCCCAGCAGCACTCACAGCAGACAGTTACAGCGGCGATCGCCGCCACTGCATCTTCAAAGAGAGGTCTTTTGTTATAGAGCCACAGAATTTCCATTCTCATGCAGTGATTGCAGCATCTCTGTCAGATATACAACATACTACCTTTTGTTTTCAAATCAAGTGACCCCCTAAACATTTTTCCTTGTAAAGCTTTGGTTATCTGACTTTTGAGGTGATTGCTTCCCTTTTGCTGAGCCACAAGAAGCAGCCCTGTGTGATTCTCTTACCTTGTCCAAGCCCTTCTGTGTTTCTACATCATGCACCTTTTTCAGGTTGAGCAACATTTTTTCTGCCTCCACTTTCAGTTTATTCACCACCATCTCATGATCTCGGGCTGCTCTCTGCTTTTCCTCTTCCCACTGAAGGCTCATCTCCAGCAGCTGTTGCTTGTGCTGAGCATTTACCTGAATAAGCTCTTCCCTCAGCTTGTGGATTTGGCTCTCCATTTCACACATAACCTGAAATGAAGAACAAGCAAAGTAACAAAACAAGAACAAACAATGAAACACCTCCCTCAGACAGGTTTTCACCTATGGTAGGAAGCTGACTTGACAGATTCAATGTCCCTTTCCTTGGCTTCTTTTATTACTCTTCCCCTTCTCCGCATACACAGAGATGAACACAGCTCCCTCCTGCCCAAGGCATGGATAGAGCAAGGAGATTTACCTTTTTGTAGGGGGTGACCCCATCAGCAAAGAAACTTAGTTTGTGGCCTATAGTCACTATAGATAATGCCTTTTTTCCCTTAAGAATTCACCTATCACATTGTAATGAGACAGGAGCGTATCATCGATCATTTATCAACCACTGCAACACACAAAAGCATGGTACATTGCTACATGCAAACGTGGTACAGATGAGACACCACCTTTGAAATGCAAGACACAGACTTAGGAATTCACCATTCTCTTGTATGCGAATCGCAGATTATCCTCCAGTCCTTGGGAGCAAACGTGCTGTGCACCACGGCCGTGGCATCAGCAGCAGGCTGAGCCACAGGGAGTCAGCATGGGAACGTCAAAGTGCGAGGAACGAAGCTGACACACGGTAAATCTGTCACACTCTTGAAGTATACAGACTATACACTGCTACTTTGCTGTAGTCCATTAGTTCAGATTTACTCTTGCATATAGCTCTCATTAGTTACTGTGCTAACTGCATTTCGTCTGTAGCTTCTCAAAAGAAATATAGGTGCATTGCACCTGTGACAAAACCATTGTCCTTCCAGCTAATCGTAACATATGAAGATGAAAAAACATGTTCTTTCATACACAGAGTTCTGAAGACAAGCCTTTGCACCAAAAACCTCACTCAGTAGTTCCCCCTCACAAGCAACACTGCAGTTCCCTGGAATTCTCGGGATGTACAGGATGACAGGGAGGTAAAATATTGACATCCTACCAAACACATGTAGGTGACTCAGATCAAGCTTATTAAAGGTTTCATAAGAAAATCTGCTTTAAAATTAGCATATATTAAAGAAACCCATTGCCCTGGAGTGCCACTTACTGCTTCTAGAGCAGTAAAGTGCTCTCTGCAACTATTACTGCTCTTCAGACCTTTCCTACAGTTCCTGTATTCAGCTAAGCCATTTATTTGCCGTCTCTGAGAACCACGTTACTACAAATCTTTGACAAAGAAACATTCATTTCTGACCAAAATTGGGAAATTAATGACCATATCAGAAATAACGCCTTGTACATTAATGTACCAGGAGAGATTGTTACGATAATTACTGTGATCTGCAAGAAAACTGAGGCTTGAACATCTTTTTTTTTTAAGCTATTTGAACTCTATGGTATAACAAAAGACATGGTGTCTCCTTTCAAACCTTCCCTTGTGTCCTTAGACTATCACAGCTGTAACATGTATTGAAAATTAACCATCTCAGAAACTTACCCCAAGATTGACTCGTTTCCATGCTTTCTTAATTACTCATTGGCATTACTCCTTAGCATGTCAAAGGTAAAGCTTTGTGCGTGCATGCACAGAACGAGCACATCATGTGTATACAGAATTATAACACAGGCCACATAATTCAGCCTGTATCAGCATTATTTCAAACATATGCTTCAGATAGTGTGATCTACACTAGATCCTTTCCCGATCTTTTCCTCCCTGGGCTTTTTTTCTAAATCTGTGAACAGTCTAAAATGCAAAATGCACTTTAGTTTGCAATTACACAGACTGAAATGTAAAGCACATTGCAGTATATCATTATAATCTACAATATGCTTCTACAATTCTTTCAGAAAAATATTTCACCTTAAGATCATAACAAAATGTTTCAGTAACTGAATAAAATGTTTAAAAAAGCTTCCTTAAGCTTGATTTTTTCCATAAGTGAAGCTTTAAGATATTACATCGCTCAGAAGATTCCTAAAAAGTTTGATAAAATATTTTGGATAAGGAGCCAAGACTCACTTCTTAGAATACAAGAAAAAAAAACAAAACATTCATACATCATATTACAAGCCAAGATAGAGAATGGGTGAATTCCTGAGTCAACTGTTATTTCCTTCTGCTTTACTTCATTCTATACTCAATAATTCTTATACAAAGACACAGGAAAATTCAAACAGCACAATGCAGCGTTTTCTACTGCCACATGGCAGTGACAGTGCCAAGCTTTCAGATTCCAAACTGGGGAGCCAAAAGATAGAGGGCTGAATGTTATAGGTAAAGTAATAGTAATTAATATGTAAAAGAGCATTAATGTTGGACCCAATAGATGGCAAAAGCAGATTTGGTTCTATGAGGAAAGAAGAAAGAATTTGAAGACAGGGTGATGGCAGCGAAACTAATATGATTAAGGGAGTCCTTTTGGAGCAACTTCGCTGCTAGTAAGATGATGTTAAGAGACATCTAATCTCTCCAAGGTGACTGGGAAAAGCTTACGCTGGGGATCACAGGCACAGTTCTTGTCTATTACCTTAAAATAAGGCTAGTTTTCACAGCTGGATTTTTTTCCCCCATAAACAAAGTCTCTGGCAGAAGCAGCTTACCAAAGAACAACTTGCTGCATAAGACAACTTTCTGTGACACGGGCATCTTAAAACTACTAAAAGAAACGAAGCCCAAACTTTCCATCACTAAGACTCTGCTATTCCACATGCCAGGTCTCATAAAGCATTATTAGGCTTAGATGTGGGCAAATTAGTATTAGCAGGAAAAATTTAAAATATGACAATTTTCTGTTGTGGAAAATCCATGCAATATAAAACTTCAGAGCAATTTTACAGCTGCTTATATCTATGTTTGTGAACCACGCTGACCAAATTGCATGCTCCAAACAATAAGTTGGGTGCAAGAGCTCCTGCGAGACACACACAACTTCAATACTCCAGAGCAAATAACCATTGTGCTAAATGGAAGGCTTAAACTTACGAAATAAAGATTTCACACTATATAGTGGGTTCAAAATGTTATTGCTACTTGCTGGATTTAGGAATCAGGGTTAAAGCCTTTTTTTCAGTGGCATGGGTTTGAGTTAATGAAACGAGAGATCCGTATCTCTTTTACAAAGAACGCTGAAGGATGGCCATGCCATAGCAGCACATCTCAAACAAGAAAGCATTCTGTAAAGTGATTTAAAGGTAAATAGAGAAAGAAAACACTAGCTTACAGAATATCCCAAATGGAACCAAAATACAAGCATGTAAAGTCAGCTGTGTAAGAGGTGGAGATTTCATATGAACGTACATGGTATATTTGCATGTTTGCTACGTGGCACGTATGACAGTCCTATGGATGAAGAAACTGCTAGCTGAGATGGTGACTTCTATTTCTGTTTCAAAGGAATAACTTAGAATTTTAACTAAGAATATCTGTGCTGACATAGTGTCATAAAAAGGGTGGGTCAAAAGCCCACAGCAATTTGCCTGTAGGGAAAAAATAGACTTGAAAGAAAAAAAAAAAAAAAGAAGGTTGCTCACTCACTTTGGCCTATTTAAAATGCCAATAAATGTACTTCATGTTATTTGCAAGGAAAACATGTGCTCTTAATTTTAAAAAGTAAATTGCATAAGAAAATATAAAGCTGGCAAAAAGTTCAAATTAAAATCTGTTGCTGAAGTCTGAAACTCTGCTACAGTTACATGCAACGGAGATGAGAAATGGACCGAATGACTGCAGTCCAATTCCTTTTGTTTTTCAGGAGCTTCTGCTTCAACCTCTTGAAGCATTTACTTGGATCGGTTTCTAAGGAAGAGGCCGGAGCATGACTGAGTCTTTTCTACTCGGTGATGGAATACACGGGCTTCCTCTCAATGTATTACACAGCAAACCACATCCACCCCATCACCACACATAACTTTGAAATGCCCTCAACACCGTTTGAACTCACAAAACCAAGGAAATGCAGAGTTGAGATAAAATCCAGCCTTATTCCCTGTGGCTCAGATCTAGAATGATTTAGGTGTTGCTTCAGCAGCTTCAACAAGTGACTAAGCTCCCCGCAGACGAAGTTGCAGGAACCTTTCATTGCTGAGGGTACTCAGAGAGCTGAAAGAGAATTGCACTTTTAAAGACTACTGCATTTCCAAGTGGCTTGTGATACCTCTTCCAAATGAGTTTCAGAAGCTTCCTGAGACAACTGCACAGGTCTCCATCTGCAGTGCTTAATTTTGTTTGCATGAAACAAACCCCCCAAACTCCTCTGAGCGGTTCCATAGACTTAGTTCAAACACAAAGTGTTAGGTTAGATGCTGACAATAATTCATCCTAGGCTTATAACCTAAAATATGAGCCCATGAGCAAGAGCCCTGCTGGAATCACTGCTGTGCAGTTTCTGTCTCTGTGTGCTAATACTTGCTCAACGTTTTCTCACCTGGAGGAACATTAAAATTAGTGTGTTCGTTTGAACAGGGAGCTATGAGAAACCATCAGCTGCACCCTTCTGAAAGGGAGATTTGTTTCTTTGTGTCTTGTTAGGCTGGCCTGATTTGACAGAGATGGATGAGGTATACGTAACGTTTGTTATTGGATAGTGGATTATTTTTGAAAGGAGATCAGTCCAGTCAAGGGAAAGGAAGTCTGCAGTAAAAACAAATCTCACTTTGATGATGAAGAAGAATTAAAAGGAAAATAAGGAACAAAGCAGAAACCAGTGATTCAGTGGTGACAATGACTCCCTTTTACCCTAGATTAGTGCAATGTTCCAGAAGAGGTGGGAGAAGCGTCCCATCCGAGTCAGCACAGCAACTGGCGACATATTTAGGGTAAAACAACTTAGACAGATTATCTGTTGCAAACGGGGCATCTGAACTACTTCAACTTTCTTATGAACAAAAAAACCTTTGTAAAGGGTTGAGAAACGGGACAAGTTTCTCTACCATCACACACCAAAAAGCAGTGCTCCTAACATAAAAGACTACTAAAAAAGTAAACAAACGGTATTTGTTTGCAGCTCTAAGCTAAGAAAAAAGTACAGCTGTAAGAACTTCAAAGATGCGTGATGTTGGTTTGTGTTTAAACCAAAATTGGTTTACATTAACGAGTCTTGCTACTGCAGTTCCAGCGAGTCACAACAATCAGTCTTGCGCTTGATCTCACTGGTTTTTGGGAACCATCCCTATGATTTTTACCATTAGGAGATAAAAGAGGCAACAAAGTGCAGCTTCTAAGGGCCAGGCATGATCCCTGTGGCTCTCTGTTCTTTTTGTCCACCAAACATCCCACTGAGCCAGACTCACTGGGCCCGGTACGGTTGCTTTTCTCCCAGCCAGACGAATTTCATCTGGCCAGTTCAGCCAGCTGGCAGATAAACGTGTGGCTCCCTTGTCATAGGACAACAACACAAAAGGTACACAGCAATGCCAAAAATAGGAATCTTTTGGCTTAAGCTACAATCTAAAGCTAAAAAGCTCAAGTCCAAAGCAATACTTTAAAAACAGCTTTGAATTAGCAAGTCATTAAAATGCGGTAACTCAAGTTTTTAATGTCATGTATCTCCATTTTAATCAAGTATATTAAAAAGATTTTCTATACAATAACAATTTAAAATAATATTAAAAATTATCCATTTTTTCCTTGTGATTGATAAAACCAGTAAGTTGTAAATATTAGGAAACCTTAAATGTATCGGTAGAAAATAAGGTTGGGATCATGGAAGTATATGAGACAGTGCTCAAAATATCCTATCGAAGCAGTAACAAGTAACAGGATCTCCACAAAGCACATTGCAACATGCAGAGTTTTTAATGAATATCTTTAAGGAACATCAGCCAAACATCCTAATCACAAGGGGAAAACAAATCTAAATGAACAAACCTAAATTAGGGTAGTAACTGATGAGGGAGGGAGGGACGAGGAACAAGAACCAAGATGGAAGTTTCAAGGTAATACACTGAAGATATTAACATGAGCACAACGCCTGGCTAATGGTGGTCAGGTTTCTGCAGTTATTGTCTTATTATTAGAGAATGATTTAAAGAATTCTTCCTGTAGTTTTTGGTCAGGAAGTAACATCGGAAGCAAGGCAAGAACTGCACTGATCTGTAAAGAAAGCTTCTTCCGCAGATGTCACAGACATTATCACATGCGTAATGATGTGGCAGAGCCCAAATTAACAGGGATAAGTAATAAACAGCTATTTAGCTTTCACAGCACAATCTATTACACTGTCAAGTTTAAATGCCTTTGGGTAAGAACACAGACCCATAAAAATGGTAATTAAGGAAGCAGATAAATAAAATGGTGTGAAACAAAGTGAGAATGAACAAGAGTTCAATGACCAACAGGTAGGTTTCACCTCCTAAGAGCACTGATACGATTTTCCAAAAAGCAAATTGTTCTGGAGGGAATCACCGAGGCACAGTGATTCTAGCGCTGAAGCACACTTAAACCATTATCACAATTAAACGTAGTCCTGATCACTAATCTAGTACTTGCTGGAAACACTAAAATATCAGCAAAACTAAAACTTCAATACAAAAGATGCACAAAACACTATATAAACATTGATGAAAATGCATACGTAAATTGCCTTATTCCTGAGGGAAGAAGATTCTGTCCATGAAGTTGGTGCTATTGCACAACTTGTTAAGTAGAAAACATCTTTACTTTAAAAGTTTAATATTTAATTTCATCCCATGACTGAAATGTATTCATACGTTCATAAATCAAGAGTTTCCACTTTTTAAATCAGACTGTATAATAGCAATTTTAGGTATTCTGTAAGAAAATTGTTACACAAATGAAAGGTGTAGCCACTAAGCTGCCCAGCACACAAAGAGTAGCAGCTCTCTAGAATAAAGAGTTTGGCACGTTCAGTGTCCAAAAAAACCTTATGTAGAAGCAGTGCAGATGGCAACCATAATACCAACAGTAAAATGTTTGCTGTTCAGCTGTGTAAAATCTGTGTCCCTGTATTACAAGGCTTATGCAAAAGTATATCAGCTCCATCTCAGCACAGCCCCAGATTTTCCCACCTCCACAAATGTACCTCTGACATCGCTTTTGAAAACATCCACCAGGACTTGCCAAGTGAGGTGTTGAGCTGCTAACTTACATATTTATTCTATTAATTTTAACAGCATTACGGTGCTTTTAAATATCAAGAGTCCTTTGTAAGGTTCTTTACTTGGACTGCTTTAGCATTGTGTATGCTCTGAAAAATGCCCAACATTTGTGAATCTGCTAAAAGTCAACTCTGATCAACCTTGCTTGTTTTGTACTCTGCTAGGGGTGAGGGCAGATTTAACACCACCGTACCTGTACAGTGCTGCTGGAGGTTAAACATCGCTCCGTTTCCAAACTATGGGCAACTTCATTTTGTGTTTCCCCAACTCCTGCATTTGTCACAGTCCCAGGAAATGTCCAGCACCGTTCCAGACTAGATTTTAGTTCTTAGTAATGTAGAATAAGAGCAGAGAAGATAGAGCAAGTACAGCTTAAGCATTTTACTGAAACACAATGTAAGCATTGATTCATGAAGAACAGTAAAGAGAAGTTACCTTCTGCTTAGCTCCATTTTCATTAAAAAAATCATGAAAAAGAATCAAAAATACAAATTTGTATCTTTATTTCCAAAGGAAGTGCACTGAAACAGATCTGGACTTTTGAAGAAGGCAGTTAGCTGCCTAAGTGCCAGTAAACGTCAATGGGATTTAAGCTCCAAACTATTGGGCTTTAAAAAAGGGGGGGAGGGAGAGAGGGAGAAAGAAAGAAAATCAGACATCCATTTCACAGCTCCACAAAGAGCTTAAAATTAACGGAGCTTATTTTGATTTCTTAATTTACATAAGTATATTTGATTCTAATTTAGTTAACAGCATCTAGAAAGCAGAACTCCATATAGGTTGGTTATTGCCACTGCCAGCCTAATAAGATGATTTTTAGACAAACGGAAGAACCTCCAGCCTGCATGGGGGAGAGATGAGACTGGAAGTGAACAATACAGGACAATGGTGAAAGGATTAGTCACCAAGTTGAAATTGAGATAAATGCAAATATTTTTTCCATTTAACAGTTTAAGATCTAGAGAAGACTTGGCCATCTTGCCTGAAGACCACTTCCAGACGACCTTCTTATAACCTGCTTTACTGTACTTGCTTTGAAAGAGATAACAACAGTTAAAAAGTAAAGCCATTCTTTTCTCTCTTCTTTGGGTCAAAGAAATTGCCATTTGTACTTTTCTGTCTACAAATAAAATGAGTAAGACTACTAACAGACCTACCCGGAAAGAACTAGATGGAGGACTCATTTCCTTGCGTCTTTCTGCTATGAAATTTAACAGAGACACTGAGCTGGGCACCAAACAATCTGCATAACTGCATTAATGTCACTGAAGTATAATGAAGATGCAAAACATGTATCCATAAAGATATGCTTAATGCTGTGATCCCCTAGAAATATTTTTGAGGGCAGAATATAGATAAAATACAGAGTGGCTGAAAAATAAAAACCTGTACCTTGTATCGGTTTTGCTGCCTCATACAAACAACCCATCCCCTCAAAAAGATTGATGAACATTACACCGAACACGAGTTCATTCTCCCCTGCTTTCTTCTGAGGAAAAAGATTTTCTGTATTTCAGGATGTGAAAGGAAATTATTCCTTTCAGAAGAATGCCACGGATGTATACAGCTCAGAAACAACACTGGATCAAAGCTGGTGTTGAATGTGAAAAGCTATTGATATTTAAGGAAGGATAGGACTTTCCTGCAAGGGAATACATCAATGGAGGCTAAAGATCTCTGCAGCAGACTGGGAAGGGCTCCCCATCACTCAGATCGGAGAAGTTGGACACAGAAATACTCTAAGGAAAAGTTTGTAAACAAACCTTTGCATTTAAACTTCTACGTATTAAATTTTAAATCATTAGCATTTCCTGAACAACTTGCAATCCTGATTGAAATGCAGATGTGATGTATTACAGATTTATGGATTTCTACAGACATTCATCTCTGTGAAGCAGCAAAATTAAACGTATCATTTCTAATTTGTCCCCAGAAGCGGTACAGGACATGTTTATGAGAAATGTCTTTGCCCTGTCAACTAATGAAAAAAATGCACTGAAAGTAGGGAAACAACAACAGAAAAGCATCACTAACTCATTTCTTTTGGATGCCTTTGTTTAAATTATTGCTCAAAACAAATGCATCTTTAGAGTACTCCAGAAATGTTACCTATACATCCCCCATGAAGGTTTTATGGGGACTGCAATAGAAATGGAATTGGGTTGAAAGTTTGACAAAACCCCCACGTGAGACAAGATACAGATAAAAAAAGCAAACAATCATATCTCCCATTTTCAACATGTGAGTACTTGTAGAAGGGCAAACTCTGGGCACGAACGCCTGCTCAAGTCATCTGCCAGGATCTCCTCAACAGGCAGCTGAAGCACTCAAGGAAGGCTCTAAGTGGATGATGCCATCTAAGCCCTGGCCAGACTCTTAACCAACGTCAAAGATTTTTCTAAACTCCAACATAATTACACAAAGTCAACTAAAGAACCTAACGCTGTTATTCTGTCTAATGACTAAAGATGAGGTAAATGCACCAGCCCGTTGTGTACTTACTATTCTGCTCTGCTAAAGAGCCCAACACACGAGGAAGCTCTCTCATCGCTGATGCCACGCTGCTATATTGAAGGTGACAGTCTTTAACCAAGCATGAAGTCCTCATTCTGGGTCTCTCGAATGGCAGTATGTGTGGGCAGAAATCCTGAAGCCCAGGAGCTTCAGAAATTTTTAAAAAGGTGTAATTTACAGATTTAAACTTCAAAGAAAGAGTCACCTTTTAGCTTTCAAAAAATATTTCTGCAAGGCAGTAATAGTCGGAGTTTTTCTTCTAATCAACTAGTTGGGGTAAATTCTTATCTGTATCTTAGCTGCTTCCACAAATCCGAAGAAAAATTACACATCCAAGCACAGATTTTTACCGTCTCCTTTTTGAAATGAACTCCACATTGGAAGAAGCATAAGCTGGCTGGCTATCTTTAGTGTCAATCCTTACATCTAACAGCTAAATTTGTCACATCCACGTGAGGACGAAAGTCCTAGGGAAGGAAGTGTGCACTCCAACCTAGCTGTCAGGTTGGAGTCGAAGGCACCAGCTGACGGCACCTTCGGTATACTTTGTGCACACACATACAAGCCCGCACCATTTCTAGTCTCCTCTGCACCTTCATCTTCAAGTGCTGCCTGCACTATCCCCGTCATCTCCGCAGTGGCTCCTCTGCGTTCGGAGACCTTTTGGAAGCATCATGCTACCGCTACCAGTTCAGAAAGACAAGATCAATCCCAGGATGATCTGTACAAAATAAATAAGGACTGGGTGCATAACATTTTCTTCTTGAAATCAAGAGTACTTTTGGCTCAGTATCTTCCTCTGGCACCTTTACATTGATGTCTATCCTTTTCATCCTTCTCTGTTTGTCCTTGAATTCAGTTGATGCCACTGTCATTTCAGAATGACAAATAGGCCATTGCATCCTGAGGCAGGAGTTTCTTCAGACCTGTGTGTGCGACTCTTTTGAATCTACTCTACCTTTACTAAATGTTATCATATAGTTTAAATATAATATATATATATATACGTATTATACATGCAAATCCTGCGAAACACCAGTAAAATAACCCATTAAATGAGGCCGTTTATACAGGACCATGTTTATATTTAGTACACTCCCCTTCCCTCCACCATCCCCGTCTTCTCTCCAAGCAATAATAATAAAAAAAAGCTCCAAATTGCATTAAGAGATAAAGAACAATGTATTACCCCTAAACTGAATATTCTGGCAGGGAACAATGGCTGTGGGGAGCTGCTGACAGTTGACCAAAAGCAGCAGTCCTCCTCCTGTACAACAATGAAGCACAGTCCCTTAAGAGGACGTCATTTGCAGACTTCTGAGATCCACTGCTTTTACTTTTCTGGAAAGCATCACTGTTTTGAAGGACACAATCTGATTCTTGAAAAGAAATTATGTTTATGTCCCACGTTTCAACTAACATGAAGCACAAAGAGCAGGGAACTATTAAAGAGATTATTTCCCGGGTACCAGTGCCTTCCATGTAAATGGCTGCATTAGAAGCCATTACTGATTAATGCTGCATCTTTTCTCTCAACCTCTGATGCAAAAGATGCCAAAGACATTTTATCACAAGGGTTTGTTTGCACAGTTTTAGAAACAGTAGTAATCTAAGTACCCGACACAATACTCAGGTAGGGCAGGTAAGAATTAATTGGTACCTTCTCCCCCCCGGAGAATTTCAGATGCTGAAACTGTTTTTCCCTTTATTGAACCAGCTCGGCCTAGACCGGCTTGTCCCGCAGTGACATGTATATTGAATACAAATCAGACAGCATAGCTTTAAATCTGTGTTGCAGCTCTCATTTCCAATTCGAGAACTGTACTATAATCATAAGCTTCTGGTGGATGAAAGGAAATCAGCTCTCTGAATATTAGCTAATGCCACATTTGCAAGTCCTGAAGAGATCTGTGCTGTTTAAAAAAAAAATAGATCATTTCTCGTGAACCTATATATATGAATCGCTTTGTACTGCTCAACTGATAGAAGCGATGCCTGTGCTGGGATTAAACCCTTTTCATCATAAAACCTCATCTGGTTCGGAGTCCAAGTCCATCAAACCTTTTCCCTTTAAAGTCCCGCCTTTGATTCTACATCAATTTATTCAAACCGCAGCTGGGTGGCTGAAAACGAAAGGACAGCATCATTTAAACCAACCATGTTCCTAACTTGAAAGAAGGGCTATAATTAAAAAAATGGGCATAAAAGAATGGAAATGGGATAATATTTTTTAATGGTAGTTCAAAGGCCGACAGATGTCAGAGCCTTTGAAGATGTCAGTACACTGAGCAAGAAGTTGCCATTAAATAGTTTGCCTGAGAGGTGAAGCAGCTTTTTAATGACTGAAAAAGCCCTTGCAGACACATCCTTGTGTTTTTAATTTGTCAGAGTTTCTGCAGTATTTTCTGATTAATGACACATGATTATAACTGCATAGCATACATATTTTTATACTTGGTTAAATGAATACTTTATTCCACATTCCTTCGGTGCCAGATAAGAACAGGAAAGCTTTACTACAGAGTCTAAAACTATTCAGATTGCTCAAATATTTATGGTAATTTGAGGGGATTGGCCAGATACAGAGCTACTATGTGTTGCTACCTTTTGTTCTTTAATGGTGCTATTACTACTGCCGTCACAATGTGCATGCATTAAGCGAGCATGTGACCAAGCAATGTATTATACCCTCCTTGTGCACCAAACAATCGCAGCTTTCATAATTCACCAGCGAACAATGTCATCAAATCAAATCAAAATAACATTTAGAAAAATTTCTCCATTGATCCTAAACAATACAAACAATGGCTGCCAACGTATTGTGAGCGGAAAATAACTTTTCTGAGAAAAAACAGCACATATTGCTAGGAAACATCACGTTCGGAAGAAAACCACCAATATTTATAAATGCAGATAAAGTCCCCATCTCGGGCTGAGAAGATGCTCCTTCATCTTTCTGTTAACATGTGCATTTTTTCCTCCCTCTCCTTATTTTCACTACGAATGTAAACTGTGGTAGCCCAAACCCCAGGAATAATTTATTTTGCTCCCAGGGGCAGGCTCTCAGATCACTACTACACTTTTACAGCAGCATGTGAAGCTGAGCAGGTACCAGCACAGGGAAGCAGCCAGGCCCTCGGGAAGTACAGGAAAAGCCAGTACAGCATGCCTTGCGTTGGATCACGCCTTGCACAAGTCATTCACATGAAGAGAGTCATTACAAAGGAATTTGATTAATGTACTATTCTTTCTGTTGTTCCAACTTAGATCTGGTTTATTAATTAGATCATAAAGTAATAGAAGTTTGATGGACTCAACTGAAACTTAACGTACAGAGAAACGGGAGGAACCTTAGAGCTTTGTGAAATCAGCTCCTGGTGGTACCAGAACATTTAGACCCCACTAAGAAGAACATGGGGAAGTAGACAAGTTTCAGTACAAACTATTGGAAACCCAGTTTCCACCTAACCGGCAGCCTTCCTTCTCAGATAACTTCAGAGGTAGTTTTACCTTACAAAAGGACACAAACCCCAATCTGCTGTGCTTCGGTATGATACTTGTCTTTATCACAAATCTCATCAAGATTTGAACCCTCCATCTGCAAGGTTATGTTATGCACTTCTGCCACTTTTCCTGGAAAATGAAGTACACAAGCAAGCAACCAGCATGATCAGGTGGAAGTGGCCACAGGGAACACCCACCAAGGCAGGGTGTCACCCGAGGTGACACCCAGTGCTCAGCCTCTTCCACCCACACCTCGGGAGTGTGAGACGGGCATGCTCTGGAGGTAGCAACGGAGGGGAAGCGTGCCCTGCCCACCTACTCCACTCCCACGGCTGTTGAGGCCGAAGTTGAACACAGACCTTGTATTTTTTCATATTTAATTATTTTAGCACTATAGGGAAAAAAAAAAAGGAAAAGGTGGCAAATTTAAAGCAGTTATAATTTTGGCTGAACAAAGGCACTTCTCTAAGCTGTGAGGCTTCCTGATGAATTTCGAATTAATTTCACAAACTAAAGGAACGTTACTTACAGAAGATGTACCAGAATCTCTTATGGCTAAACATTACAAGATTCTTCTATAATGGGAGATATCAGACTGAAAATAACGTTTTGCTACAGAAACCCACATAAGCAAGCACAGCCAAGACATTCAGATTCTATCCATTAGAGGGCAATAATACATACACACACACACGTACACACAAAGACACGCTCCCACCCACCGGACTGGCTTTAGCAGGAACACTAGCATTTTCTCTCTACGATTACCACCAGCACCTTGACAGTTTGGCCTGTTCCATTCTCACCCCTGCATCCTCAGCACTGGTGTCCAGCAGATCAAGCGTTGTAATAACAAATTATTCTTTAAGTTTGCTTTTCCTACATGGAATTCAATGATAATATTTAGGTTTAGAAGGATTAAGGCTGATTTAATAAAGGTAGCTTGTATAGACTGAACAACTAGCATTCATATAAACATTTAACTCATTATAACTGCTCCCAAACTTTCCACAGAAAAAATGTTCTCCATGTGTCTGCATCCCTCCCACCTGAAGTCGGACAATTTTCTATTTGGTCCCATAAGAAACCTGTAATAACAGCAGCAACTGCAGACGTGGCAAATATCCAGCAGGTTTTAGACGCCTTTTAATGCTACAGACAAATCACGGAAAGGCATTTTTACTCTGTCATTGGTAGAGACACTTGAGGAAAGCAGTTCATGTGCTATGTCACCTGCTTTCTTATTCAAAACATGTCAAACAACCGAAACTTCATTGTTTCTCATGCATCCTCAACCATCCGCTTGCTGCGCCCACCTCTAATATCCTACAAGCACGTTTATGTTGCAAGCTCAGCGGCTCAGGAGATGCTGTTATGTATTTTCACTAACCCAACACACACTCAGATCCCTGAGAGGCCTCCTGCAATGCAAATAATTACCACCAGCCCCTACACTACCATTTGTCAACACCGAACTAGTTTCAGGATTGCTGCGTTTACAGTAATAATGACCAGTAAATCCTACCAGCATCCAGACTGGATTAAATTGTTATTTCTTTAAATATTACTTTGCAATGATCAATCCATATGTGATTATAGACATACAGGTAATGGCTTCAATTAAAAGCTAGTCATTTCTATTAACTACTGAATAAATATTAACTTAATATGACACTAGAGATTTAACTGAAGGCCCAAATTCCTAGGGAACAGGCTGAAGATGCAGAATACCGTGCTGGCCACGTATGCTATACCAGACAGTAGGCATGCACTCCTCTCAAAGGCAGGCACCTAGAACTTGGAAATCCCTAACGACACAGCAGGAAAACACGCATCTATTCTGAAATATTCCAGCGTACAGTGCATTTGCAGTGGCTGCTTTTCCAAAAATCACTTTCCGCTCTATTTCTCTTCTCTAAATTCATTTTACAGATGCCAATACACCAGAATGCAGAGACTACAAAAGAATTCAAGCTGTCAGAGACAACTTTAGAAGAACTGTATCACTCGTACGAAAGACTGGAGTTCACTCTTCCTGGAATCTTCAGATCTGTTTCAAGTAAAAGCACTGTGTCAGGGTTTTTTTTTTTTCCCCCCTTTTTTTTTAAAAAAAAACGCCCTACATCAGTGTTGTTTTTATTAACTCTGAAGAGCAACTTTAAAAACTCAATATGAAATATTTGTAACCAAGCCAATATTTTAGGGGCCAAAAATAAAAGTTCCCTTATTTGCAGTATTCCAGGAGGGCTTTCATACACGCGAATACAATGAGATATGTAGTTTCAGTTTGAAATATATTGTTTTCTCCATTAAACAGAAATCTACGGCATCGTTGACATCGATTTCTGTCATTTTGTCATGATAAACACTAAGGTATTAAGCACCTTCCACATCATGCAGCCAGGCATGATTCCAATTAGTGCTGAATAGAAGACAAAATGTCAGTCTAATAAGCTTCAATTTGCAAAGTCTTTGAACATTTGATGATATCATCACTTTGCCAATCATTTCTTGTACTTTGGCTTTTTTTCTTCCATATCACCTTCCCTGTCAAAAGGAAGCCTTTCAAATCTCCAGAAGCTGAAGACATGAACAGTGTCAGTCATTGGTCTGACTGAGCTAAGAGATCCAAAAATGACTTCCCGGTACATCAGAGAACTATGATGTGCACAATATTCCCTCAAAGCTAATTTGCTGCCAACATGTAGAGTAATTGGGGGAAAAAAGTCTACTTTAAAGGCATACTGTGAAAAATATTTTTTCTTGTGAAATCAACACTAAAGACCTTAAATCACTGTCAGAGTCTGTGCCACTCTTTCCAAATAAAGGAACGGCATTTATTAGAGTAAGATGACAATCATGTCTTCAAAGGTGACTGGACCAAAGAACAGCTCTGCTGTCTGACTTCATATGAAAACACTCACTTTATTTTATAATAACGTAGTTTCTTTCTAATTTGTTTCTTATTAAAAAAAGGCAAAAAAGCATATGTGGTTCTGTAAACTCAAATGTACATGCCTAGCACACATTCAATGCCAACAGCTGGGGAGACGTGGAGCTCTCTCTACCTGGAACTTGCCCAAATGCAGAAGCTAAAATCCCTGCCCTTACCTGGCAGTCAGGGAAAACAGCATCACCAAATGGCAGCCGACAAACCAGGCTGGGAAATGCAGAGCGAGAGACAGCTGGTCCTGCCCTAGGCTCAAACAACAGGCCCGAGCAGAAGGCCTCTCAGAAGAGGAGAGGAAGGCAGCGGTGTCCCCGAGCTGGCTCCCAGGATGAGGTGGGTTACAGAGGGGCTGACCCTCCAGCAGACGGGTTAGCAAATTCCTAACATCTGAGGCAGAAATTGAGACAGAAGTTGCTACAGACACAGGGCTTGCAACAGCTGCGGAGCTGAGTAACAGCAAAGCGCTCAGCCCGGTGCCTGTGCCAGTAACGTCCTCTTCAGATAACCCAGCGCGGTTTTCCCCCCGCACTACCACAAAGCTCCTGTCTGCGAACCGGAGGAAGGAGAGATGTCTCCCATTTTCTTCCTGACTAAAGCAATAGGCAGAGGAACCAGGGGATCAGTGGTAGGGCACCCGGGACAGCGCAGTTTGCCATAAGCACTTCAGCTGCAATTTGTTACTGGTTTTCCACTTGAAGGTTTCTCTATGATACTTTAATGTGGGAGCGTGTGGAGCTTTATGGATAGTCTCATATTTCTCAGCTGACATATCTTCAGCCAAAGTATGTCAGCTACAGGAGAGGGCAAGGCTTTTCACTGGCTTTGTGATTTCTCCTTCCCCCATCACAAACCACATAAAAGAAAAAAAATACAAATAATCAGATCTCCAAAATTGCTATTTGTTACCTCATCGTGAAGCGGTCTACTGGACCCTGCAGTGGTATTGAGTAATACCATTACTTAAACCATAAAGAGGCTGTATTTATTGCTCAAAATTGGGAAAATTAGCATCCATATGGATCCTATTGTTTTAAGACCAGTAATTCTGCCAAAACAAGTGGTGTTAACATTCCATACTACAGATTGTCATAATTTCTCTTCTGGTCTTTCAGTCTTTCATTCGGTATTTATAATACCTTTGAATTGAGTAACCAAATGGATCATAAAATCTGTCCTATCAGATAAATCATTTAACAGCTAGACTACTGTTCAAAATTTGATTTATGGTGACAGTGAGTGAATGGAATTAGCATCTGTTGACCTAAGGAAGAGAGACTAAACTGATTTTGGCTAAGTTTTTTCCAGAATAACATAAGAGAAAAAACACTCTCCAAAACTTAATTTGCAATAACTAGCACCTTAGTTGGTAGCCACACAGAGGACATCCTATCCTCCACCCCTGCAGAAAGTACGGAGCAAAACCCCATGAAATTCCTTTCCCTGCGTATGAAGAACATAAAGGTCACTGGGAACAGCCAAAATGGATACACCAAGAGCAAATCATGCTTGACCAAATTAACCACCTTCTACAATGAAACAACTGCCTGTTTTAAGGGGAGAACTGCCAACATCTTGTACCTTGACTTTAGTAAGGCTTTTGGCACAGCCTTTTATATCACCTCCATAGTCACACTGAAGAGAGAGCAGATGGGTGGACTGCACCACAAGAGGAGAGCTCCCTGGACCACTGGGTTCAAAGGACAGGAGTGGAGGCAACAAGGTGGAAGCAGCATTTCCCAAAGGTCAAAGCTGGGGCTGACACAGCTCAGCATCCCCATCACTGACCTGGATGATGGCTACAAAGAACCCCGAGCATACTTGGGGGGAAGCAGTCAGCATGTTGCAGAGCAGGGCTGCCACCCACAGGGACCCCAAGCTCTGGGAGCTGGAGGAATAGGCCTCTCCAGGGCGCTCAGCACACTGGGTTTGTTCAGCCTGGACAGCAGAATACTAACAGCAGGAATCTACACACGGCTGAAGACAAATTAAAGGGAAATTGCACAAAAGACAGAGGCAAACTTCTTGAAGATGGCAGTGAAAGGATGAGAAGCTACAGATCCTACAGATCCAAGTTATAACAACAGAAATTCAAATCGGATATAAAGGAAAAGATTTGATTAGTTATTACTTTAATATTGCTTTATGTAAGTTTAATTTCAAAATTCGCTTCACACTGTGCATGGCTTATTGTCTATTGATCATTCACTGCAACCATCACACCCAAACCTTGAAAGCAAAGCCACGCCTAGTGTGTGTGTTAGAAACTGTCATACAGAAAGATCTTTTAACCAGTTGACGAGCAAGGCTGATCTTTTTCATCTTTATTTTTTAAGAGAAATTATTCTATATTAACTCTTCAGTAGGAAATAATCACTTTTTCCTAAACAAGGTATACTGGCGTGAAATAAAAGTACATGATATCAGCCCTGCCCCTTCTCCAGTGAAAATGTATACTCCATCTTTTCAGCTGGCAATATTTAAAACTAAAAGGAAAACCAATATATAAATGTTGATTACTGTGTAATAACTGACACATATATTCAATTTCATATCATTTAAACAAAGTCCATTTTGCTGAGAGCTCCATCTCAGAATCAGAGTTCACACTATGTGATGAGCTAGTTTCTATGGCAACTGCTTTCTCTTTTACACAGGCTGTAGCCACACAAAATGTCAGCTCTGTGCTAAGCTAACTTAGCATTTTTAATCAGCAAACGACAATTTATGCACCATTACATATGGCTTCCAAAATCAGCTTTAATAAAAATTTCAAATGCTGAACAGCCTGAAATATAAAAGGATAGAGGAGCGAGGAAAGTCACACCTCCTGCACTGAATTCCTCACCATCTAATTCCAGTCGTATCGTAAAAAGCGAGAGTCAAGCAAAAAATGTGGAAGAGATCAGAGATGATCACCCAGTGCAGCACGAGAAGGCTTTGATGGTTCCATTAAGCGAGGAAGTGGCAGATGTTTAGAGCCTGTTCGGTAGGCTTTTGAAAGGCAGCTCAAACACAAGCAGCAGCTTAAAAGTGGGGACCAGGAGCAGAGAGCTCGATGCACAACAACTGTGGCATGGCGGATTCGGCTGAGAAGAGAAGGGCAAGATGTGCAGGAGGCTAAGCCCCTTCTCTTGGTGGGGAGGCTTGATGGAGGGATTCACGAGCCTCTGTTTTTGTAGAGCAGAGGCTCATTTTTTCCTCTAACCTCGATGACTGTCTATCCTGCAGCCCAAATTATTTCCCTGGGATACTGATGGGTTGGGCCATCAGTACCCAACTCTCAGCTCATGGGTTTGGAGCGCAGTTTGAATGGCTCTACAGAGCCCGTGAGGTCCAAGATCCCTGACTTTAGTAGATATTCCTCATCAGTGGGATCCAGCCCCGCCCCGACCCAACCTAAGAGGAATAACAACCTAGAGAAATCACGCAAGCACTGTAATAAATATTTGGTGCTTGAAATATTTTTACCTCCGTCATTACTCTGCTTTGATTGGTGGTACATTAAACACGCTGCAATAAAGCTAAAAGTCTTTGTTTAAGAAAGGCTAAAAGGGAACTGCTGTCTGTCTACAGAAGTCTGACTGTCAGCCCAAAAGCTACTCTCCAAGTAAAATATAACAAACAAATATTTAGATTGCAACTCCACGATTTAGATTGTTTGCAGAGAAAGCTTGCAAAGCCAACAGAGCATTTCTTCTCATGCCAAAGACATCTTCTATTGTGAAAAGAAAAAAGTCAAAGAAAATATGAGTCACAGAATTTATTTACTTAAAGTTGTGTACAGAAGTGACTTCAGTAGCACCAACAACATCTGAATGTTTCACAGGCTACATTTATCTGTTCCCTCCAGGCACAATCAAGTAAACTGCTTCCACTGATACTGGAAGAGCATCTCTGTGGCAACCAGTGTTTGGGGACATTAGAACAACTACCTGAAGTGCAACGGAGCTGATCAGTGATTTATCTGCACGTTAACAGCAGGTTCTTTCAGATCAAAGTTTAAGAAAGTCTCCAGTTGTGAAACAAACGCTCCCGGATTCCTTTAGAGTGAGTCTAGCAATGAAAAGTTCCTGCTACAGCAGGGTTTACGCACAAAAAGAAATTGCGCATGTGTTGGGGTATTTAGTTATTATTAAACAATTAGATAGCATTTCTATTATTTTCTTCTGTATTTTCTCTTATCAATAGTTGATAAAACCCTCCATCAGGCAAACATACATGTGTGTATGTATCTATGTCTCTATGGGCTCAAACAGCTCAGAATTAATTCAGTCAAAGGAAGGCACAAGGCAACACTTGTGGGAAGATCACTGGTTGCAAGAGCAAAAAGCAACTTCTCAAAGATCATCCAGAGGCAAAGTGAAAGGATGGCCTATGCTGCAGGCCCTGGGGAGGAGCTGCAGATTTGCAAGAAGGTAAAAAATCGCGTGATGGTGAAGGCAAAGAGGATAAGATGAAATGCAAAATGCAAGAGAGAAAAAAGAATCCTTTTAGCCACGGGAAAATACCTTATTAACTCTCCTCACCAACTCCAGCCCATTTTTTATTTTTTTTAATGTAAGAACTTCCATTTTCAGTGTGTGTATTTGCACATCTTTAGAAGCGCTTGATGTTTTTTCTCCCAACTGCTAACGGATTATGAAGAGCCCTAAGACACCCCAAACACCAATGACATTCTCTTATAGCAGCCAAGTTTTTGAGATAATAAACAGTTATGTTAAAATTAAAGACTGTGACAGCAGGGACAAAAACTGACAAAGCGTGCCTCAGTGTTCAAGTTACTCTTGACCCAATTATGAATGGATGAAAATAGTGGACCTGCCAATTACAGTGCAACAGTACCTGAAGAAATAATTCAGCTTCCTTAAGGAACTTTTTTCCCCCCTCTTGCTTTAGTGCAAAGCGCTGTGTTTGAAGTTACAGGGGTAGTTTTATTCTTCTTCTTGCCCAAAGGTCAACGGCTTGAGAACAAGCATGAAAATGATCCAGCTCTGTACAGCAGCTGGAACATGAAAAATCTTTGAGCTGGTTCAGGGCACGTGTCAGACGCTGGGGAGAGAATGACAGTCACAGGATAAAGGGAGAGTCTAAGGGCACAACTGGCACAGTTACCACAGCCTGTTTGGCATCGGCTGTTAAAATTTTCTAACCTTGCTATCTCATTCTACTATTCTCTGTAATCAGAAGTCTTGCTTCAGAAAGCCTCTGATTCACTAGCAAGGTTCTTTTGATTAAAACAAAAGGAAGACCTATCATCCAAGGAGTTTCCCAATTTGTGAAATGAAGCATTATTTAGATGTGGAGAACGAATGATCAAGCTATAGCTTAAAAATATTCCTAAAGAAAATCCTGATAATATCCAAAAATCTAAATTAAATACAAGTAGCGATTTAAAACTACTGATTTTTTAAAACAAAATTCCTGTGTTATTAACTATTACTTAAGCAATGACAATATTACAGCAGTCCATAGGAAACACAGGACTTAAATGACTACAAGAACACAGCATGGAATAAAAGCCTTTGTACTGCTTTGACTTTATTGACCTACATGTCAATTTACTCCTCCCCAAGCATTACAACCCCAGGTGAAAAAAATATCAAAGTAAGCCCCCTAGAAATAGATAAAACCAAGAGCTAAAGTGAAATGCAACTGTTACCCAGAAATTCATTAGGAATACAATAGGCGATCTACTTAGACCAAGTTCCTTTTGTGGACATTACTTGTATTTCAAAGAAGCAGTAACATTATTTTATATTTTAATATCTGGCAAAGCACTGAAATCTTAATCTTTATGCTTTGGTTTCAAGTAAAGCAATAATAAATGTATTGATATTTTAATAATATTTAATGTTTTCGTATACTGTCTTTTAGAGTAGCTGAAGACCTACATGAAAGCAAAGACTGGATATGAAATAAAAAATGGATCTTTTCAGGAAGAGGATAAGAAATTGTTCTGCAGTACTCAGTCAAAATGCGTTTCTCAAACATTTCCATGTTCTCATGTGGAAAAGCATTTATAAAAGAATAACAGTGAATACCTTTAATAATGGTGCTTTCACATCATTCACCTAACGTTGAACAGATAGGTCCTACAAACCAAGATGTGAGATTAGCACTAATTATTATTTAACTTTTTTGAAATACACAGCAAATCTACTTTTCATTTAGCGAAGCAAAATGGCCTCCTCTCCTTTCTCAAAGCACCTTCACTGTAATATAAAGAAGTCCTAAAATTACTGCTGTCAAACGTGGTTCAATAGCAACGTTTTTTTAAATATAAATAAAGCCTTGTCTACACACACATTAAATCACTGAGATATCTTCGTTAAGAGACTGACAAATGTTTCATCAAGGACATTGACCGTTAGTCCCATTAGATGCCCAAAATATAAATTTTGATAAATACATGCAAAGCTTTTTTTTTTTTTAATTAAAAATATCTGCCATAATTCCGTAACAGTCACCAGTATTATCTATTAAGCTTACTGCAAAGACAAAAGTGAATTCTAACACAAAGACCAGACGAATCAACTAAGAACACTTTATTTTTCAAAACAGAAAAACGATGCATCCTTGAAAGCAGATAGATTCTTACTTGAATTTAAATCAACAACAGCTCTTCTAGTCAAAGGCAATTGCATTTCTCTTCCCTGATTTACATGTCATTCTCATGGCAGCAACGCTCAAATGACTGTACGGGGATATTCAAACTACAAAGAAAAGCCCTGTAAAAAGGCCAAAGTTTTTTGCTATTCAGACTGTTTAGATTTTCATAATAGCTCCCATAATTTCCAGCTCTTTTCACGGCACCTGTAGTAGCATCATATATCCCATTGCAAACAGAAAGCACAACCAAACTTTGGGTTCCCATCTTTACCAGAAACAACCCACAACAGAACTAAATAGAGATATACTTACAAGACGCCTCCCAGATTCTCTGAATGTGCTTAAGACAGCCTCTTTACATCTGTGTGCACGGTTATACAGAGCAACAACTGTAATGAACGCTGGCGTGTAGACAGAACTCAAACTGTTTTTTAACCTGAGAGATATGGCTCTGCCTTTGTTTGTACGCAAACACATCAGGCAAGTAGGTGAGAGGATGGCACAGCTTTGCAAAGGCACCCGCAAATAGCTATATAGTTAAGATTAATCTATCTTAGGCCAAGGAAAAAATCCAAAAAAATCCAAAGATAAAAAACAGTCCCTTTAACTGTTTAAGTCGTTCTTACAATAAAGCGAAGAATAAAGGGCATGGTTTTATTTTTTTTTAGAAGCTACCTGAATATCTTCTTCCCAAGCGTTCCCACAAAATGATCTGTCATTTTCCTTGGAAAACCATAATGGTGGAAATGGAGAAATAAGTCTTGGCTCCGTAATACATCCCCCATCCTCCCCCAGCAAGCCGCTTGTTTTCCAAAAGACTTAAGGCAGATTTCGACAGTCTGAGTTGACCAAGGGTAACCCCCAAAAAATCATTAAAAAAATAAATATTCGATTTTACTTAGCTACATTATCGTTTTCAGTAAAATAACAGCCTACTAGTCTACAGGAAAGTAAAGTGAAAACACCTCAATGCCGGAGTCGTTCACCTCATAGGGAAGGCAGTGGTGCGCGGAAAACATATGTTGTTAAAATGCCTTACCAAAAATGTCCAGTTTTGGTATAAAATAATCCTCGCATGATAAGCAATTCTAATGCTGATTAGTAAAGATTATTTTCTGAATACTCTTTAAACTATGAAATCACCTTAGTTTTTTTTTAAAATGTTGCCATTGTAGGCCTTTTTATTTTAGGCTCTTAAGAAAATACACCATGCCACCCTTACAAAATATATTGAAAAATGCAGTAAGATTTTTTTTTTTTTTGAACTGAAAACTAATAAAGATCATTTTCCATGCTGACAGTGCACATTTCATCCAGAAGTTTGAAGAGTCAAATGCTACCCCAGCTGGGGGTTATTCTGCCAAATGGCTTCCAACAGTGACCACAGAGATGGAGGATGGGAGGGGTGCGTGTGTGTAGGAAAATAAATGTGATGGTAAGCAATCCAAAATCCACATCGTCTTATCAAATATCTGACACACATAGCCAAACACACAAAGCAAATCTAGAGTACAAAACTGAAACAAAAAAGACATGGACAAAATGAAATAAAGCCATTTGTGAGTTACCTGCAGAGATTTGAAACAAAAAAAAAGCATACGAATGAAGCAGACATGATTCATATGGATTTGCCCAGGAAGGAGAAAAGGAGGGGGTGACTGTGAGGGCTGAGGGGGGGGAGAAGAACAGATACCTTTTTTCTTAAACAAATCCATCATGAAAGAAAATGAGACAAGATTATAAATAGGCCGAGTTATAGCGCACCATGGGATTTTTAATCTGGCTACCTGTGGTTTTTGCAGTTAAAGCCCTATTCAGTAGTGGAAAGGGAGGGGGGAAGCGGGAAAAAAAAAAAGAAGAAAAGAAAAAACAAAATCACGTTTATGTGCCAGTTTCGCAAATGATCACACAGCGTGCATCACCAACAATACTGGCAAACAGGAAAGACTAATTATTAGCATTTTCTAATAAGCGTACGCCTTTGAAACATTATTGATCATTACCTGTCCATCTCGTTTCCTGCATTCTTGAGTTTTACTCTCATGCTCTGCCATGGCAGCGCGAAGCTCTTTTTCCAGTTTCTCGATTTCCCGTTCATGGTCTCGGACCAGGCAGTCCTTCTCTGCGTTGTGCTGCTGGAATAGGTGCGTCTTCTCCTGTTCATGCTCCAGCTTCAGCTCCACTATCTGATTGGACAGTGAGGAGTACAGTTCATCAATAGAACATCCTTGTCGTCATGACAACTCGTCTACAGCTTAATTTTCCCCTTAATTTCATCAAGTTGGCAATTTTATTTTTACGTCACTATTACCTCACCTTTTAAAAAGCCACCGTTAGCGTGACAGAATTCCTCCAGACAATCCCAACAATGGCGACAACCGAGCAAATCCAGCGCATCCTTAACCAATTTGTTGGTACAAATGTCGGAACGTTTAAAGAAAAAAAAAAAAAATTGCATTGTCGCATTCTGCGAACGGTCCCCCCATACCCGGCTGCTGCTCATCCGCAGGGCTGAGGATCCTAAATGGTTAATAGCCAGCCTGCTCTCCCCTTTGCTCAAGTATACACACGCAACCCCCCCACCCCAGCAATTAAAACTTTTAAGGATTTCTTGATGGTTTTCCAGAGCGAAAGCTCTTCCTTCGATATTCAACACCGTGGTATATACAGTTGTCTTTTTTTATTTTTTTCAAGAAAATTATAAAAAAAAACAAAGCTCTATTATCCCGTTGTCAGCTACGCTACCCCAACATAAACAGATGTATGTGTTCCAGAAGGGCACCTGCTGTGCTGCAAGCTTGCACCACGGTTTCATAAGCAGCGCTCTATTCTCAGGATCCTTTCCCAGTCCGCACCACACTGGATGCTGTGACCTTGGCCAGCCCTAGCCTCTCCCCGCTAGACTGAATGGCAGCCCGAGACCAAGGGCCTGGTTGCCGCAGCTTTGATACTAATCCTCCCCGCCTCGCACAATGGCACCCTACCTGGCCTGCACACTGGAGCAGCCAGGCGGCCTTTGAAGCAGGTGATGAATAGGGACGGCAGGAAGCCGCTTCCCCACTGAACTCCGGGCCACACAGCTGCTAAGAACAGTCACTTGGATTTTTCTTCAGTTTTGGTGGATTTCGGGGAGGGGAAGAAGAGAGAGGAAAAAAAAAAAGGGAGAAAAAAAAAAAGGAAAAAAAAAAAAAAAAAAACGCCCTTATCGAGAACATGGTGGGGTATTTGCAGCGTGAGAATCCGGCTTCAAAAAAAAGCCATCGGGAGGAGCCGGCTCAACGTCGGGCGGTTTGTGCGCCACAGCGCCCGGCACCTGATCTTAAAGCTGCAGCAGGCAATTCCGGGAGCGGGCCTTGGCCCGAAAATTAGCTGTTTTCATGGTTTTCGGCTTAAAATTTGAAGCATAGTGAAAAGTAACCTATTCTCTCCAACTACGGATCAGAATATCCCAAATTTTAAAGTAAAATATGTGATCCGCACTACGGGGCCGGGAGCGTCCTTCCAAAAACAACATGAGGAGAACAGCCGCAATATTCTATGGTTTAGCACATCTACATTATTTAATAACACCAAGGGGCTCATTAAGACACGTCTGAAGTTACCCCCAGCAGGGACACGTTATCCGCGCCAGGCCTAGGATCGTTACGCAGAGCTCTTTACCTCAGGTTTTTGCCCAAGGTTTGCGTACAAAAGTGGTTTCTTTTCAGATGCTTCAGTGTCCTTGGCATGTCTAAATGGAAGTATTCTTGTTCCCTAAAATAATTACAAAACCTTTGTCTGATTTCTGGAAAAAAAGTCTGTCATATATTAGATCTGATTAAAAAAGAGATCGTGCTGACAAGAAAGGTCTTTCTATTCAAAATTTTTTTTGATTTCTTAATTACCGCATTTGCTGATGGCTGGGCCATGTAAGGTCTGGGGTGAGCCAGTTTTTTGTGAGGAACTTCAGTTATTTCAATTTTCTTGTTTTTAGCTGAAGAAAAAAATGGTAACAGGCAGAGAATGTTCTGGAAGGAGGCAAGTGACAGATCCCGCTTCTTCCACCAGCTACAGGACATGTGTGCATCACACGTTTATCAAGCTAAGTTAATTAGTTATCTTTAAAAATCTCTTCACATAAAACATTATATTGCAGATGCAAAGTTTTCAAATTTAAAAGGGGAAAGAGCTAAAAGGAAACAGTGCTTCTGTATGCAGGAGGGGAGTCCTCACGGCCTGACATGGGAGCAGAAACGGTGGCAGTGTGAAGCGAGGTGTTTTGTAAAAGCCAAATTCAGTGATGAAAACCCCTCACCATTTAGAGTATACCATTCCCCATGATGTTTTTGCTTGGGTTTTTAGAGACTTCTGGCAGAGAACAGCTAGAGAGAAAGGATGGGGATGACAACATTTTCTTCCCTCAAGTTCAAATGCCTACAAAAGCCATCTTTCCAAGTGAATATTAACAATCACCACACATTCATAAGCAACCAAATGAGCTATCCTGTACAAATAACATGAAATGACTGAGTAGGCATTTGACTATGTTGGTGAACACGCACTGAACCTTCTGTTCTCCTAAGAACTGCTGCCAAGCTCTACAGTTCCTCTTGCACCCCTCCCTCTCTCATTATTGTGCTGAGTTGTGTTGTTGCTGTTGTTTAAAGGAAAAGAAAAAAAAACTAACATATGCCAACAAAACACTACACTGTTTTGCAGCAACAACCTGACTTCATCACAGAAAGCTGCATGAAAACTATGTTAAGTCTTCATAAATCAGTATGGATTCTGACTCCGGGGTAGAGCACACCTCTGTGAATGATAAAACAGACCGTGTCCTTTAAAAACTGTTATCATGCTGAGATCTTTCTGCACACCATTTTAAAATCTGTGCTTTTAACTGAAATTTTGCAGTATGCCTTTACCTTGCAGAGAAGGACAGAAGATGGCAAAAGTATTAAGAAAATGCTAAAACAAACTTATCTGAGAAATGCGATCATCTTCTGCTATTCACTAGGATAAACACGCATGCACAAATTGCCAAACAAATCAAGCGATGCAGACCATGACCATCCTGCACAGGATACTGACAACCTCAGCTGCCCAAAGATGGGCTTCCAACCCAGGCAGATGTAACTGCACCTATGAGTGGAGGTACTCTAGAAGAACCTGTTAAAACAAGAACCCATCAAATAAAGACCTAAAGCGAAACCCTGCTGCTGTTAGCGCCAGTTCACCTTGTACATCTGGAGAACAAAGCTTGACAGTAAATAGCCTGCTGATTGTATAAGATATCTTCAGAAACCAGATACTTGTAATACAATCAACATTGTCAAACACCTTTTTTAAAGTCCCTAATATAGACAAGAGCTTCTACTATAGTTTTTGTTTTTACATCATACAGCAAGTTTAGGCTTTTCAATTTTAGAACAATTTCAACTTGTTCTCATGAACAAGTATGCTTTTGAAAATCTTTTTATAGTCCCCAAAGGAGGGAAAGGAAATTAGTTAGCTCACCACCTCTTTGAAAAATGTAGCCACTACCATAAATATTTGACACCAAAGTATGAAAATGCATGTAAATTTATGTCCACAATCTAGAAATATTATAAGTAACACCTATATAAAATATGGGTTTGCATGGCAGGATGATTTTATTAGCACTGTTTTGGCATGACTGAGTTTCTTAGGGCCAGAGAAGCCACCAGTAAATTACTTATGTCATGCCAAAGAACTGAACTAAAGCTTACTCATACAGCGTACTCATAGCACATCTTTTTTGCAGCAATTTTTACTTATAAACATTTAAGAGTATTTTCAAATGTTTTATTGGAGATTTTATTTCCCATTCCTCCACTGGTAAATCAGGTGTCTTCATTATAATTACTCTGCCCAAAACCCACTAAACTCTGACCAGCACTCTGTACAACACGTGATCTATCCCCAAATAACAACTCTGGTAAAATCTAGCACTTTCCGTCTCCTAAGCCTATAAATAAATGTGCGTGTTTCATGAGGATATGAGGATTACCCATCCCTGCAAATACACTGCTTCTAAAGTAATCTGATATAGCAGACTTGAGGATCGAGTATTAATCACGCTGGGCTCTGGCTTAGCATAACTTTGGGTGGAAAAGAGGAATCTTCATTGCAAAGCAAGGGAGCATACTAGAACTATATCGTAGCAGATAAATGGATTTTACAACTTCATATTTATTGAGACTGCACAATAATTTTGAACACAAAGTACTCCCAAGATAAAAGAACTGTAATGAACAGAGGGCAAATGGGGTGCTGAAAAATACATCAGTGCATACCCCTATGTTACCACTGGGGCAACAAATGCATTCGGGGCAATGTATGTACAAGCAAATGCATTTTACTTAATTTCATTGCAAATTGCAATAATTTAATTGACATTCATTTGTTTCCTGTTATACTTTACCTTATAATCAACCACTAATAACTGTATTTCAACTGCAGACTAAGAACTGCATAAAATTCTTCAAAAAATGCAAGCTGGTCTTTAGCAAAAATACAGTTTTACTTATCCTTTCCACAACAAAATGCCCAAGTAGTCTCACTAGGTGTATATAAAATGGCGTATCTGGCCAGTAAATTTTCATTTATAAAGATCTTCCAGAAGTAATATGTTTAAAGTATGGGCAGCACAAACATCACTTTGATGCTCTTATCTACCCAGTCATCCTGCCATGACTAAATTTGCTTTTAAATCACCAGCATAATGGCACTGAAGTTGCATCCCTATGATTAAATCGTACCTAGCAGTGGGTCAAATGTCAAAAGGTCCCACTCCCCTCCCCAGTCTACCTGTCCCAAGAAAGCCCCTTTGGTGCACAAAATATTTCTTTCAAAATAATATACCTTTAGTGATTGCAAATACGTGTTTGCAGCAGATTCTAGTACAGAATTTACTGTACATTGTCTTTGTTTAGGGATTCCAAGTTTATCCAAGGACCTTCTTTGAACACTAAGAATAGATTTAGCAGGCTGACTTGCTATTTACTGCAGGCATCAATTTATGATCCTGGACTCGTGTCTCCTCTCCCTCCGCCCCCCAGAGCTGGCTCTGTTGACTATACAGGGAGCTCAGGCTTTTAAGTATGAATCACACACAAGTTAAACGCCTGAAGGAGACAGTGTAAATACCCATACGTCTGATTAACAACTCTGTAAACAGCAGTGGTACAGCTAGAAGATTTTCACCCTCTCTTTACTTGGAGGTTAAATTCATATCCTTTTCCCATTTGTGAGTCTTAGCTATATCATGAAGTGAAAAGTTGATGCTGATGATTGAAGAATCTATTCCTCAGATATTCTGAGCAAATGGCATTCATCTGTGTGTTAAGATGGTTCAAAGGAAACATTCATGCATCCTGGATTAATTTATTAAATGAAATTTATGCAGCTTGTTGCTGATGACATGAAAAATTTAGAGCCTCTGCTAACGTGCTCATTTGGCCTCCATGCAAGAACAGACCGTATTTCAATTATCTTCAACTAAAGACAAAGAGGAGAGGAACAAAGCTCTCTACAAAGATGGTGTCCTTATAACTAAGCCAGTGTACTAAAAATATTCAGACATTCACGATCCGTAACTGAACTGTTTAAAGTACAGCTAAGAAATGGCTGCAACATTAGTCTGTGTGAGTAATAACACATTTCAAAAGCATGTCTTTGCAAATATTTTCATCACTTGAGTGGATAGCAGATCAGTCAAAAGGAAGACAGAAGAAACAAAGAGGAAGAACGAGGCCAGAAGAAAAGCTAGGACATAACTGCAGCGGCAGGAACTCCTAGCCGAAGTCAGAGGTACAGGGAACAAAGAAAGCTGAACTTTCAGCTTGTTACCTCTGTTAACATGCCATGCTTCAGACTCTGAAGCATGCCTCTGAAGATGTGAGCGTGAAACTGGAGTCAGAGTTTTAGGTGTACACACACAACACCATTTGGTCATTATGTCTTGTGGTAGGACTGATGATGTTGGCAGCAGTTCTGAAGACACGACCACCGGCTGGGAGATCAATACAGCTAAACGTAACATGCCTAATAAACAAGCCAGAACTGTAAATTTAACACCCAGCAGAGATGAAGCATCTTGCCCTCCCCGCCTCAGAAAGGCAGAGTGGCCATGGTGGAAGCAGAAGGCAGTAAGGAACCTTGGCTCCCGAAAATCCAACTCACACTCCACTGACTCTTCAGTCCACACCACCCCAACTGACCCCTTCTGCAGGGCTCGTCTCTCCAGCGCTCCCGATCCACAGGTCTAAGCCTCAGCTCTCAGCCTGAATGGCTCCAGATTCCATTGCACAGCCTTTTTACAACTACTCTCAGATTCACAGCCAGTACGTATTTTCCTGAGGGACTTGCTTTCCAAATCTTATCCCCATTCACAGCAATTTCTTGTTTTCCCCCATACTTAATCCCCACTTTTTATTCTATTCCCCATCTAAGCCGTGTTTTCGTCTTCTCTCACAAGGTCACAGCCTCTTTCATACACAAACTGTTCTGGCTCCGTTTCCCAGGGAGGGTATGGAAATTCTCAGCAAGACTCTTCAGAGCTTTTAGCTGCTGAACTCCAGAAAATCTGAATTAATCGATGTTTATTACCTAAATACACTTGAGTAGATCTTCAGGAGGAAAAAGAAAAAGCAACACACTCAGGTAAAAAATCCCCCATCTCCAACATTTCAAGAAGATCTTGCTACATTTTTAGCAAAAGCAAAATCAATGTCATCTCAGCCTTGATCACCAAAACACTGGTAAAAATCTTCCGCCACAAAATTAAACAGCTAAAAATGAGTATGGGAGATGCAAAACCATTAATGTAAGTTAAACTTCAGAATATTTTTATTTTAAGAAACTGAGCATGAGATTCTGCTTGTAACCTTCATATTACATAGCACTGCTAGCACCGTGGAAGATGTTTGATTTTAAATATATGCACTTATGTACAAAATAAGGCTTGTGATTACACAATTTTATTTTACCTCCAAGATAACTGCACTCTTTTTTAAAATTAACCTCACTAAACAGTTAGAAAAAAAGAGTCATACTAAAAGATAAATAATGTTCTTCCTCCTCTCCTCCTATCTTCCTCTGCTCCAAAACACTGCTGAAATGAGAACAATTTCCCTGCACCACCTCGAATATCTGTCCTTGCTGCTGGCAGCTAAGATTACAGTCATGCTTTTTTCACTTTTAACCAGCTGATTCTGCACTTCTTTACTTCCCTTTCTTTAATATAAAAGGCACATTTTGGAAGGCACCACACCTTTGTCTTGCTCCAGACTTAAAAGCTTAGACTAGTTCTCTCATCTTTACCGTGATTTCAAAGCGATTTTGTTAAATACCCACTAAAACATTTCTGAGGGTGTCCTGTTACTTTCCTACTTGGCTAACAAGAAGACAACCCTAATTATTCCTTCACAAGTTTTACAGAAGTCAGCACTCAACAATAAATGTCGCAAGAAAGGATTTCCTGAGATACAGGGAGATTCTTCAGCTATCACGTAATACTTTTCCTAGCTTTCCATTTTGCCATGGAAGCATGAATAATTATTATTTAAAATGGAATAAGCACAGTTAAAGAAAAGACAAACCAAAACAAAAAGCTTATTTATAAATTCAGGTTGGCATTCACTCCCAAAGTGCGTCCATAACTCAGCAAGGAGCACCACCCTGCTATGACAACAATTCATCAGCTTTTTCATAGTGCATTCTCCCTGCTAGGAAAAAGAAATCTCAGACATTAGCTCTCTCACTAGCCTTGCATCTCAACTGTTTCACAACCCCTCAATCATAACACTTCAACAAATATTTATACCAAAAAATGAGTGTAACAGTGATCATAGCGGTACATATATATTTTTTTTAAAGGACAAGCTAATGCCATTTAAACATCAAAATCTCCAAAAGCCACTGAAAAGGTTCCATTGATGACAATTTATGGAAGTGTGCCTGAAACGAAGACGAGAACATGCTTCACCCTGCTGGGAAGTGTCCTTGTCTGAAACCTTGTTCCACTGCAAACGCTCTGCTGTGCTATCATGGCTTGTTCTGAGAGCTGCAGCACGATGGATACAGGAAAGCAGCACATTCATTCATTTCGCTGGCAAATTTGCCTCCCTAAAATCTGCTACTGCCAAGTTTGGGCACATACTTTTTAAAAAAATATTTGGACTAATGGCAAGTGATTGCAGCAGAAACTCTTCCCAGGTATTTTGAGCTAAACTGAGAATGTAATTAGAAAGTGGGGGGAAAAAAATGAAAAGAAAAGGGAGGGGGGGGCTTGCAAAAAAACAAACAACCTTTTTTCCTGTGCTGACGGTGCCATAAAGCCCGGCTACAGATACTGCAACCATTTCAAAGGCAGGAAAGGCTGAGGCCTTCACTGTGGTGTCCACTGGCTTTGAAGTGCCGAAAGCAGCTGCTCCCAGCAGATAGGAACTGTGGTGCTGTTGGAGTTATTTTTTTTCTTCAAAATATACTTTCAAATCTAACAGCTGCAAGTAGAACAAAGTTGAGCTAAAGTATATTTAAAGAAAAAAAAAAAAGCCACCAGTTTCTCCCTAAGAGTGTTCTCAGTGGATACTTCAAAAGAAAGTGGCACTGAATCAGATGAAGCTGGAACCAACACTGACACGTGAGAGCTGAAACCAAACACTGCAAGATCCCAAATTTTCTTCTTCGCTTTTTTTAATAGATTCCAAAGAATTTGAAAAGTTAACAAAATATTAACTTTTAAATTTTTCGTAATTTTTTGCTTATTTTTTCAAGGAAAATTTGAAATGTGAAGGCTTTGTATATTTATGTATGTATCAATATTCTCATCTGTAATCGCTTTGAAATCAATATTCAAGAAGATTACAGTGAAGCACTGATAACCGTTCATATAAAACAGACTGATAAAACCACAGCTCTCAAGTTCTCATACTTTCAAAATGCTTTTCAGTAAGGAGAATAGGTTCATTTGTTTTTTTGTTATCCACATGATTATATTTATGGGCAACTGAGTTGTCCGGTGGGCTGCCAGTGCTTCCTCTGCCACTCACCACGCTGGCCTGCCCAAAATACATCTGAAGGTCTATTTTCCTTCTGTATATAAATCCAATTTTATGATTATTCGGACACTTGAGGCAGAACATCTCAGAGCAATTGCTGCTTTCTCAGGTAGCCGAAGTATCCCATTTGTAGCTGGGTGCCTATTTCCTGACTGGACGTCTGCTAGAGCCCTGCTGAAGCACACCACTAATTCTAATTTACTGCTCAATTTAAATAGTCTAAACTACTCTATTCCTCTACAATTAACATCTGAAGAAGTATGCTGTAAAACAAGGCAAGGAAAAGTCTGCTTTAAAGATTTTAGAAGTCCTGAAGCATAAATAGAGAGAAATAGAAGTTGGAACTACTGAAGGGAAATTTTTAAGAGTGGAAGAACTGAGCTCATACTGTTCTGTGGCTGCTCTGAAGGAGCCTTATACTGCAGAAATGACAATACAAAAGAAGGCAGTTTCCAATGATAATGCATTACAATCTGCAGGAAGGGTCACACATTTCTCAGGCTTGCAGTCTTCCGATGAACATTCTAAATGAAGTATGATCAGAAATAATAAGAAAAAAATAGGGCATAAGCAGGATTCCTTTGAGAATTCTTCTGGGACTCTCATTATTTAGCTGTTTAGTGTTGAAACCCTTTCCCTGTGTTTCAGTGATATTTCATAAAGTCTCACTGTTCTTAGACTAAAAAGTAGCTATCCTAAATTAAATCAAATTGAAGAAGCAAAAAACTCCTTTCAGTGGGAAATGCTTTCACTGATATTTATCACAGTATCACTATTGTTACAGAACAACAATATAAAATGATTCAAACAAGTTTTAACTACCACATTTATTTCTCCCCCCTTCCCCCCCCCCCTTTTTAAACAATTATTTTAATCTAGCATCCGGAAGCTCTGAATGTGAGGCATGAAGATACAAGAAAACAAATAAACCAAACCATGACACTACTAGGCTTTGTCATTTTCCTGTAGTGTACAAAACCAGTAAGAAGTGCTTGGCAGGAGACTGTATTTATGGTATCTCTTATAATGCACACTGAAACAACAACAAAAACATTTGTAGGTAGGAACAGGAATGTTGTAACATGCTATGAACTGCAGACTAGTGTTTATTACTATAGATCATGTTCCTAAACACGGAAACAAAATCTTTGAATAAATCCTTACTTGCGACTCTACAAGAGTACCACAAATTATAAGAACTGTAGAGAAAAAGGTGATCCTACTAAATTACAGGAGAGGTAGAGTTCTTACTGTTCTTTTGGCAAGTGGGCTCATCTGCAACACAAGACCCATGAACATACACACACACACACGCCTCCCAGCAACTCTGCGAGCTGGGCTATTCCTGAATCATTAAGTAGAAGGACTGTAAGTATTATCATCCAGCAAAACAAAGCACTTGTGCAGATGTATCTGCTATACTGGACAATGTCTCACCCTTCATCAGGTGACAACAATTAGTAATGTTGACGATTCTGAGCGAGGATAAGGATACTTGGATCTGAACCAACCAACTCTCTTCAATTAAGCTTGAGAGCCATGCAGAAAATATTGTTCCTCACAAACAGTGGCTAAGTTCTCTCTCAGCACCTTCCGAAGTGATCCCATTTCTTTGTTACTTGAAAAAGTCCCTGCTGGATGGACCACAGCAGGACTTGCCCCATAAACTGACAGCAATATTTCATTCTGCTACCAGCACGGAAGGTAAACTTGGTGAGGAAATGAAGCCACCTTTCCCTGGTGGAAAGGTAAACTTACATCCACATGAAAACGTTGATAAGAGATAACTTCAAGCTTATGGACTAACTGTATCACTGCTGTACCACTGTATGGTTGGCCTTAAAGTAACCATAAAAATTTTCAATCCCTTAACAGGTGTTACCAAACAGACACCACTTTGACTAGCTACCACTTGGAACGCTTGTTTTAGCTCTCAGGCTTGTAACATGCAATAATTTGTCTGCTTCTGTTTGTTTTTTTCCCTTTACACTTCACAACACTACTGAACCCAAGTTCTTGTTTCCACCCAAATATTTCCTGAACATTTCACAATCCTGAAATTATATTACAATAAAGAAAATCCCTACCAGTAGGCCAAAACAAGCATTCATACGAACACTCCCCATGTTAAAAAATGATTAAAAAAAAGAATAAAACACTGTTCCTCGGCAAGAAGAAAAAGAGATAACGTTAAATAATTTCATCTGGTCGTTATGAAAATAGGTGTTGCCACCTGTAAGCCTGGGAAACAATTTGCAAGAGGCAGATGTACAAAGGATCGCAAAGGGGAAACAAAAATATTTTCTCTTTGGACTCTCTCTCCTCGATCCCCCAACCCATCAGTTCTGCATACCTATAGAATGTCAACAGGAAGAACAGCAACACACAGTGAGATCAGGATTTAGCCACAGGAGATGACCCACATCTGTCCCTCCTCCCCTGCACCTGGAGGAGCGTGCTTACTGACCTGTTGCTCATATCGTTGCTTGAGCTCTGCCACTTGCCAGGAGAATTCTTTGGATTGCTTTTCCCGGAGCGATTTTGATCTGCTTAGATCTGCTTCAACCTTTTCCATCTACATGGTAAAAGAAAGAGAATATTTAATTTTTTTTTTTTTTAAAAAAAAGGCACAGCTTGAAACATTCTGACGTTTTTCATGTTGTTTGCAAACCATCAAAGACCTGAACAGAACTTGCTGAGAATAATAATCGTATTATTTGTATGCTGTGAGAATGAATATTCAGTGAACATAGCACTATTAGTAACTTACACTTATCACCTATATGTCACTCCCTGATTACAAAGTATTGGATTAATTTTTCACTTGACAGTGGTAAACATCCCATTCAAATTAACTGAATATTTTTATAGACATATTTAAGACTCAAAAATATTTATTTTGAAAACATATTGCCTGTGGAAATTCAAGGGAAGTAATGCGTGAATCGGTGCACAAACTACACATTTAAAGTTTACATTGAATCATTTTAAATTTAAGTAAAAATAACTTAAAAGAGAATTATTTGGCTGCAAGTGAAGTTCCCTGAAGATAGTCATCACCTATGAATAATGAGCCTCACAGATTCCAGCACACAGCATCAAGGAAGCAATTTCATAACCCAATTAACAAAGACTTTTGTATCAAAAGCACAACTGTTAGCTGTACATCAGGCATGTTTCCAGGGGCATATGTATACAGTGCTATGCTACAGCGAGTGCTCATCAACTATTTTAGATCTACATCCCAACACAGGCAGCGAATGAACTGTCTCCCTTAAAAAGAAAGAAAGGAAAAGGGGTGTAAGCCGTCAGGAGGACCAGCGCTGCCGCTCGTCCATCTGCTGTACCAAAAGAAGAAACGCATGAATTCCTGAACCACAAGCCAAAATCCTGTTTGGCCTAAGGGAGTGCTCTGTCTTCAATAGATGTCTTTGCCAATCGGTCTGGACATCACTTCTAAGCCAGATACAGAGAAAAGGCAGTGCTCGGAGTGGGAGAAGCATTTTATTGGAAAATACTGCAACAGGAGAGGAAGAAGATGTAGGACTAGGAATTGTTGTCCAGATAAAATAAAATACAAACAGAATAAAACAGATGAAATCATCTTTTCAGTAGTCCTTGAAACTCAATGGTATAATCTGCTATTAAGAAAAGAGGCTTCTGCATAAATACATTGTGAATATTTTATTATATTGCGAATAATAAATATTTTATGAACAATTTCTTCCACCCCCAAACTTACTGAAGTTGCATCTCCATAGCCATATTTTACTCAGCTCAATAAACATAAAAGACCATGATATTTTACACTAAAGGGCTACCTTTTAAGAATGAAAACATTCTTAAAAAATGAAATAGTAAAACTGTATGCAGAGATGCTTTAACTCTACAGAGTTTTTGTGCTTTAATTGTTAGGGAAAAAAAATGTTTCCTATTAGTGCAAGGAAAGCTCCTGCTCATTAATCGCCAAGCCCAAGAAACACTAGAGCTGCAGTACGATGGCATAGTCCACGTATTGTGTCTTTTTGCTAGCTAGTATTAGTAAAAATGCAGACCTTGCAGTTAAAAATCTACCACTCACCCATCAAGGGGCATCAGGTGATTCTTAATAATCATGAGCTTGACAAAATAGGGAGCAGATGGCAAAAAAAATATCACAGAGCCAAATGTATGAATCAAATATTGATTACAAGAACTGAAAATGCCAGACCTCATTCTACTTATCTCTGTAAGCAACTTTACCACACACACTTACACTAAAACGGCTGTGGAAGCCGAATATTTCTGATGTGGTTAAGAGTACAGTGTTGCTATAGCTACTACAGATTTTGATTTGCAATACATTCCACCTAGCTACAGAAGAGTTCTTCACTATGTTGTAATCTAACAGACGATTTATCTAAAGAGTATGTGCGCATGCAGAATGAGAAAGGACAAAGCTACAAAGACAGTTTCAGTACTGCTTCTCTGATGTATTTCCTTGAACCATGGTTCCTGTAAAACAGTATTGCTCAATTGTATAGTAATTTACAGTAATTTTTAAGTGACAGTTGACTTTGTAAGTTTCAAAATTTTACCCTTCCTCCCCCCTCAGGCTAATGAAACCATTATCAGTCTTTCTAGAATTAGACTAAATATTTTATTTCTGCTCCAAAAATGATGAAGCCAAGTCATCTTGGAGGAGAGCCTCATGGCAGAGTAAATGACAGAAACTGACCTTAAAATTGTAGGATTTATTTTGTTGCCCTCAGAGATCTAGTTTGCAAAAACACACAATGCTTTTATGTGTTTGCTCTTGCTTTTTTATTTCCAAACTATTATTTGCTGTCTGCACAGGTCTTAAAAAATAATCAGCAATACAATGCCTTGCTTCCTTTCTCACTTCCGTCAAGGATTTTGGAAAAAATCAAAACTTCACAAGAAAAACAAAAGAAAAATTTGTTAAATTATAACTACATGACGACATATTTTATTCTTCTAAGAAAATTTCAAGCACAGTAGGTTTTCTTCTCACAAACTTCTAAATTCATAGTAATTGTGAAACCCATATGAGAAGTTAGTAATTTGTAAGGGGAAAAAAATCTCAGTTTTAATCACCTTGTTTTTCACATATCTGTCACTGTTTTAATTTTTTTTTTTTTAATTTATTTTTGGACCAGTAAAATAATTCTCCCCTGTAAGAGAGCTCTTTTCATTCCAAAGAATATTAAAGAATATTAAATTTCTGAGAACTCCAGTGATGCTTGGTAGTAGGTAAGTGAAATCCATACCTTCATACATCAAACTATTCATATGTTAATATGTTGATTGATCTTCATATACGTGTATATATATATATATTTTTTTTTTCCCAACTCCTCAGGTTTTGGAACACTCCTAAGGAATAGGAGTGAAGCTTTGAGAGTGAAACTTTTCTTTTTTATTTTTTGATAGAAGTTTTACCACTACACCATCACCATCCTTAGAAATCCTGTATATTTATATTTATACATAAATTCTTATTAGTAAATCTCTGCAAGAGAAAAATGGGTTTTACTGTCATCTGCCCACGGACGACAGCAGGCACAGTGGCTCTGCCCCGCGTAGGCTCAAACTGATTACAAGACCTCATTAACAGAACCCAGAGTCGTTCCAAAAAGAGTAGGAAGAGACACGTTTAAGTGGAAAAATTATACACGTTGTTCTGCAGGGGTGTATAAACTAACACTTTATACTCTCACTACTGAAAATCCCTAATCAGTATCATAACTGCAGATATCTTTATAACAATGACAATTCTGGCTTTGTTAGAAAGATGAAACAACTGCTAACATCCCTTTTTGACTTGCTAGCAAAGACACTACATTGTGAAAGATTTTGATGTAGCACTATCAAGTGAAGCATGTTTCTGGCATTATAAGATCAGAATATGCTATCCTACTGAGACAGAGTTTCAGAAAGGCTGGCATTGTGACCTCCTCACCTGCTGTTTCATTTCAGCACAGACTTTTTCTGAGTTCAGCTCCACCTGCCGCTTAAACTCCTCCAGGGCAGCTTCTGCCTGCTGGGCCTGCAGCCTCTGTACCTCTGTCACCCGAGTCAGCTGCTCCTCCTTCTCCCTAGAAAGTCACAGAAAATTTTCAGAGTTCAAGTATCAAATAAAAGAACAAGTGTGCTAGTGTAAAAGAAAGGCCTTTAACCCTATCAGTCTAAAATAGTATTCAGATTTCAATTTCCTGTCCCAGCTTCTGCCAAACTTCCCTTAGCAATACTTTGAAGAAGGGAATAGAAGTCTAGAGTTATTTTCACTTTCTCCTGTTGAATTTCACAAGCCTAAACATAGTGTTCAGAGCCTCTGACAATACCTCTGGCTTCAAAGTCTGCATTGACGTGAATGGTTCACTACTTGGTCTACGACCTCCTTCTTTTAAATTTCATCCTAAGAAATGTATTGTCCCACTAATATTTAAATGAATTGCTTTTAGCATGATTGTATTCCACCACAAAACATTTAACCCAGTGCCATCTTTGCTCAGACAAGATGCAGCGTTATTCATTACCTGGCATATATCAAAACGCAACCCAGCGTTAGCGTGTGACTTGTGGTACCTTCTGAATCCATCAGAAATCCATCAAAGTAATGACAGATGTTAAATTTTTATGTAGAGACGGTTCATATTAACAGCGTATACTATTTGGCATATCAGTGCCAAAACATACATAGAAATTGGTTTGGGCATCCTACGACATCAGTTTATCAATAGTAACACCGGTACAACATTTTATGTACATACATGCACACAGATATACACACACACCTAAAAAAGACGTCACCATACTGACACATCCCAGAAGAAAATCCTGATAACCCATTCATATTTAGGAAATATTGATGTGGTTCTTCACACAGAAGACAATCAGGAAGCATTGTTAACTTTCTGTTTTCACAGGGCAGCGGAGTTGCCTGACTGTGTCAAAACACACGCGAACACCATGGTGCTATCAATGGACAAAGCTGGCTCTGCCAAGGGTTTATAACAGAAGACACATTCAAACAGACCTGTAGCTGACATTTTCATTTTACAGGCGGAGGAAGTACCTCATGATAAATTTCCCATTTTGACAGAAATTATTTCCATATAAAACAAAGAATCTGACACACAAGAGATGGAAAAGACCAACTAATTCATCTAGTCTGTCACCTTGCCAGCACTGAACTAGCTGTTACAGCACTGAGCAGGCCTTTTATAAAGGTCAGGAAGCTACCAATCCCAAAGTTACAGCATTCACATCCTCTTCCGTGGTTTTCATACCAGACTTTGACAATGGGACAAAGAACATAATCCTACATCTTCACAGTGTCCATTTGCTGTGCAGGAGAGCAGGGTAATTCTATTAGCAAGGAGATCAAAGAAATACCACAAGCCCTGAAGTAGTATCTTACTGTTTACCTTTTTTTTTCATTATGCACATTTGAAAAAAATAATATATGTGTGTATATATATATATATATATATATATGTATATATATGTATGTATTTGATTTTAGTTACCCTGCTTACAGATGATGAAATTCAGACATAAGGAGACTGATATTTTCATTAAGGAAAAGGAAAAGTAACTTTTTTTTACCCAGCATAAACTAGACCAAAAAACCTGCATCTCATTTTGGTGTTTATTGTTCAGGTGCTTTGTGTATGTGCGTGTTTTGATAGAAGAAGGTATTTCTAAAAACTTTATTCAAAGTTGCTAAGGAGCATCCATCAGCTTTACACAAATACACTGTATTCCTACTGCCACATTAATTGCATTTGCTAAACTCCCTTCAGGAGAAAGAACCCTGCATATTAATCTAAGTTACCATATTCTCCATTAAATTATGGGACAATAAGAATTAAATAAGAAAATAACTTTTTTTTTTCGTCTAAATTGAATTGTTATAAAGACCATTTAGGACCTAAACTTCTGCTACAGAGGATCCGAAATACCATAACCACAAGGACAAAAATCCTCAGCCATTTCTCAGCCATTTCTCACACACCAAGGATGCCTCAAAAGCTAAACATGATGCAAATTGTTTCATGAGTTGCTGATGCATCAACTCTAACTGCAGAGGCATTTGTTTTAATTATCCCCCTGAAATGCAAGTACTAGAGACAAAGTTCTATGTTGAGCAACTCCAAGTTAAAAGCTGCTTGATACTGAAGTACAGCGAGCACATCATTCCCTTCTCCCATAATAAAATCTACCAACAATTCACAGAAACGAATAATAAGCAAATGAACGATATTCTGAGCCCTAGATACAGCTCAACATCCTGAAAGAGAAGATGGGAGCAGGGCAGCAGCGTGGTGCAGCGGCAGCACATTGCCTTAGAGGAAACACTGAGAGGGGAAAACTCTTCTCCCAAAGATCCTTAATTAATTTATGGGCGCTGGAAAACACTTCTTGCCCACAAACTGCATCTAAATACTTCCAACTCCATGGTGGCAACAAAACCAAAACCAAAGCTTATTCAAACACTGATAAGTGTCAAGAGGCACTGGAGGAACATCTTTGGTCTAGGCAGATGGAAACAACAAATCTGAACATAAAAGGACAAGATGTCAGTTAGCGAGCCTCCAAATTTATGCATCTTCTTCCGGAGGAATATATTTTTATTTTGAAATTTTACAAGGTAAACTTTTTCGGAATCAGGTTTTATGCACCATCCTTTCATTTAAGGACTTAATCCCATGAATAGATGTAACATCTCATTATAACTAGGAATAAAACAACTTTTTTTTTTTTTTTTTAAGGATGTGGGAGCTAGCTGTCTACTTTTTGTGCATTTAAGATTTGTACAGAAGCTTAGAAAACATGCACAACAATGGAGCGTGGTTCACAAATATAAGAAAAGCTTCACTTTTTTTCCCCAAGACACTGAGCAATGTGCCTAGCATGAAGCACTAAAATATTCACTTTGAAGATTATTTTTTTTCAGTTGGGCTAGTTGTGGGGCCGAATACAATACAATTACATCACTTAAATCCCCTAAAGCTGAGCTGGCTTGAATATAAAAATAGGGTGAATTTACTCTTTGGCCCCAATTTAAAAAGCAGCAAATTCCTCTTGTTTCAGCGTATAAAGGAGATGTCCACGGAATTAGCAATCTTTTACAGCACAAACCATCTCAGTGAAAGTTTACTGTGAAGTCCAGAACTGCAATTTCAGAAAGCAGCACTCTGAAGTGTACTGATAAATGGAAAATACAAACATCTTAAATACTTCTTCATGCTTATTCATAAATATTTTCCTTGCTTCGTAAAACGTCTTCCAAGAGGTAACAACTAAAACAACGAGACACTACAGCGTTGCGAGTCAGGTTAATGAAACACAGGGCAATCCAGCGATTTACATGGGGTTAAATAAATTCAAGATGTTCCAGCAAACATAGTACAAACCGGCAATACTAATCACAGAGCTCTCGAGGCCAAAAGGTTCTCACCAGTCCCTACACAACAGCAAGAGCTGACCAACACCAAACAAGAGCAGAACATTCACACCGTCTTCAATAAATGAGAAATATTTTAGACCGCATGTAAGCATACACATGTGCAGAAGGTGTACCACCGTGAGCTACACATGGACAGCCTCTGTAGATAGTTTCACATCCCGTTAGGAAATCTGCACACAAGCACCCTGGGCATAGCTTAGAGGCTTCTCAGTGATAGGAAAAAATATTAGATCACAAGAATCTTGAAGTTTATTTTAAATAATACCAGGCTTTAGGTCATGAATATGAAATTGTGTCTTCACACAATTCTGGCTGCAGTGAAAACCTGCTTCTTTCCAAGCAGACCTTCATTTCTTGAGTTTAGTGGAGCGCAAAAGGGGAACATGCAATTTCATTGATAAGGATGCACTTTACCACTGAATAAGCTTCCAAAACTCAGTGGCACGTATAGCAAACAATAGGAAACACCGATTATCAAAATGGTGAAATTCAGTTCAGAAGATATAGTGCTTTCCAGAAAGTAGAGAGCACATTGCTCTGTAAGCTGCATCATGCCTGCTACAGCAGCACCTTGAGGTTAGATTCAGATGGACTCTACCAGAGGGACAGTCTTCATCTCTCGCACAAAACTATCACAAAACTATCCCTGCGTTCATACCTTCAGATAAAAACAAATGGAACTTAACTTTCCCATCACTTTGAATAAAATGGTTGAGGATTAGTTAGGAAACATCTAATCTGTGATCAAAATTAACAATTAAAATTAAAAAAAAAAAAAAAAAAAAAAAAAAAAAGAGGGCTTTCTTATACTAACCTGGGTTCAAACAAAGTCAGTTATCATTTGTATGGTCCATTCAGGTCATAAAAACTACGTAAGCATGTTCCTAAAGGTGATGACAACTCCCTGGACAACATAAAACACAGCATACTAAGTAGCTAAAAGCAACCTTCATCAAAACATACAGAACCTTCCCATACAAAAGAAGAATTTGGGACATCCATCTTAGTATCTTTACAAACACAGGAGTACCCATCCAGAATCCGGACACGTTTCCAGACACAACTTCGTACAGAAGTGAACTCGGGATCCTGCTGCCTGACCTCGGAGAGCCTCGCGTGGAGGCGCCCTGTTACCAGCCTCCCCGTCGATGCAGCAGTTTATCGATTGATAGCCAAATGCAAGATTCATGACACTACTACACAGCTGGTGGGATAACCATTAAGAAGAACACTCTGCACAACAGCCCCCCCAATTTTGTTTTTAGAACAAAGACTATTTCAACTACAAAAACAACACACCAAGGCCTAAAGTACCATATACTTGGATAAAGCATGGGTTGCTGGTTTAGTTTACTGCTACAGAAAAACACTTCGGTAGCAATAACAACCCTCTGAAATACACCATTTTACTTCTCATCCTCCACTATTTGTAACAGGCAGTGATAGTTAACTAACAGCTTTCCATGTAAATTATAGATAGGGCCTAAGACGTTAACTACAGCTAAGACGGATGCATCTTACTACGGAGGCAGTGATTACCAGCCAATAATGAGGAATAACAATGCTCTCCCACAGCAAGAGCGCCCAAACATATGGAATATGTGCATAACACTTCTTTTTGGTGTGGAGAGGAAGAAAGACAGTGTGAAGTCATTCAAGCGGAATGATAACTAAACCAAAGCCAGATCAAAGGAATGAAGAAGAAAGACTGAAATGTGAAGCTGAAATATTTATTGCCTTCAAAACATCATCCCTATCCTGTCCCTGGGCACTTTAATATTTCGAAGTTGTTAGAAAGCATTCTAACTTGTTTCATCATTTCAAAGAAATAAAGCCAAAAATATAAAGTAGAGAACAATTTTATCTTTTACTCCCCGATTTCCAGTATAAGATGAGCTTGTCTTTATGAGAAAAAGCATGAATCCACTTATAAATTGTTTACAGTTTGCATAATTTGAGATGTTAACATCAAAAAGCTGGTCTGCATTCCTTCAAGTAAGCTGTAACAATGAGTGATATTTACTATGCAATTATTATTTTAAACTATATACTTATGTTTTAAATAAATCACGAGATAACATTAACAAACTAAACCACTACTTAAAGCTGTTAATGAATTTAAATACTCCATGTGTCTAGCATCACACTTCAGTAAAATAAGAAGAATAATGCATTACATTCAAAATTAATGGCTCACAAGTTAACCAGACATTGGTTAAACACACTAATAATTATTATAACTATTTCTCATTATAATAATGACAGGGTGCTGTTGTGCTAGGTGCTATGCAAACAGAATAAAACAGCAACTGCAAAATGATGAATGAGATGTGGGTTAAAAGCCTGGGTAAGTGCTGTAAATGTGGTTGGAAAGGAGAATGTTATAACTTAGCTAAACATTGCAGATATTGTCTACAAGATTTAGATACATCACATACAAAAGGCCACAGAGGCTCAGTTATCCAGAAAGGAGGATTAGGACAGATTAATTGTTGTGGCTTTTACATGCTGAGATGACAGCAAAACCTCAGCCACAAGAACATGGAGGGGAGAATCAGAGAGACAGGTGTAGATAACTGCTCAGATTAAAGGAGACAAGGCTGTAATTAAAAGGCGGACCAGAAAGTCAGCAGCACAGATAGCAAATAGATTCATGACATCACCCAGAGAAGAGGCACAGAGAAGGAAAAGATAGGAATCAGAGAACAGCGCTGTGCCACAGAAAGCTGGAGGGCAAATAAATACACCATCCAAAGGACAAACTATGGAAGAGATCACCGAGAAGAGCCCCAGACAAGAAGAGTCATTTAACACTGGCAAAGAACAGCCCAAGACGTTATGAGTGACAGTGCCAACAGTGGCTGGCAAGTCAGAGACAATGAGGATTAAATAACAGTAGTAAGGCTGTCTCCAATTTTTCCCAATATGGAATTCAAAGTGAAATATCAAACTAATTACTTCAGTTTAAAGCATGCCAAGTTTATTACTTCAAAGAGGTCTGTATTGATAAAAACAACCTGGGTCAAAAAGTCTTTATTAAAAAGTTTCCCCAGCGATCTTGCTTCTCTTCTATCCTTAGACAATCACAGCTACACCACCAAGCACCGGTTCTGAACGAGCAAGAGTTCAAGAGGTAAGCACATCACTCATGCACCTGTACAAGGACGAGCAAGGATCCAGTATTCATTCAGGCATTTTTTACGTCTAAGGCAATTATTTTTGGGGCTAAAATAACTGTACTATTATATTTTAGGATTCAGAACGATATCCATGTTGTAAAGGACTGAGTAGTAACTCAGTACTGAGGAATGATGAGCACCTATTTGGCGCATCAGATGATTCATGTCCACTAGTGTGGTGGACATTTTTTCACATTTTTTCAATAAAGGCACCTGCAGAAATATTAATTTTCATTCCTCAGTGAAGGTTGCTTGTGCTGTTGATAAACCTGGAGGAAAGTTGCACAAAGTACACAAAAAGTAACCTCAAGATTACCAAGCGTCATTCAAGTCTTGCAATCAATTATCTAACAACAAATAAAAAAGGAAAAAAAAACATTTTGTATGATTTTGGTAGATAATTTTTAATTGACCCTAAAGAGGTGACAGACTGAAACATTTTACACTCATTAAAAATCAGTAATTGATTTCAATGATCTAGAAGACTTTCTTTGGCCAGCAGAAGCCTCTTCATTCCATCAAAGTTCTTGGCACTGTAGCCTTGAAATACTCTGCCCTGAATTTAAAAGATGTGCTAACGTTAAAGGGAAGCTTCTTGGAATAAGGGAATGATTCTGACATGTGTGTTAAGTATTTATATATTCGCTTAGTGAGGTCAAACTCTATAGCCCTTAACTACATTAATTATTCCAACACAGTTTATATCAGTTAACTGAAGTGTTACAGCGCTACACACTGAAGCTGTTCCCCTAACAAGACAACACTTTTCATTTCATACACCTATACTTTCTATTGAAGCATTTTCATTGTTAGTATCAAAGATGCCACACATCTATAATCATCTGAAAGAACATAACAGCATATTCTGGAAATAGACAAAAATTAAAAATCAGTCACTTTTCTTTTTGTACCACTAGAGCTTGCTTTAAATACATATTTCATTATTGCCAGTAGGTCTCCAGAGAAACTGGTGAAAGAAAATGAAAGGTTGTAAATAGTTAATAGAACACTTTAGTTTTGCTTTTAAGTGAGACTATTAAATAAAGCTACCACATTTTTTTGTCCTCTGTTCATACTTTACATTGTGCCCCCTAGAGTGAGGGTTATGTCAGCATGTTCACTAGAGCTAAAGGAATGTTTACAATATGCTGGAAACTTTGACTGTTTTTGCTCTAAAAGGTTTCAGATGCTCAAACAGAGCACCAAGTGGAGAACAGCTGGCTGTTTTTCCACTGATTCTTAGAGGGGGAAAAAAACCCACACATACACACAAAAACACCACAACCCTGTCTTAAAGAGGAAGATTATATCCAAACTGTTCGGCCACTTAACATTAGCATTGCTTTTAAATCACAAGGTTTGCCTTTTTCACCGTATTGCAATTGTTGTAACAAGACAACATGAAATATTTTTCATAAAAAGAGAATGATGAACACAATGAACATGAGTATAAACTCTTAATGTTCTTTATTGCAACATTTGGAATTAAAGACAATGGCTTCTCATATTTCTTTAATTATTTCCTGCTTTAAATAGTAATAGCTTTTCCATTCCTACACAAATTCCTCCACAAACAAATACTTCATTTTCAAGGAAAAATGGAATTAACTACAGGAAAACAGCTACACTTGGGCAATTATCCTAAAAATATTAACAACAACAAGCAATTACTCAGAATCTGGATTGAACTTAGAGCAGCAAAAAAGAAAAAAAAAAAAAAACCAGCAAAAAACAATGAAACCTTGTGGTTAAAGTTATCACTCCATTTATTTATCATTGTATCGATGACTATCATGCAGTTGTATTTTTCTGCATGCAATGGCATTTGTCACATCCTACACTACAGGAAATCCACACAATATACTCCATACAATAGTATTTTGAAGAGGAATCCGTTTAAAAATAAAGTTCTCATAGGGTTTGGTATCATTAAATTCTCAAGATCCTGCATAAATCACAACTGATTTAAAATACTAGTTCAAATTCCAAATTTAACCTTTTAGAAGTGTTGTGATCCAACATAACATTAAACGCAAAATTATGCAACTGTAGCCTGCAAAAATAAATGAAACTATATTCGCTGCTATTTATTCTATCTACTTCTGCCATCTATCTTTGGGATTTTACTTATCCTTGCCTTCACCCATTTCCTTTTTTTATTTGCACAGAAGCAGTATGTATACCATCTACTACCTCAGACTTATGAACCCTCATTTCTTCTACTTTGTCCCTGTTATAACAACTTAGGAAAGTAATATAAAGACCAAGGGGATTTTGCAAGAGATTAGTATTCTAAGGGACTGAAAGACCCTCACATAAAAACTGGTGCTAACATTCAATACATTTTTTGGTATTACAAAGCAAAGAGTGCCTTTTAGACCAAACAACATCTGGGCCTTCTCTTCACATATGAAAGCAAGCTATACTATGAAAAATGAGTCATTGCACAGCCATAGGAAAAAGTAGGAGAGGGATTCAACATTAGTTTTTCTGTGTACATGTGCAAAACTGTATATGGCAAAGAAAGGTAAGTTGCTTTTATTTCCATATTGTATTGAATTTTTACTGCCATGAACCATCTTCATAGCATGCTTTCAGGTGAAAAGACTTTGAAACATTTTGGTCTGCCATCTAAAACAAAATCACAAAATACTTTGAAAACTGAACATGCATGCTTAAAAAAACTATTCTAAAAATACAAATCTGCTGATAGGTAAGAGCTGCTCCGTTGGTTTCTAGAGAGTTTATCCCCTCTTTCTTCCCCAGGAGAGTTTTAAACAAGTTCAGATGAAAAGGAGCAGAGAAGCACTGGAGAAAAGAGGTGTTGCTAGTTTCTTATGTAAACAAACAATTTTATTGAGTGCCTTTCAATAAGCCAGCTGCTAAACATTTGCTCTGTATCATCACCACTTGCAAAGTGCTGAGATTTGGCTCCATAGGCAGGTTTAAAAAAATGAGAAAGATTATGAGGAAGAATGCTATGAAGCATTTAACTGTGAATAGTGTGGACGTATTCCTTGACCATTCAATTTTCAGTTGCAACATCTGCACCTCGAGAGGTAACGTTTCATTTCTCCTAACATCACTTTATAAAACTTGTTTCCTTCAATTATACTTCAGAATAGATGAGTAAGAACTCAGGAAAACTATACTTCAGTAGCATAATGAAAATACTAATTTACATACGAGAGATGCAAACCAAGTAGCATTAAATTAGATCCTCTCATTATTTCCAGTATGTGAGAATCATCACAACCGTTATCCTGAGAAACCTGCAGCAGGAAGGTCTGCATTTCCATGCAGGTGACAGATGTGAAAGCTTAGGAAGAAAGATGGTAACAATCTCTTATATATGTTAATAATTCATTCTAAAAAGTCCCATTTTGAGACAGACTTATTACAGTCCATGGAGTCATAAAGGTATTATGGACTCCAGAACAGAAGTGAACTGAAGACATTAACACTGAGGCATCTAAACATATGCTGTATTCGCACAACTCACATTAAGAAAAACTGTAACTACATACAATGAAATCAATCATCCCTATCCTAAACACAACTATTTATTTTGTAATTAAAAAAAAAAAGCCATTTGTTAGGTTTTTAGGAAAAGGTCATAAATCCTCCACCCGCAATACTACTGTTGGGAACATTACCTAAGTGCTGATCAGCTAAGTGCTCCAGAGGTGATCACTAAAAGAGTAAAAATGGTCAAAGAGGCTGACAGCCTTTAACATATGTCCTAGCCTCATTTTTCAATCACTTCAAGGCCGTGCCTATTTCCATTTTCCTAAATTGCCATAGGTCTCTGAGCTTCAACATTTGTATTCTTCAGTTAAATGGGAAATATTTCCCTACAGCCTACTCAATTAAGATTATGAAGTAATCAGATATTAAAATATTAGCAGAGGCAAAACAAATATTTTTAATAAATTGGTGTCCAGATTTCACAGACTAGACACTATAGACCATTTTAAAATCTACTCTGGGTAAGCGTTGTATGTCAGCAAAATCTTTTTTCTCTTCCATGTAATTTCTTCAGCAAAAAGTGAATATAGATTATCTGTTGTATTCAACTCAATACGGAGTGTGCCAAATTGCAATATAACTATACCTCTTTAATTCTTATTCCTCTACTTAAAATAAAAGATAAGAACCACAGAGATTTAGCCTTTTTGTAACCCATTCTCATGACATATTTTATGCAACCAAACTAAAGGGATTAGAGGAACAACCTTCCCTACTGAGTAATTACACAGAAGCTTTCTACGTTATTATAAATATACAGTTTAAACGCTTTTCTAGAAAAAATACAAAAATGCTTGGAGCACTTCTTACAGTCACTTTTGCTACAAGGCAATACCTGTGGCGTGCATTGCTAAACTTAATATTAAATTGCTATCTAAAAGTCACTGCCAATAACCACAAGTATTAGAGCAATTCTTTTGCAAAAGATTGGTTTTTGACAAAGATTTCTGCCATGAACATCAGAAAGAAAAAACACAAAGCCTTCCATAAACTGTGTAAACTCCTTCAGTATTAAAACTCTGGCAGCATTATTTATTCAAAGTGAATGATACGCGTAGAAATAGGGATTTTACTCTTTCACAAAACGCCTCAAATCACTTTCATTGTGCATCCATATGGATGTGTTTGAAACTGCAAAAGAACTCTTTGCTGTCACATCGCTGAAAAAATAAAAGTAATAATAATAAAATCACTAAAATGCTTACCACTTCCCTTTCTTTGTTTGCAGCTGACTAGCTACTCAAGATATAATCCTGTGGCCATTTCAGAATCAAAGTGCATTCAGATCAAAGTAGTTCATGAGATCACTGATGTACCTACTGGATTCTGAGTTACAATTCCACAAGGCATCATTTCTATTGAAGATGGTGAACTATATTTTCACCCATCTCAAGGAAGATAAGGCTGTTTTCTAAAGATTTATTGTGTCTGCTTTGGCCTGTATTTACCTAATTTGATTCTGCAAATAGTCAAAGAAATTCAGAAAACAAAGCATTTTCACATAAAACATTGTATCTTTGAATTCATTTTAATAGCAATAGATTTTTAAATGAACTTATTTTTGCAGCAATGTAAAGAAACCTTAAAAAAACACATCAATTTTTCTGACAAAATTATTACTGCTTACTGTATTACTTACACAGTAAGCTGGTGCTTATTGTATATAAATGCATACATATAAAATCTTTGCGTTGTTCAGATATAGAATCACAGAATGGTTTGGGCTGGAAGGGCCCATAAATATCATCTTGTTCCAACCGCTTGCCATGGGCAGGGACACCATCCAACAGGTCAGGCTGCCCAAAGTCCCATCCAACCTGAACACTTCCAGGGATGGGACATATGCTGGTACTAAACTAAAGGTTTGCTTTCCAGAAACTCAGTCTTGTAGGATTAGCAGTTCTTCTGTACCAGGCATGCAGTGAATCTCTTCCTAACATTCACGTGCAGTGATATTACTGATAAAGTAGCAAATCACCTACGACATAGAATAAGCCATTTACATCTCTAATTAGCATGTTCTGTAGCCTTTATTTGAAGAGAAAATGAAAGCAGATGACCAGACCTTCAGGAATATTACTACTTCTTATGCCAAAAATACTTTCTTGTCAACTACTTTTAGTGATCCACTTTCAACAGGAAAGCAGCCTCTGGATAGCCTTTCACAGGAACTAACAATTCAGAGGTTTTCTACTGGAGTTGAAATCTGAAAGACCTGGTTAAAAGAATACCTGTTGGGCTTATACTATAGCACTATACCTGCCAGTAAAATATTTTTAATCCCTAGGAGCCCAGATCAGCCCTGATGATTCTTCCAACGTCTGACTCCATCCAGACAAAAACAAAGCTCATTTTAATTTCTATTCCTTAAAAAAAAATCACTTATTAGCATTACTAATTCCATTATTAACCTTAAAATTAAGCCTAAATCACTTCTATAAGACAACCAAAATGCCAGTAATACAGATTCGCTACTGAAGAGTAAACTATCTCCAAAATTAAAATGCTTACCCAGAGGATGACCCATCCTTGGTTTCAGGCCAAGGATCCATTCACAAAAGCAAAAGGTTAGGACTGGCCTCCGCCAATATGCTCTGAACTTTGTGCACCCTGAAATATCACCAGAAAACTGGGTTCTTGAAACTCCAGTCTTTCACATCCTCAGACAAATTTTGGGAAGGTGGTTAGACAACACACAGCATATATCTACCTAATAAATGTGACTTAAAAATTTACAAGTGTTAACAATTATTCCATATTCACTTACTTCAAAGTCTCTTGCAGTTTGTGAATTTTCTTTTGAGCATCCCCTCTTTCTTTATCGAGATCATTCCGGATACCATGAATCTACCATTTGAAGGAAAAAATATTTTAGGTAAAGCAAAGCCTGATAAAATGTTATTTTAAATTATAAACTTTATTTTACATATTTCTTTTGCACTCAGATAGATAACCATCAATATATTTCTAAAATTACATAAAGTGACAAGAATAAGCATTAACAGAGGTATGAGAGTTATTTTGTGTGATCCTGAACATTTGTACAAAAACTACAACCAGACACAGCACAACGTTCAGACCTCCAATGAAAAACAAATCTAATTTTGCTACTGTAAACAGCTCTATGTACATGTTTACTGTATGGAAACCTGAAGTGTTAGCCTGTTTCAAAAAGCCCAGGTGTTGGCAGGCTGTGCATCAGAGAGTAAAAAAGCTGTTACCAATCCTGACAAAGTTATATATATGTAACAGCTGGCTCAAGGATAGTTCTCAGTAATAATCTGTCACTGTTCTTATGCTGAGCTGAATGTTTGCAAAACAAGCAGTAGATTATTTATAAAAAGCAGGTGTTTCCTTTGCTTGTAAAACCATTTAGCCTAACTGGTTCCTGACTCAGCAGATAAGGACATTTAATCAAACAGTGACATTTAGGGTTACTACCTATTATTTGTTTGATGTTTAAATATCCTAGCAGGCAATAGCCACTGTAGACCAATAAAGATTATTAGATAATGGGTAGGTACTTAAGTGAACAGATTGCATCAGGGACTTCATGATTCCTCTACTTGAAGGCAAGCTTGGTTTTAGTATTTTATGGGCCAATCTATACGATTTTATGGATTTGTATCAACAGATTGTTCATGTGTATTTTTCCCCTCATCCTTTCTTGAGTTTTTTATTTCCAAAGCATACTGTTGCATCAGAATTTGAGTATGCAAACTGCTATAAAATTATCTATTAAAAAGAAAGGTTCTTATTTACTCATGCACAGTATCCCAACTAAAGCAAGCTTTATCTTACCTATAATAGAAATCAAATAACACAGTCCTGCAAGAATGGCAACACCTATTTTTAACCTGAGCTTGAAATAACATGTTGAAATATCAGAGAAATTAGAGTTTGAAACTTGTGAACGCTGTAAGAAAATGATTCCAACTAGGTGTGCTGTTAATATCAAATTACTACTTTAAGAAACGTGAACGTATATGTTCACTTTATCTTGCACCAAGTTTAACAGTGCAGATGAGAGCCATTCACAGGCATTTGGACTTAGTACCTTTGAACATCACCAGCCACATCTGATCTGTATGTATCTGACCTGGGAGGAAGTGATTTATTGCAATAAACCAATGTCTGTTGTATTTCAGTAGCCAGAAGTTATCCAAATCATACTAATATACTTTTATTTCAATCAGCAATATTATTTCAATCCTTGGCCTTTCTTGAGGCCAACATTCATAAAAACCATGACTTGGTCTAAACTGACAAACGAGGGCTAGGATTAGAGCAAAACATATATTGGAACAAAAAAAATTTAATTCAAGTCAGAAGGAGGCACTAACTCAAACCTAAAATCTCACCACAGTTCATGTAGCAAATGTTGTTACTAAGCGACAAGTCACTATGATCACAATTCATTATTTTATGTTATGTATTTGCCACATTTTGAAATGATGTTTGAATAACACGTCCTTTCCAGTAAACAGTCATCTAACACACTCTCTTACTAAACACTGCATGAGTTGAATACATAACGTCACTAAAAATGAAGTTTAAACATCAATAGGTTTCAAGTTAAAGTCTGAAAGAGTAGATAGCATTTGCAAAGTGCTTAGGATGAAGTGCTTTTGAGAACTACACTTTCTAATTTAAGTTTCTCATGTAAAAACAATGCATATTGACAACATATAGAAACCACATTCAAACCACGTAGCCTTACAGAATAAAGATACACTGGGAAAAAAGTACAAAAGAACATATGGAGACTGACAACAGGTCAGGCAAAATTCAACTCAGTTCATTTTTTTTTTTTTCCCCACTAACAGCAGTTAGCATTAGATACCAACAAAAGACGACTTTACAAACAGGACAGGCATACGGCAGCACTTTGGTAATGCTCTCCCAGCCTGCATAATTCGAGGTGATATATCAGCAATTAAATGGCTGCACTTAAATCTTCCTCAAATTTGTCTAATTATTTTCCTAACTCGTGAAATGCTTGGACTGCACAGTACCCTATAAAAGACTTCCACAGATTCACTAGAGATGGTTTGAAAAAGCTTGTTTTGAAACTGCCACCTGCTAATTTTGGTTAAGGCCTCCTGCTTCTCACACTGAGAAACAGCAGAAAAGCAACCCATCTCCAGAATCTGTCACTGCCAGTTCTTCATTTAAACAACAGCTAAACAGACTCAAAATAATAAAATAAATACAGTAAGAGCACTGAAAGCACCGCGCCCTTTTAGCTGGAGTGAATTCCTCTCAGAGAAAGTTAAAGAGCATGTAAAGAGTCTTAAAAATGTGCATAAGACAGTATATTTTCCTGAAAATATTACCTGCTTTTCATATGCACGCTCCAAGTGTAGTTTGTCCTGTTGAAGTTTGTAGTCTTGATCCTGCAAATGAAGAGGCATTTCTAAATAGACAAATCACAACTTTCTTTTATTTCAAAGCAGTCATTATCAGTCACATCCATATTTGCACTTTATAACATCACTAAATACTTTCAAATTGACGTTTAGCTGTTATTTTCAATTATGGAAAACACACCACTTTATTTAGTGCTTCATTAGCTTATAAAGGGCATCTAAAAAGATGTAAAGTTACAGGACTTTCGTTCCTTGTTCATAAATCCAAGATGTGATCAACACTCCTAGATTTTACTCAGAGAAAAATATTTGACAAAAAAAAATCCAACCAACAGCAAAAAATACCCCACAAAACCATCTCTAAAGTCATGGTTCAAGCTTCAGAAGAGAAAAAGCAACTTGCTCTCCTGAGCTATTAAAATGCTATTCTGCGCTACATCAACTCTGAAAAGAAACACATCAGAGGAAAAGTAGATGCTAAAACATGAACAGGCTTGATACGTTATACAGACGTGGAACTCATTATCCTGAGATAATGAAAATTGAACTGAATTGTTAAAAAACACAACAAAATTTGAATCTTAAAAATGTGTGCTGGTTAGAAAAAGATATCTGTAATTTTTTGACATTTCTCTTTAATACAGACACAGGTTTATACTGTTAAATCACATTAAAACATATGATTTAAGACAGATAGTCAAAAAGTGCCTGTAAAAATTTGCTCTTACCCATAAAGTGATCTCTTCTACTCTTACTTTTTAATCTACCTTAAAGCATAAGGTGACATTTCTAGGAATAATATACAATGTGCATCCTCATGTATTTAGGTGTATTTTACTATGACTATCTAAAAGTTCAGATCACTGAGAAAAGTACAAAGAACTGGTCATTCCTGAGTGAGAAATTCAGGGCTCACCCTCAGCTGTTGCTGTCTTTGATGTTCTGAATCTTGTAACTGTTGTTTTAATATACACACACCATGCTGCAACTCTTCAATCATATCAGATGCCTGTAAAGATTTAACAGAAAGAATCTTTGTGTTATTAGCTCTACAAGATGCATCTTTTGCCTTTTTATATTCACTTCTCAAAGGTGACTAAAAACTAGAAAATTATTAAATTGGAAAAAAAAAATGAATTTGTAACTCCAAATGCTTTACATCAGCCCCTATAGACGTACCACTTGTATATGCACATAGACACCCACCCACCAGAATTACTACTTAGCTTCAGATACTTCTTCAGTCAAATTTAGGAATGAAAAATTTAAGTTAGTTTTTTTTGCATTTTTAAACTTATGCACATGAATAACTTATGCAACTGAACATTTTCTGGGATTTATTCATATGCATTACATTTATATTAGGAGACCACTTTAAAATCAACATTTTAATTCCTGTTATAGATGGAAGCATACCTTAGCTGCAGAGAGAGCATGCTCCTGTTTTATAAAATTGATATCAACATCATATTTACTTTGTAGTTGCTGAATGTTCCCCTCATATTCCTGTACAATACGGTCCTTGTCTTTCTCAAGTGAGCTGTGCCTGTAAGTAATAAGCAAACAAAATATGGAAATTGCTTTCATATTTTGGCATTTTACCTGCTCAACTTCTATTTTACAGAGTAAATCTGACTGTATCAGGTGCTCATTGTTAACAGAATTAAATGCTTATAAATAATGGAAAGCTAATTTACTTATGATGGTCATTTGGGTCAGTTCCAAAATGAGTTTTGCATCAATACATTTTTATAAAAATTCTCTAAAACAAATTACCATTCACTGAGTTCTTGAGTGAAAACAATTAATGTTTGAAGAATATGGAATTTCCAAAAGCAATTGTTAAAAACAACCACCTCATTAAGTTACCTTGCTTTCACTTCCTGAAGTTCAGAGCATAGCGCCTGGTAACGTTGTTCTGCTTCGATCTTTTCTTGAGATATTTTTTGACGCTGTAAATTACTATTTTCAGCCTCAACAGTCAACTGCTGCACACGAGCCTCGAGATTTTTGACCGTCTGGTTCTAAAAGAATAAATCATTGTTAAAAAACACCAGAATAAATTAGCATATACCCCTGTTGTTATCCAGCGTAGAGCAGCAAGGTTCTTTGGAGGTCCAGAAACACAAGAGTTACAATGGCAAATCATGATCAATGTCAATCATGATGGTAAGTTTTATAAAAAAGAAAAATATATGATTTTACTGATTGTTATTGTGAGGAGCAACTACAAAAATCTGCTAGGAAACATAGTAGACTGCATAGCATCCAGTTAAATCTGTAGGTTTCTCATGCCAAAATATTCTATCAAGTACTTTTACCATCATCATACATACTTTTGTCTGTAAGCATATCAAATTTCTAAACTAAGATGCAGAGCAATGCACTTAGGTTGCTAAATTATAGATTTTAAACAACCGTTTTAAGTGTACACTTTGGGAAAACCACATCCAAGGATGTAAACCATAAGATCCAGCAATATATGGTATGGACACAGAATACAAGAGGAATGGTTATAATACTAATGCTACATTAACAGTGCAAATGCTGTTGTGTTTCAAATCTACTAACAAAATTCACCAGTCATCTCATAAGGTATGTATATCATCTCCGTTTTATTACTGGAAAAGTGGAGGCACACAGGGAAAACATGCAGGGATTTAGCAAATACGTATCAGAACTAAGACCACATTCCTCTAGTCTCTGCTGATATACATCTTCCTAATCCAGTTCTCCATATCATACGTTTAATAACAGTGATTTTCTTCCAATATATTACAAATACTCCCCCTTCCAAAAAAAAACAAAAAAACAAAAACCTCCTAATATAAACAATCTTGAATACAAGCAGAAATAGAAGAGGCAGGTAGCACGAGACTACTCTTTCCCACTCTTCGCTAAATTTACGTTAATATGCACGGAAGTGACTGGAGTATTCCTCAGGAGGTTAGACTCAAAAAATAAGACACAGCTGTCCTTCCAGGATGTACATATCATTGTTATTTTTATATTAACAAAGGTCTGAACACGAGGGAAGTGGAAAAGTATGTTCACCCTCTGTCAAGTAAAAGAAAAACCTCAAACATCTGCACTCTCAAGTGAATGCCCCAACTGCCACATAATTTTAAATGAGCCCGTAAAGCAAGAACCTCGTAGAGTTGGAATGGTTACCTGAACTTTGGCCAGTCACTTAAGATATTTTATGAACATAGCACAGCAAATTTTTCCATGAACACAAAGTCAGCTGCACAGCATGTTTTGCTGTTGTTGTTGTTGTTTTTAAACAGTCGCCTACATATCACCTTGCCAAATATCGCAGTTCCTCCCTGCGATCCCACCCCTACGGAAGTTAATAGTTCAGTGCACAAAACCCTGCTTAGGAGTTCAACAGTATTACTTAAATTGTTCAGCCAATTTCACTTGCTAACAGCAATGGCATTCTTGACAATGTGAAACTCTGAACAAGAAAACTCTGAAATACGAAAAAAATAACCAACACAACCAAGAAAGAGAGAAAGAAAAAAGAAAACTAATTTCCAGTGACAGTCTAGTCTTTCATCTTAAGCCCTGCCTTGAACTGTACCTTGTTTAATTATTAAATCAGAAGCTGCTCAGCAAGATCTGTCTCGTTTTGATGGTTCTTAAATTCAATCTTGCTGACAGACTGTGTCCATTTTTCTTTGTATTTACTGTTACCTATGACATGATTGGAATGCTAATTTTTAAATTCAGCATTCATTAATAAAGGAATAAACTTTATTTGACACTTTCACTCATTCAATTTTCTTCATACATCATAATGATAAAAAACAGGATGCTTTCCTAAGGATACTTGTTAATTTCTTTCTTTTTTACACTCTTTATATATTGAATTATTTCATATCTATCATATTCAGTTCCTTGGATTTTCTTTTTTCTTTTTTTTCCCCAACACAAACACTTTCACTTGATTTTTCTGTGCAATTCTGCAATTGGGGAAGAATTTGTTTCTATTTGTCAAACTGATGGTCATCGCAATGCTAGAGCTTTAGGTAAGCATAAGTTAAAGAAACACTAGAAAAAGTTATCTCAGAGAGATAAATAGAATTCAGATCCTGCACTTTCAGAAAAGATAGATATTGCTTGGAAAGGTTTCAAATCTATGTTCCACATCAGATGAAAAAGAACGAGGACAAAAAAGTATTCACAAAGTAATTGAACAATATGGTTTAGGCTGATGATGCCTTACGACAAATTGTTGTATAATTTACATAATTACAAACCCACTGCAGAAGACCCACTTAAAAGGTCTGGTATAGGATTACACTTCCTTAGAGAATAAAGTTGAGGTTGATGATTAAATCTCCCCACCTATCTTATCATCACCACCAGGAGACATTTATCTATGACACCGATTATGATTACAATGTATTTTTTAAAGCTAAACAAAGATCAAAAAGATTTGGGCACATGATTAAATAGTGTCTCTAGATTATTAGAGTGCTTCCAGAGTTTTATAGACAGCTTACAAATTTCCAATTGAAAGAAAATTACACTTCTGCAAAAATAAACAGAAGCATCAACCACTCCTGTTTCTCTGAGATGAAGCCCAGAAGAAACAGAAAATGAAGTACAGGGACAGAGGCCTCAGCTAAATCCACGTATCAGCACCAGGTTCTTCCTCACTAGACCTCACTAGGCAGGCTTTGGAGGCAAACTCCTACACTTGCCATCTACAGTTCTTTAGTTCACACTGCAGAAGTCTCAAAGCAAAGGAACTGGATTCCTTTTGGATACAACTAAATTGGAAGATGTCAATCAGAAACAGACCTAATGACCTCCAGTCATTAATTACTATTAAATCAATGTAACCAGGCTAAAGCTAGCCCAAAAAAGCCTCTGAAGTATGCTGAGCATGGACATTGGTCCTCAGTATCAACAGCTTCATTCTACACACACACTCACACAGCATTGGCCTTACATGATCACACAAACCTAGCTAACTCTAAGTAGCTTGGTGGAGAGGGCAAATTAACACTTGCTTACATTTTTTTCCTGATTATTCTAAGAAAGAAGTTCAGTAAATTAAATTACTACAAGGATTTTTTTTTTTTTTTTAAATCTTGGTATTTGATCTCCAATCTAACAGAAGCACCCAGCCATTTGAAGAGGAGATTTGTAAGTACGAAGCTGCATGTATGTGTAGATGCTACACAATTTTTTTTTTTTATAGTTTACAAATCTACAGAGATGGAAGTTTTGCTAATTAGACTCGAAAACAGTGACAAATGGTAGAAACAGTCCTTCAGTACAAATACTTCTCTGCATAAAACTCATTGAAGAGCTGTATTTCAATGTTCATTTCCAGTGGCAAAAAATCTTTGATTGAACTAGCTTTTTGAACTGTCCTTTCCCAAGACAGGATAATTACATTTCTTAGCCCAACAGTATTTATGTACACTTTTGCACAGATACACAAAATTCAACTGCTTAAAAAGACACTCTTCCTATTGTCACATACTAACAAAAAACTTACTGTTGACTTTATTTGCTCCAGATAATCTTCCTCCATTTTGCTAAGACGAGCATTGGTGTCCTCAAGTAGTTCCTGCATATCTTCTGTGTGCTTCTTCCGAATATTGAACTTCTCCTTTTCCATTTCAGCTACAGCATTGTGAAGCTGCACCACAAAAATATTAGCAAATAGTAACTGGCATATAAAACTAGCATTTATATATTCTATTACCATAGTACACCAACAGAACACCTGACAAGTGCAGGTTACACCTCTATCATCTACAACACAACTATAAAACTGTCTCACTAAAAACGTCTATTATTCTATAAAGCAGTAATTTTTTAAAACTTATTGTATTACCATCATCCAACACACTACTCTTCTTCTTTAAGATAAAGATGCTACTCCAATTTAACTTCTATAGTTTCATTAGATTGTAATTAACATTAGCATTTTGTGTTCTTTTTTGTATTCTTGCATCATTGATGACAATTACAGACGACAAACACAATTACTTGCTATGTAACTACCAAAAAGTGTGATCTCAGGCCAAAAATAATGCTTCTCTAAAACAAACAAAAAACCCTGAACACTCAAGCTTTTAGGTCTTAAGCACATAGGACAGGATTTATGATTTCTCTTTTGCAAGACAAGAATTAAAACCAACATCACTTCCAGATGCAGGGCTGGGAAGAAAAAAAAAAAAATTAAACCTAAGCAGCATACTTCATCTATGAAGGGAAGCATTCTGCCCTTTTTGTGACCCTCCCTCTCCTGAGAGGGGTAAGCAAGGCAAATACTGACAATAATTTGGAGAAAGGTGAAGCTGTTCTGCAGTAAACATGCTTTGCTGCTGCCTTAAGTCTAACAATAAATAAAAATACCTTGAAGAATTCATGACCCAGTGAGAAAGTAATAGTTCAAAGGAATCACCGTGACAGCAGGTAGCAGGAGGTTTACCAAGATTAAAATTCCATGTCAGGTCAACCAGAAATAAACACTTCCCTATTACCTCCAGCGACTTGCCAGGAGGACCAGATGAAGCCCAGGAACAGCTTCTAGAGTGACCAGCTGGGTGGGGGCACTTGACTATGAGTGTGCAAGAGAGTCAGCAAAAAGAACCTTGCAAGATTACTCTAGATGTAAATAAAGTCAACACAAGAAAATCTCCCTGAAAGTAAAATCCTTTCTATTATATTTATGTTTCTGAAGCAACAAAATGTATTATCCCAGATACCGACTGTAGGAGTCTTTCAAACAAAGCATTATATTCATTACCCTTTTCTCCCACTCATTGTTCAAAGAATCAGTGCTTTGCTCACACATCTTCTTTAACTCCACAATCTGCTTTTCCTTTGCTTCTCTGATGACTTGTGACTCACGAACAAGGGTCTGAACTGTCAAAAAAGGGAAAATAAACAACCATTCAAGAGGTACCTTTGGGACTTTCCACTGTTGGCAACAGATGCAGTCAGATTAGAACAGTTTTCCAATTGACCTGGCTTTCTGATGTTTTTCTGCTGTGAAAAAAAACTTAATGCCTGTGCTTTATAACTTAGCACTTAAATTCTACATCGCTAAAATAGTACAAGGTGTTCTCTATCATATTATATTTAGAAAATATTTCTTAGTGAGGTTTTCCTTACTCTAGCAGCAAACAAACATCAACAAAATTCCTTAGAACCTAAAGAAAATAGGGATTTTTAAGCTGATTTTGTATGGGTCCAGAAAATATTTTCACGCAGGTTGAATGACCAAGATATACAAAAAAATAATTTCCCAAAATCTCCCCCAAGGAGAAGCACTGGGTTCCTTGCAGGACACTTTACTTAGCAAGGAGCAAGAAACAAAATACATTTAACTTTCTCCCTTTCTGTACCTAGGTCACCAAACTTGTGCTTTATTTTACACGGTGGTTCCATCCAGAGTGTAAATACACTCCAAGGAATTCTAAAAGAAATTTATACTCAAAAACTGCTGACAAGCCACACTCAGATGGGCCAAGTTTTATACATATGACATACTCAAGACTACTGCTCATGTTTGAAGCCTCTTGCCACAATAGTCCTAAATAAATAATACATTGTGGTTTGATTAAAATGTACTGAATGTATAAATAAGTGAACCTTGAACCAGAGATCCCAGAAGTTTTGAATAAGTGGCCAAAATATTTCAGTATCAAAAAAAAAAATTTTGGTGACGCTCATGAAAGCGTGTAGGCATTAACCATAAGCACACACCGCCTCTTGGAGAATTTGCTTTGGCAACTAGACAACCAGCAAAGACAACCACGCAAGCCTCTAAAATCTAAAGTGAAAAAACAGGAAAGACATGCAAATGAGGAGGAAAAGTATGCTTGCACCTAGAAGGAACACACAGGCTCATGACCACAAGGATGCAGTACAGTATCACCACATAGAAAAAAAAAACAAACAAAAAACCCAACCCAACAACAGTGAAGATAAAAATCACCTTTTTTCTCCAGTTTTCTAATCGTCTCCTCAGCTTCATTTTGTTTGGTTTTGTAGAGGGACTTCAACACCTCTATTTCATCATTCTTTCTATCCAAAATCTGTAGCAAAGATTCACAATACTTTAACAACCTTCCAAAAAACACAAAGCTACAACCAGTGCACACTGATAACTGTCAACGGAGCTGCCTTCAAGATGTCCTTAGATCTCGCAGGCTAAGCATTGAAATATAAATAATTTTCATAGCTAAGACTGCCAAGTCATAAACAAAGGATTAATTTAGATAAAAGCAGGCACTAGGGTAGATTAAAAAGACATTTCATGTTTTCTGGGGGGGGTCTTTTTGTTTTCTTTAAACTTGGGCAAATCCAAATCTTGCATTTACAAGACCGAAAAATTAAGCTAATGCCCTAGAAGAGTCTGGAAGTTTCACAGTTCTACAACTGCAAATAGAAAGAATTTGTTTCTCTTTTCATATTTATACTGCATAGGTATACTTAAAAGCATCTCAATATTTCTTAAACCTGATGATAATTTAAATCATTAGTGAGCTTCATTACACTTCCTTTGACTTCACCAGTACTAGTATTTGTAATAGACCAAGTTCTTGAGGTGTAACTACATTTACATTTCTGTACACGATGATTTTGGAAAAAATGGTTTGAGTATTTGCATACTTTGACGTATTATATTAATTTAAACTTCAAGTTTAAACAATCAAGTCAGATTTTATAGCAGTGCCCCAAATCTCTCATCAAACAGATGCTTTTATCTTAAAACAATATTACTCCATTTGCATTAAACTTTTTTTTTTTGTCTTTACAGATTGATATGATATTTAAACTTTTCTAAAACATCCAACACTATTAAACGACTTCAGAAGCTGGGATTCTAAGATCAGTTAGAAAAGGATGACAACTCAAGGGATGAGAAAGCATTTAAACTATTTCTTATTCTCACAAAGCTGTTTCCTTTAGACTCCCATCTTTGCTAGCTAGTTATGCTTGCACACTCTGAGAACAGATGAGCCAAAAATGCACCTGACCAAATATTAACATCCTTTCAGGAGGCTTTGATGTGTCATAGTGTTGTGTCAACTGACTTCCTCCAAGTCTGTGACTCAGTCTTAAGAAACAAAACTGAGATACTCAGTAATGCTAAGTGTACGGTAGGATAAGTCATTGTGATCCCGACCCTTAGCACTGAGCTCCCGTTACACTCCTGGAATCACAGCGCTCCAAAAGGCACTTAGTACCTCACAGGATTTGGCCCCACACATTCAAAACACAGTATTCAATGTAACAGAATGGTCTTTGATGGTCTTTTTGTAATCTTCCCCAAAGTGGTGCTATGCAATACAGTAAAAGCAAACCCAATTTAGCCTAAAGGAAGTGCACCTGGTGTCATTTTATTGCTGTGAATGGTTAAAAGCAACACACGGTGTCAATAATGAAACAGCATTAAAAAACTGTTTATAGACCAGCCTATGCTTTAAGATAGTGTCAAACCAGAGACTATTGTTGTGTTAGTAGGAACATGTGATAAACATGCATATTGTCCTACTGCTATTTTTTGCATTGTCCATAACATAATTCTTTTTAATATTTTTGCGTACAATTTCCTAATATACAAGTGTCTTCTCTTTAAAAGAAAAATCAGAAGTTTATGATCTAATCAGCAAACAAATAGATAGAAGCTGCTAGACTGGTAAAATGGGTTGCCTAGTTCAAACAAACAAACCAAAGTCACCTGGTATGTTCATCTGCTTTCTGCAAGCATTTTTCTTTTCCTAAGTTCCTGCTATCACAGAATATTCCACGTTCTTATCAGCTTAAGCAATCTGTTACCTACAATCTTACTTTAAAGAAACATTAATTGCAATTCTGAATAAGTACAATTGTGAACAATTTATTATAGTCAGATTCTCTATTATTTTGTTCTATATATTGTCTGGAAAAAAATAGTACTTACCTTTTGAACATCAATATCATGCTTCTGTTGTAATTTAAGTTTTTCTTCATGAAATTTACCTTCCAATATTTTCATTTTCACATCCAGCTTTAAAAACAAAATAGAATGAATAAACAACTAAATTAAAGAATAAATTTCACTGATATCCTTTGCATAACCTTTACATTATTTATGTATGTCTTTGAGAAGGCAATGGGAAGTCACTAACAAATAACTGCTAGGAAAAAAAAAATTGAAAAAAATCAACATTCAGTTTCTTACTGTTTTCATATTTATCTGATAAAGCTGCTACAAAAGTTCTCAACCTAAAATATTTATTTAGAAAATGAATTTGTAAGATGTTTTAGTTGGCAATAAAAACAACTGCTACTGCCCAGAAAAGAGCTATCATCTTTTATTTAAATAAACACTTAAGAATTAAACTTTTCATATTTGTGTTACTATACCAAGCATGGTAAGCACGCTTTTATTCTTTAGGCAGGTGTTACGTTTACACAAAGAACATCCTTTAGCACAGATGCATGTTTATTTTTGTTTTCTATTATTCAGAGGTTTCACATTATAAACACATTTCCTTTTAAAGGTTTCTTATAAAGGGATTAAGATTACTGCTGAATTTGATTGCTAAAATACATTTCTTGCTTCCGCTTGGTTGTTCATTGTAGTGTACTTAACACCCCCCCAACAACAGCATATTGCTATTTATTACTTATAGTCTCACTTTGCATCTTAAAAGTATTTTTAATCTATTGCTTATTTGCACTATGCCTCTCAAGCTTGTCTTCAGGACTCTGCAAATATGATAGAGGTTTTGTGCTTCTCAGAGTTCTTAAAAAAAAAAAAAAAAAAAAAAAAAAAAGCAACACCTCTATTACGCTTCATGCTATTCCACTTCTACCTTCAATTGTTTCTCCTATCCAGGCAGCAGAGCAGCCCAAAAAGCTTCCCCAGAATGACAGATCCCAGCAACCTCCCTCACTTTAAAGAGGACAGACCACAACCATTGGAGTGTGAGTACCAACACCTCACCAGAAAACGTATTTAACCACTATAATGCCAACAGAAAATGAATTTGCTTTCGGGATGTTCCAAGAGCCCACCGTGCTGCACCTGGATGGCAGGGGGGCACCAGGCTCAGGCCACTGTGCAGCTCTCTCATGCTTAGTTTTGGTTAGCTCAGCTAAGAACCTTGCTTCCAATCTTCTCAGCTGACAAACTCTAAAGGAACCAACAAGCATTATTCATTCTGCCCTTATTTTTACTCCTTTGACTTACCAGTCATTCCGGCAAGAATCTTTATCTAACATACAGAAGCAATAAATACACCACAGATGATTAATAGCTGTTTCATTACTTTGTTGTATGCATCTGTTCACTATGACTTGCAGAAATGCTTTTAAAAAAAAAATCGAGCTACAAAACTCCAAGTCATAATTCAACTAAAAAATGCAAAATGCAGTGCAATAAATACTGCAGGCCTCAACCACTGAGCACAGAAGGGCAGCACACGCTGTCCACTTCCAGACTGCACACTCACTGGTAGCCAGAGTATAAATCTGCTTATTCCACCACGTAAAGAGGCTTCTTATCTCTCAAGACTAAAGAGACACACAGTCTTATGCAAATTATCAAAAAAATAAAGTTGGATCGACAATTAATCCAAAGAAAAGGGAAAGTATGCTTAGCTGTCAGACATCATCCAAAAATAAGCATCACAATAAAAATGCACGTTCTATTCATAAAATATATGCATACGTATATATGAAAAGAAATGTATGCATATATCCCTCTAACAAAGAGACGTTATAGAAGAAAATCTTACTATCAGGCGATGAACAAGCATTGATTTTAAAAAACAGCACAGTAATCCACTTCCAGACAGACAGCTTGTGAACATACCGTAAATAAATACGAAGGACATGTAAAAACACAAATGCTAGAAACTAAACATGACAGAACCTTCAATCTACTTGAATTACATTAAAAGCGTACAAATTACTGACGTATGGCTATCACACTCACACACACAAACACATTATGTTTCAAAGTCATTAATGAAGTGACAACATCTCGGCTGACATAAATTAATCCTCGGCATTTTACATTAGCTGAGATCTGGCCCATGCCTTTATTGTTCTATACGTTGAAAGAACATAAAAATGAGACAAACTAAAAGTCGTCTTGTATTAAATATGGTCATATATTGTAAAGTGTTGGTGACTGTTTTCAGCAACTTGGCTGTCTTTCCACAGGTTAACAGCAATACTTGAAGTTGGCTCCTGCTTCTAGTCATTAATCTTCCACTTACCTTTCTTTCACTTGCATTAGTTCTTAACAATTTCACTTCATTTTCTGTTCATTGCACTAATTCTGGGAGGGTGGACCTCCCCCTTAAAAGCACACAGATTTTGGGACTACTTTCCAAAAAGATTGACAGCTTTGTCTCAGGAGAGCTACTGGCAATCAAACAAAATGAATTGGAAAAATGTGTCCAAGACACAGAAGTCAACTCTTAACAAAGGCAAGCACTGCAGTATCCAAATGAACTACTTGCTTCTTAATTAAACAAAATAAGAATATTTTTTAAAAATCTCTTACTTGAAGAATCCAAAAGCAACTCATCAGTTCAGGGCATAAAAAGGAAACCTTCAAAAGTACTCAACTTCTACAAATTTACAATGAAATTCTGAAGTTTCAGCACTCCAAACATTTCTCTCTCCTGTGACATCCACAACTTCCATAATTTGGTCACTTCAGGACATACCATATAAACATACCATATAAATAAACACTAAGGAGCCTGATTTTAAAAATCTTTGAAATGATTTTTAATTTCAATGATTTATGTGCACATCAAGCTTTCAGCTTAAGTTGAAAACTGTACTTGTAATGAGTATCTGATAAATAAAGTCAAAATAAAATAATCTCCAGGAACAACACTTCCAAGTGCAATGCTTCCAAGACACACATGTTGAGCATTTTTCATTGTAATCTCTGGAAATGTTAGTGTGAGTACTTGCTGTAAAAATACAGATATATTGGTTTTAAAACCCTACATTTGTAATTTCTTCTAAGGAAAATTTCCAGAAGAGCCAGAAAGCAAACTTTTTGGCCCACCCTTTGGAAGTTGGCCTTACACTAATTCTCCGCATATGTAAATTAAAAAACCAAATCGCATGATGCAAACACATTTTAAAAAGGGATCTCATTAAGACTGGGCTTGAAGCAAATGGGCTCACTTCACAATTGGGTGAAACTTCTCCCCTGCCACTTCAAAGTTTTAATTGTTGATTAAATACTGATTTAAATAAAGGAGTATCTTTGAAATTACAAGCATACTTAATTGAATCAATTGCATATCTGTAGTTACCCAAATGCCAAACCTCACTTGCTAAGTTGGTCTCAATTTCCTGTGGAACAGCACTTTATAACTTTTACGTGTTCTTCTTTTATAAACTGCCCTTTGCACTTCAGTGTTTTACTTTATTAAACATATATTGAGAAACAAACTGCCTGAGCGCAGTAACAAACTAACACCTTCACAAGTGTTAGAGAAAACAGATCAAGACAGCCTAGAAAATCTGTCATTCACTTTGTTAGAAGCGACTAATTGCTCTGATGCTCATCAGTTTTAATAGCTTTTATTACTAGTTCAGAGGCAGCAGAGAACATGAAGTTTACAACATGTTACCAGAGTCAAAAAAAAAAAAAAAAAAAAAGCATAGATATTGTGTAGATAGCTGTATCAGAGAAGTTTCCAACTATGTATGAAATGCAGCCATTGCTGTAGCCTGAACATCATTCCTTTGGATTTCTGTCATTGTTTACTCTCCTTACAAAGAGTATGAGGCAATTAAACCCTAAGGCCATGTAAACATCACTGATGTCAAACATCTGTGCTGTCCCTGTTATTTAAAGCCACTGAGGGTGGTATCAACAGAACTGCTTTTATGTGCCTAGTCACACTTTCTTCCTAATTAACAAAAAAACACACTAAATCCAGCAAATAGTTACCTAAAAATGGATTTTCATCATATCACCGTCTTACTTGTTCATAATGCAGGTTAGTTGCTGTGAAAATGTCAATAACTGTCCAACTAAAACTGATAGAAACTAACCTGCAATGGTCATAAATCTTTGGAAAAATAAAGGTGACATCCCAGCTTTTCCTGACGACAGATGACAAGTATTCATCTTGTCACTATTTACAAGAATTTGTAGGAATATTGAAATACCTGATTTAAAAGTCAATTACTATGTAAACTAAGTATATTAATTTGAGGCTGCAGTTTGGAGAGAGCTTTGAACCACTGCTCACTGTTCACTTGTCTCATTACCAGGATCACCCTTAGGCCAGAGGGGCATCGCGAAGCTCTAACATCCATCAGAGAGGGGTTTTGGATATTTGACAAAACGGCACTTGTTTGCTTGCCAGATTTCTTCCAAGCCTATGAATATATGGGAGAGGGAGGAGGAGAGGAAAGGGGGAGGAGGATGTAAACAATAAATGAGAACTTCAAAGTAAGAGCTAACAGCGCAGAACAATGACTTGCATATCTTACAGCGTACGACAAAACTTATTTGTCGTGGTGTAATGCAGCTGCTTAAAGAAAGCAGTTCACAATGCAAAGCTTTGATATTTTCACGGAAGAGAAAGATTTCTTAAAAAAAAAAAAAACAACTGGAAACACAACGAGAACTTTCTAGTGAATCATGTTTACTTGATTTTAACATCCAGGGTTAAAAAAAAATATACAAATACCTATAATTCATACAGCGTTTTAATCTGTATGGGCAGGCCATGGCACTAGACACCACACCTGAAAAACACTCAAGATTACGTGTAAAACCAGAACTTCATACAAAAGCAATTTGGAATAATGCATCTCAGATTATAATTAACAAGGTATTTTTTTTCCATTGTGTTATTTCTTTATCTTGTACCCTCAAAAAAGTTAAGATCAACTTTGAGGTGCATTAAACATTAAAATAAAATAAAAAATGTTAACATTTAGAGCAATTCAAGGGGCAGAACAACCTGAAAAGTGTCCAAAAAAATACCAGAGAGGAAAAAAAAGGAAATAAATTAATATTATATTTATAGCAATTACTTTGAATAGAAATTTCTGCAGTATATATATATATATATTCTCATACTGGGACTACTCTTCCATTTTCAAAATAATTGCAAAAATTGTGCCTCCTGTTTTTGTTGCAACCAGTTGTCTGTAACTAGCACACTTGTCACACGTTAAATATGAAAAATAGCACACTTGTCACACGTTAAATATGAAAAATGATATTAAGGTATATATCAAGCACATCAAAAAAGATTTGTTTTCCTTGTAAGTGCTGACTGTATTCTAGGAGCACATTGCACAGGAAAGTTTCATGACTTTACACAAAGTCTAAAAGATGGAAAAGCAGAAAAATTACTTTTTGGAAGCGTCAAGTCTCTCAAGCCTGTGTTGTTCAATTAAACTAATTAGAAGAAGGATAACAAGCCAAAAAGTCTCAGACTTACAGGAAAAAAAACAACTCAGATCTGACATTGTAGGTAATTGTTCACATAAAATCCCAGGAAGGATAAAATCAGGAGAATGTTTAAGCTATGGCAATGTAAAGCAATGTAAGGCTACAGACAAGCTCGACTGTAAATACCTTTACAAATAAATTAGCAAGGTATAAGGATGAATGTTTCGTTGAGAAGTTGGCGTTTCTCCCCAGGTTTCGATTTCAAGGAGTCTGACTTCGAGCAGCAGGAAGGTGAAGCCTGGCCATAACAGAGCCCCTCTTCCTGTGCTCCAGGTACAGAACCAGCGACTGCTCCATTTCCCTGAGCTTCACTTTGGTTCCCTCGATAAATGGGATTCTATACAATAAAAGAGGACTATTTTGAGTCCTTTTTACACATACATTTTTTATAATATGCAAAGGAGCTTTTAAGTGTCAAGGCCCATTGTTTTTCACTGTTTTGGGTGCAGACATTTCCCAAAATGATCCTGTGAGGGCTAGACAGGATACTTTTGCAGCCTGTCTTTTCTCGATTTCCAGGGCACTGATGTATAAATCAAAGGAAGTCATAAATAATATTTTTCCTAGTAGAACATTACACACAATAAAAGCAGGTTTTCCAGCTGGGATTCACATTAAGGTGGGGCTTTTTTCCTGATGTTGCTGTGCTCATCTTCCCAGGCTAATACAGATATCTCCCTCCTTCCCCCCCTCCCCCCCCAAAATAAACGTATAACTTCATTTTGAAACAGCAGATACATAATCACTGCTTAAATAATAAATAAACTCTTTAAATAATAAATGAACTCCTGCATTAAATACCATCAATATTTCCATCCAACATAATGCCTAACATAAAAAACAGTGTCTTGGAAAGTCTCTGTTGCAAAGAGCTTACAGTCTCGATAATCCAGACAGACTAAAAGAAAAGCAGCAGACAAGTGAAACATGCAAGCCAGAAGTTAGAATGTAAAAAGAGCTTTTATATACATGGCATTTTGCCCAGATGCAGAGGTCCTTCCACAAGAGACTGTGTTTATGATCTGGACTACATTATTTGACCTAACAAACATGTATACTTCCCTCCACATATCCAACCTTCTTTGTATTTGTACTCTTTAAAAACATGACAGCTACTACTTCCATTTACAATATTTTTACAGGGTACTGTTTGAAGAGAAACTAGATACTCACCTACGTAAAAAATTAGTACGACATTGTTCCATTTTTATGGCCACTAAAAATGAAAGGCTTTGTCCTAAATCAAACCATACCAGCCCAGCTTTACCCTGTCAAGAAAAATGTGGTTTTTTTTTTGTTTGTTTGTTTTGTTTGTTGTTTTTTTTTTAAATGACACTGAACATTTGATATATACAGAAAAATAATTGAATGGTTAATTGTTGGTATTTATATGTAAATGTCATTAATCTCTTTTAAAAGAGAACAATATATTTTTTCATAGATTTCTAAGTTGAGGGTGGTGGGAATGGAGGGAAAAGCATACTGCCTTGTATCCCAACAACTGTTATAACTTCAATTGGTATTTTTACTCTAAAGGGTTTTTTATATAGCTAATAAACATAGTGTGTGTATTAGCACTACATCACATCATATTACTCAACAGCTCTATTTGGAGTGGTAACCACCCCACTTCCATACGTAACAAATGTGTCTGCCACTTGTAGCAGAGACTGACATCAATAAGTACCAAAGAAGATAAAGCTATGCTTAGGAATTGTCAAAGCTTATACACGGTAACACATTAGCAGATGCAAATACATAAAAGCTCAGAAATGTAACAAACTATCTTCAATTGACAGCATTGAAAACTGACCCCTGCTGAGCTTTCTGAATGTGCCAAAATCATACCGATTTTAAAGGGAGTTAGTAAAAATCTGAGTATAATGAAGATAGTAGAAACTACTTGAAAAGTTCATATAATTTAATTCTGCTTAGCGCTATGTGTAGCAAAATAAATCATTCTATATACACTCAATCAACAGAACTTATTTTCCCAGTGTTATTTCATATTTGTTTATATGTTATATTTCACCAGCTACTGAATTTTGTACTCACCTCAGGATCTCCTAAGACAGTCATTAAAGGCACACTTCTGCCTTTATTTTGCAACCTGTGGCAATAACAGTGTACGGTACCTACTTTTTCTACTCAATGTATTTTCAGCCATGAATACCAGGATCTATACATGTAAAAATCAAACTTAAAAAGACAAAAATGAGACACTGAGGTAGAGATTAATCATGCAGCACAAGATTAATTCCCAGCTGCTTGGCAACCATCTGGACATTTTACTGGTTAAAACGCTAGTTTGAATTGCTAACCTACCTCTTTGATCTTTCTCAATGTCTCCAGCACATATGTGCAATAATTAAAGACATAGTTCACAAACTATTGCAAAAAAAATAAATAAATATACATGTCCACATATATCCCCATGACCAGCCCAATTAGTATCAGGAATTATAAATCACAAGTCAGTTTATGAAAACATGTCTCATCCTGATACACACTGTATGTCTCACACCAGTCTAGCAATAAAATAATGTTTGGATTTTATTATACTACATTCTGAAGAGTTATCAAAGCAGACAGGATGCGATTCCCTCATACAGAAGACAATGGACAACTTGCACATGTTCTTGGGAACAGGCCATTCAGTCAGGAACCGCGTTAACAAGTCAAGATTGTTGGGTTTTTAAACTAATAGATCAGTGTTCGGAATGATAACTAGGGGGTGAGAGTCAGTTTACAACTGAATTCCTAAAATAAATCAGGCACTTTATTCAATATAGACTTCAGGTTAGCGCATCAAGAAGAAAATTCAAATGAACCAGAGAATATTCAAAGTCATAATACTTACTGTTTGGGATATATTATAACGCATATAACTTTTTTAAAGGGAAACGAGACTATGGCAGAACCAAGCCACCGTATGAAAAAGTATGATAGCTTGTATGTATGGAAAGTATGGAAAAGTAAAAATCAAGAAGGAATAATTACATCTTTTCTGTCTTTTTGGATATTTTTTTTTGCCTCTTCTTATGAACCACATTTAAGTAAACAGAATTCAGCATGCATTCTGGTGGATATCCTTGTTAAAATGTAAGAATTAAAAATTTTAACTTTTACCAGTTCAAAAACAGCAGGAAGTTTAACAACAGAAGTATGACTTGGAGAGTTTTGGATGAACAGGGAGACAAAAGAAGATGAACAGTAAATTAGGATAAGTGGGAATAAAGAACAGAGGGATCAGAAAGATCACTGCAACACAAGAAGCTCCAAACTGACCATGGAACTTCTGTAACTGTCCAGTTACTGTAAATTTCAAGTTTTAGGCCCACCTAGAAGTACGTTTGCAACTGAAACGCATTCAGAAAGTCAAAAACATTCTCTCTCCTGCTATTATTAGTAAATACCTCTGAGCTTAAAGTATAAGCAGGGTCACCAGCCGGAGGACATGCCTAAATAGGCTCCTTCAGCCTATAAGCTCCTTCAGCCTTCTCAACTCCTTTTCTAGACGTATTTATATCCATCCACCGTGTACATTTAAACTCTAGGCAGACATATGTACACATGAGCACATATCCGCTTTTGCTTCATTATAATGTAAAAGAGAGCTATACTGATAGATCTTATTACCATTTGCAGAAATAAATGGACAAAATATCTCTTTTCAATGAGGAAAAGAATATCAAATCAGTGACATAGCTCAAAGCACAATAATGCTAAATTGGTAAAGGCTTAATTTAATTACAAGCATCTTTCTTTAAGAATACTGTCTCCATATAAGTTTGTTTATTGCTTCTAATTAATCTAGCATGCATTAAATGTCTCATTCATGTATTTAAATATTTTGCCATAAAACAAAGCAATTAAGAGGAAGAGATCAAAACCAAAGTAATGATGTTCGCTGATCCCTTCAATAGCCTTGCTGAAAGGAGAATACAAGGTTCACCTGCTGTTGAAATTAGGGTTAATATAATTGTTTCTACAATCTGATCATTTTTCTTCATCCCTACACAGCATGCCCATCTCCTTCTAATTGGAGTAGCACATTTTTATCTCCAATTGTCTTCTCATTTGTTTCTAAAACACCACTGCTGTTCTCTGATAACACCAGCAAGTACTGATTACTCTTCCTCCAGAAGTTCAACACCTTACTTTCTGCTCTGCCTTCTTTCCACTGCATCCTATGTACGTTCCCTTTTGGTGAACATCTAGACCACAGCCCTTGTGCAATTCTCTCCACATCAAGCCATAATCTCCTGCTGGTTAAGTGAGAAGCAAAATGTATCTGCTTTCAACATCTTAAATTCAGGTCATTTTTTAGCCAGACCAACACTTAACTATAACATCGTCACTGCGGCATGCTGATTTTATCTTAATGTAAATAAATGACTAGATACAAACACTTTCAGCACAGCAAAGCTATAGTCATGGCTCAATGATCTTTACAAACAATTTATATCATTGCAGGGCTATCCGTACAAAAGGAGAGAAACAAATCAAGATTATAAAGACAGAAGTTCTAAATCTGTATTTTAAACACTTTTGAAAACAAACAAAAAAAAAACTTTTTTTTTTTTCCATCTTTCATCCGGTCCATTAAAGTGAGTTCAGGGGGGAAAAAAAAGACCTTTTCCCCCCATTCTCTACACTTTAAGGTATCTTTCAATATTTAGATCATCTCTCCTTTTCTCTGGGCTCCTACTCCATCAGTCCTCATTTCACTTGACAAATTAGTGGAAATTATCCTGCAAGTATTCCATATCCTCTTGAAAATTCAACCACTGCCTTCCCCAGAACTACTCCTCCCTTCAGCTGCACTACAACATCTACTCAACTGACTGCAGAAAAGACCATTTCTGCCAGATTGCTTCAAGATACACAAGGCTGGAAAAGCATGGGCACTGCAATGCTCAGTCTTTTATCACCGGTTTTCTAAAAATCAAAACAGGAAAGTGATAAAGTGATAAAGTCAACAAAAGCATTGCAAACACTCAGTGTCTTCAGTTATCCCAGACAGATGAAACTTCCTAACGGTTATTGCACAAACTACTAACATTGTTTACAACCTTCACTTTAAAAAGAATACTACGAGAAGATTCTTGCTTCAGATTCATTTAGACATCATTTGTAGAGTCTAGTCTGCTCTGTGGAGTATTGGGTTGCACTCGGGATGACCAAAGGTGAAGTTCAAAGGGAGGCTTTTTCCTCTCTGTCAAGATAAGCCACTCATACGATCTGTTCTGTTTTCCTGTACTGCTGAAAACTGATATACTCCTGTTTTGTTGTATCTTCCTTGTTTGAACCCAGGATTTTTCAGTAATGACAGTTTCCCAAATGGTTTAATCCATGTCAGAAGTATTTGGGGAAAATAAGACTAAAAACCACTGCCTGATGATATTCACATTTTCATAAATCTGTGATGTGGTTATCATTGAAAATGGCCATGTGTTTAGCATTACAGAGTCAAAACAGGTGCAGGAATGGTTTATGAACAAAGGTCTAAAGGTTAAAAGTAAAAAAACCGCAGTTATCCTATTTTATGTTCTACTACAAAGAGGTTGAAAACAATTAAAGGTTTACAAAAGCTCTTGTACAGCACTCCTTCTGTTAATACATTTACATTCTATAAATGAAAAGACTTTATTCTTAATTGAGCTTCACAAACAAAATAAGATGAAAACACATTTAAGTTTTCTAGTTAACAGCACACACATGGTGATTGCAAAATACTTTCTAGAGCCTTTCCAGTTTAAACTAGCCCATTGTAGAGTAACATTAGGAAAAAGTACTGGATTTTTACTGCATGGTTTAGAGGATTTTTTTTTTTTTCCACAGAACCAGAAAACCATTCACAGAGTACTTTATGTTGCTACTTGGCATGCATTCCTATTTGTTTAATTTAAAAATATTATTTAAATGACAACATCGTGCTTACAATTTATTTTTTTAGTCTGTTTTCACATCTTATGAAACCTTGCCTTGTCTCACCCTGAGGCAATGGTGGTTTGAAGACTGTCGATACAAAAGAACAGTGAATATTAGAACAGTGCAGAGAAAGTGAAATACATGTGTCATGCAACTGGTGCATGTCTGCTTGTTTAGCATCACATTAGACTTCCAGCCATCAACATAAAACAGACCTTCATATTCATTGTTAATAAAATAATGTAAGTATCTGCAAACCAAATTTAATCTCCCTTGTGTCTCAATTAAAGATGCTTCTGAATTGTCCTTGAAATTAACTTTAGGACCATTGTAATTCTTAAATGTTCTTACAACATACCACGTAAGGGAAGGATGACTGCATGATTTGCAGACAACGTCCCTTCCTTTCCAGATCATGCATATTTGCAGTCCTATGTAGGTTTAAGTACTTTTGGATAGCTGGTTCCCTGCATGCACATGATTTACTTTTCCAATAGCAAATGACTAAAACCAGAAAATTGAAGGATTTGAAGAAGCGAAAGAACGTGTGCTGTTGTTTGGGTTTGGTTTTCCTCCTAATACATGTTGAATTTGCTTTACTGAAGTCTGGTTCACTGGCTTTCCAAAAAATATGTAATGCCTATATGATTTCAGAAGAACCCCTGTGCTAAATATAGCATGTTCAAGTTCCATCTCATGACTGATGTTCTAAATGAAATTTGTTTAGGGCAAAAATCATAGGAATACAACTTATCAGGCCTTGAACTATGAAAACAGAAAAAATGATCACAAAACTAATTTTTTAATCTTAAAATTTGAAAGTAAATGACATATTATGAGAGAATTAGATAGGCATGTTTTGATGCTGATCTTGCCAAATAATGTTCAAAAGAAATAGCGCAAATGAATAAGAGAGGACTGGAGCTAGATGAGGCAAACATAGAAATAATGTAGGCTTTAATAAAAACAAGTTTTATAGCTGCAGATTCTTAGAGATATATAGAAAGTAAACACAATAATTACTTCTTAAGTCAAGGGTTCCATTGCTTCTGTTAAAAGCTAAGTTTGGAAAATTCCTAGATTTCAGTTTTCCACACAAAAAAATCGTTCGAAAGAATAGTCCATGTGCTCAGAAGGTCTCTTTTATTTCATAAGTAATTGGGAAACACATTAAGTATTTAATGAAAAGCCTTGTCACTTCAGAGAAAATATTCTTATATGAGATTTTCTGGTAGAACAAAATGCTTTGTGAATACTTAAATTGAGACGAAAATGCCCTAAATAGCTAATTTAGCTGTAATTCTCTTTTTTTTCCTGAAAATAAATAAATAAATAAATAAATAGCATCTTACCTCTTTCTCATGCATTTGAAACAGTGGCTGTTCATCACGAGAACTGCTACTTTTTCCTAGGCCAATTTTGGGTGACATCTATTGAATGAGAAAAAGCAGATTCTAAGTTCAAAGTAATAACTCCAAGTAAAAATCATTCCTAAACAGAAAAAAATATATATGAAGCTTGTTTGCCTGTCCTTATAAAATATGAAGGGAATATAAGTACAAATATTTACCAAAGACACTGGTATTGGTTTTTCCCGCAAATATCTTGGATTTTCTAGCTGAAAAACAAAGTTAGAGAATAAGCAATCATGTCAGCATTGCCTTCATATTTCTTAAGACGACTAAAAAAATATTATATCTTTTATTACCTCTTGAAAAGATTCAAAATGTTAGCAATAAAACTTTGGGTGGACAGTTTGAAAGATAATCTGTTTTAGCGAACCTTTACGTAACTCAAACACGGTATCGCTCAATAGAAAACCAGCAAATATTTAAGCACGCCTTTGGATGAATCTACCAGTTGAAGATTTTTTTTTTCACTAGGAAGTTTGCTAATCTATTTGTCTACTTAGTATGCAAATCAGAACCACAGTAATGTTTCTGCTGTTTCTAGATTCAAAGAGTACCATGGCTCTAACCTAGAAGTTTTTTTTTTTTTAAAAAAAAAAAAAAAGTAAAGTTCCCTGTGCATAATTCTTTCTCCTTTTAGAACATTTCAACACATTTTAAGAAAAGGATCAGAATTTAAATGTCCAATACCACATGAATATCTTTTAGAAATAGACAATCTTCATGAAAGACTATTTTGCAGATATAATCTTGACAACAAGTTTTAAAATTTTAGTGTTTCCTAATGCAAATGCACTTCAAATTGCACTTACAGAGTAAATATCTGAAAATTGCATGAATTTCAAATTAAGAAAAACCTGGCTGACAAATTATTTCAAAACGACTCAAAATAGCAAGTTGAAGAAAACCACTTCCGTGTTCTTCCCTGAAAGATCTAAAAAAATTTAAATAAGTATTTTAAAAATAACTTAAAAAAAAATTAATTGAATTCTGAGATCTTACGTGATTTGTCTGAATTTGGAAACAAACTAATGACTTTGACATCACTTAGATAACAGTCTACAAAACAGTTCAGTAGGATCTGCTGCATTGATTTCTTTATTAAACCAGCTGCAGTTTGGGTGGAAATTACACATTTAAAAATTCAACTTTTCCAAACTCTTGTGGTTGTAAAAATTCGATCAGTGCATGTTTTAAAAGAATTAAGTAGCTAAATATGTGGTTTATACCAGAAAAAAAAAAAAAAACCACTTTATTCAATAAACTTTCATTTAAATTAGTGTAAAGCTAGAGAAAATTTACTGATTACAATGATTTTAATCTAGCATTTTTGAAAAATATAAGTGCATTGAAACTGTATCCACATATGTAAGTCATAGAGACAAAACATAAGGAAATAATTCATTAACAGTACTGTATAATTAAAGCAGCTCTTTCAATCACTTTTTAAGAACTGAATACAAACCATTGTTCACAACCCACTTCCTCTATCTTTTTAATTTTCTCAGACGATAGGCCTCAAACATCACATTACAGAGAATGTGTAATACCCAGGAAAAGCTTTCAAGGGTATAATCTTGTAAAATGTGGCAGTGAGATTTGGAATGTGTTTGCAATACATATCTTAAAACATTTAGTCTTTTTTCCTTCCTAAAAAAATTAAAATGATCTGTGAGGCATGGCAAATATCAAGTGTTTGCACTTTCTCCAGTACTATTAAATACATTTGTGAGTTGAATTTACCAGTGAAAAAGAGGCTTAATCCCTCTGAAATTTCAATTTGATACAGTGTTTTTCATTTCCTGTCCTAAAATATTACGTACATTTTCTATATGCTCTTAAAGAGTCGTCATATTTCACCCAGAAGTACTTGAAAATATTAGCATGTTTAACATAGTTGTTTAGCTATATCATCAGAAATATTGGATAATACTGCCCATTGAAACTGAAAGTTTAATAACGTTTTTCTTTACTGTCAAAGCGTTTACTAAAACAGATAAATTAGGTCTTCTTTCATATAAAACTTTATTTTTTTTTTTTCTTTTTTAATATACCACTATGACTGGCATGGCAAAATACATGCGTAGACAGTAGTGAATAAAGGAATCCGGCATGCACCTACTAAAAAAAATTGTTAGACACAAGAGATTAGTGAGGAGAGAAATAGAAGGCGAGAAATAGAGTAAAAACATCATGAAGTGCAAGTACACAGAACGTATATAATAATAGAAAAAAAAAAATCAAGATGGAAATGCAAAGGAGAGAAACCTGTAAAACAGAACATTTAGGATTTTCTTTGTCCTACACATGTACCTGCAATACTATTTCGTATCTGAAATTCTCTTGGTTTCCAGCTCATATTGCATCTGTGCTGCAAGCCAAACCATTGCCTACAGACATCCAATATTGAAGAAGACTTGCCAAAAGCTCAAGGTTAACTCCCTGACATTGCTCCCCAGAAAACTGAGCAGCAGATAATCCCGAACATTGAAAGCCTTCATCATTACCAGGTGGACTTCTCAGAAGGCTAAGGCTGCAGAACTGAATTTCAAAAGGCATAGATATTTTCCAAAAGTCCTCTCTTGGAGGGAAAAAAAAAAGGTCACCCTTTACTTTTGCTTTTTCGAAAGCTAGAAATTATTGTAAATATTTATGATTAATTCAAATGCTTTATCTGACCATGAAATTAGGCTGTTTACAGTCTAAATAGCTAAGGTATATCCTACTTGTTTATAAGAAAGAAGGAAAATGTGTCTCTAATACTTTGTATGGCCTAAGTCTTGCATTTTTTGATTTTGTAACAGCAGCCATATGTGCTTTGAAGTTTAATGTTCCCACTTTGTTACTTGTTGTGGATTATATCCACTTAAACTGATCTGTAAACATTTAATGTCTCAACATTCATTCTTTTCATGCTGGTCTTCTGCAAAAGTTCTTGTTCTCAAAATTATACCACATTAAAGAGGGAATATCACAATAAAGAATGCCCAAAAAAGAAAAAAAGCCTGTATTTATGAGAAACATGCAAATTTAAAAATAATAAGCAAAAGGTCAAAGACAAACCAAAATACATATGTATGAAACTGAAGGGCTGCCATGAGAAGAGCAGTAAATCACATCATGCTTTTTTAAGAGTATGAACCAAATAAATGTCATCATGAAAGACATCTTTATTTGAACTAGAATTGAACTCTAATTTGTAAATACCACTTCTTAATAAAAAATGACATTTTGAATCTCTTTGTAGAAAATATCTTTGTCTCCCCTGTTCTATTGGGCAGTTAGACAACAAATCATTTTTCAATTTGTGAGGACTGCCATGATTACCTTCCAGTACTCAAGTCTTCACAAACCAGTAAATCCTGGTGTTGGGAGGGCTATAGATAATCAGATTCCCATTAAGAGGGGAGAAAAAAAACAAACTTTAAAATAGTCTACTTTATGAAAACATACGCTCTTAATTCATGAAAATAAGTAAGGCAGAAATCCAGCATAAAAACAGATTCCAGAACAGAATTTGAGGTAAGTTAACCATAATTTTTAACTTCAATATTCTCAACTGCCATTTATTTTAACAACAGATAGCAGACAAAACTATGTATTTTTAAAGTATACTATTTTAAAGTAATGAAAGCCATGAGTGAAGCATTCACTGGAAAAGTAAACTGAGCTAAAATGGTTCCACATAATAGCAAGGACAGTGCAGAAAAAGCCTAAGTCTGAGCACAAAACACTTCCACAAAACTCATCCTCAGGCTGTCAACTACATTTTACCCTTGGGGCTGAAAACAGCATCCAGGCTTTCTACCAGTCACAGTCCAGAAACTTATACCAAAGCTTCTGCTCTTTTGACACAGTAAATATCACAACAAGGACTATGGTAATGTTATGCTTTCATTCTTCCCCTTCCAAAGTCACATTTTATTCTTCAGAAGATGTTTATCAAGGTCTATTTGTCTTCAATAATACACAATTGCATCTTATTACTGTTCAGTAACGGAGTCAGAAGTTGTGTTGTATATATTAAGATGCAGGAAAAAAAACATTTGGATCAGCAGGCTTGTTGTACATTCCCCCTGTAAGCTCCTTCAAAGACAAAATGTGATTGTTTTCAAAACAAGGATGGAAAAACACACATGAAAGAGTTAAGAACACTTCAGATTTTGAAATGGTAAACAACTAAACTGAACCTTGCCCTAAGTTCTTACTTTAATCTAACAAACCCAGCCAGCCAGCATGTTCCCTACAGAAATAACTGCTGAGTAGCTTCAGGAAATTTGAGTAAGGACATTCTTATCTAACATCATAATTCGTAGGGAAGTTCACTTTAATGCTGCTTCTGCAGTCTTAGTGGAAGGACATTAAAGCGCATAAAGATTGTTTGTCAGCATGGAAGTTGAATTTATTTTTTGAAGTCACAACACCACTTGGAGTTCACTGTGGGAAAGTTTTTACAGTGTTGCTGCCCTCCAACACCACAACATATACAGTAGGTATGTTTATAGTAAGCAGACAGACTAAGAAACCAAACAAAAGATAATCAAATGGTTTGTACAAAAATGGTTGAGCTTAACTAGACTGGAAGGACACGGGCAGATGTGAACTAAGTACACAAACCAGGCATATCATACACGGCTGCTGTAGCCACCCAAGAGCTCTGTGTTTGCATCTACTTTAACCCTGTGTTATATATAATTTTTCCAAACAAGAGAACATATTTCAAGCCACTGACCACAGAATTTCTTTGGCCTCAGTCCTGTTAAACCTTTATTATGCAATAACTTTTGCCATGATAAATCTTTCTGTACAAGACCTGAGCGTCCAAATTCTTTGGAATGAAGATTGCGCATCACTTCTGGTAAAAGCCAAAGAGATATCTCTTGTCCTGGCCGAATTTCAGTAATGAAAAACGATGTTCTCCCTGATTAAAAACCCATTGGCTATTTCCCCAGGGTACAACCTCTTTGTATGCTTCCTACCTAAGATGAAGCACTGAATTTCCTGGAATGTTTAAAAGACTGGGTTTGTCACTCCTAAAATTGGCTACAATGACAAGTAAAACCATACCAGAAGCATTGTGAAAAAACATTAAGTAGGTTGGGTAAGAATATACAGGGGTCTAGTTCATTGTTATTCCTCTACATAACTTACATTTTATATCCAAAAATTGTTTATGTACAACCTACAAGTTTAGCAAATACTAGGAGAAAACAGAAAGCAAGTTTCTAAGGAAATAATTCCCTTATTCAGCAAGCTTGTTTTCCTGACACTACATATTTTGTGATACTTAGTTACTTCTCAAGAAATAACTAAAGGGAAGGTGGGGATGTCCCACTTATGATGTACACTAAATTTGCAACAGCATGCAGAAGTTTATTGGCAGTTCTTAATAAAATATGATAGTCGAGGAATTTTTAAATATATTCTAAAATAGCTGAAGAATAACAAAGCAAGTTCAAAGTAACAGCACGGCCAAAGACTACTTGAATTTGTCTAAACGCTTGGCTCTGAAACTTTTCCCTTCAAACAACAAAACATTTTTTTCTTTTCTATATTGCAAATGCAACTTCAAGGCATGAACACTTCATAGTCCCACATCGGTTTAGATAAGAGTCAATAAGGCTAAGAAAAACATTTTATAATGTATTTAAAATTAGCTAGTTTTAGTATTCATTGTGTGAAAGGCGAATTTAATCACAATCAAAACTTTTTTAAAAAAAAAAAAAACTTTTAACCAAGAATGCCTAGAATACAAAGAACTTGAACAATAAAATGTTTGATAGAGATAATCAGAAATGCTGCAAGGCAAACAAAAAAAAAATCCTATTACTCATAAGAAGCAACAGTATTAGCAAAGTGATGCAAGTTTTACTTTTCATGTAGGAAGTTACTACTGCTAACAACAAATATCTGAACTCTTCGTAATACAGTCTGTTAAGCCTTGACCTCTCTGCTGAGTAGAGAAAGCACAAAATTTACCAAAATTTTTCATACTATTTTTATTAAAATTTAAAATGTCTGAGCTACTGATGGAGGCATATCAAAAGTAAAAACGCATTAGAACCACAAGCAGCAACTATAGTGCAATGTTAAATTCAGTATGTGACCTTAGAAATACATGACCTACATAAGGATTTCATGTTCCCCATAATAAAACTCATTATATTCCTAAATGTAACCACGCTTGTCTGTTCCTCCGTGTTTTTAAATTACTCTAATGTCTACATCAAGTTTTTTGGAAACACCTCTGACTCCAACTCAAGGAATTTTTGAGCTTTCCTATTTTCTCCATCAGGAACAGCCCACATTTGGTTTTGACCATCAGGCATTACTTTCATTGACTTATCAGTAAGTATATTAAAATTATTTCTTAGAAATAACACATTTGAACATTTTTCCTCTTCAGATGACTTATATTCATTATAAGCTTTCCAAGCTTTATCATTTCATTTCTGAAAGGCTGACTCCTACACAAAATTTTGACGATTAAATTCAATGATGAAAACTCTTGAGTAGTATAGTCTTCATTTCAAGCCAATAAATAAGTAATGCACTGCATATTTTACCCCGAGATTCCAACTGTTGAGACGTGCTTCAAGGTCACTGTCATCCAAAGCAGTGTTTTTTTTATGATGGTCCTGGAACACAAAAAGTCAAACGAAATATCAGAAGAGCTGACAGAGGCACAGTGCAAAGAAAGCTTTTCATTAAATTTGGCAATGCCTACTCTGCTCTTCCTAACTGTGTCATGGTACTTGTCACAGCTTTAATCTAAATAGCTCAGTTACCAGTAGCATAGTGTGCTAGAAAGGAGTTCAGAGGAGGATGAATCACCCTCCCGCCTCACTTTAATATTTAAAAATAGTTCTTTATTTTACTTAGTAATTCCAAAGCAATGGCCTCCTCTACATAGGGTGCATTCACAAAAATAAATAAAACAAAACTCCATTCTTCAGGGAACACACTCTAGAAATGAGCCATACCTAAACTCTCTGGCAGCTGATGGGAAAGCCATACAAGCTTCCAGTTTAACCTACTTGCAGTTGACTTCCTCAGGAGTTCTTATTTGTACCAGTAAAGGAAAGTAAGAAGAGTCTATACGAATTGCTCACAAGTCAATAGCCCACTCCCAGCTGCAATCATTCTAAGCTGTTCCTCTGATACAATCAAATAAACATAGGCAGATCTAGAATATACATACAGCAAATAAAATACCTCATGGAGGTGTGGGACCTATAATTGATGCACTGATTACGGTGAAGAAACTAGAGGAGATGGACTTCTCTGAGGTAATGACCATTGGATGTTAAAAGGCTACAAAACACATTTGTAAATGAGAACTGCAACATCGTATGTTTTGATAGCTTTAATTTTTCAGGAGTAATTTTTAGTTTTAAATGCTTGCTGTCATACAATGCCATTAAATAGTTTGGACTAAAAGAGTTTTACTTGAAGTCTGACTGCTGTCTTTCAGTCAGATATAATGCTAGTTGTTGAGAGTTTGATAAAAGAAACTGTCCAAAATTCACTCAAAGGTCAGCTACCATTAAAGAGAGCCAAATCCATCTATGCAGATTTTTTTAAAAATCTATTATTGCAAATACAAGATGATGTCAATACAGCCAATTTGCAAAGCCTGTGGATAACAGCACGTCTGACATTAAACACACTCTGCTGAACATAGCTCAACCTTTAGGATGAATTGAGAATATTCTACAAGATTTTTTTTCCTGTGCACAGAGGGCAGATTCTGATGAGCTTTAGTCCATGTCATTCCTTCCTAAATATCTCCGTTTGTACACAGGGATCATGACTCATGCAATTGGAAATAACAGCTTTACAGGAATATATAAAAAGAACTAATTGAAACTACAGCAGGTTTTATTACAAGAAGGAGAAGCATCTTACAGACAGCGATGCAGCTAGGTTATCTTCATCTGTCCGGTGAGGAGGACTCATAGACTCTGATCTTAACATTGGCTTCCCATTGAACGTGAATCTCTCCCTGTTGTTATAACAAGAGTAAGCAGAAATAAAATATTTCTTTTAAGCACTTGTGGCACACAACAGAGCTTACCCTGTTTGGCAATAAGATCCTTTCTACAACAGCAGATGATTATCCAGATGTAAAGGTCAAAAATGGTATATATATGGTATATTAAGAGGTGTTTGTTGCATTTCTCAGTTACTATGTTACCCAACATCTCTCAACAGATTTTAGAATAAATCTAAGTTCACCAAGAGGGCTGATTTAGAAGAACACGTTTTTAAGACAAAATTCCTAAGCACGTGAGACAGCACAGGATAAAGTCTGACAACTCAGAGAACAAAAAAGAAATGATGACGTTGGTTGTCTGCACCACAGGGGAGACTAGCCTGGGAACTACTAAAAATGAGGTTAGATCAAGGTATATTTTTGTGTAACATACAAACCTGAAGTCAAGGACAAGAACCACACAAACAGCTCAACAGAAAAGGAATGACTTGAAAGGCCAGGGTGAAGAGTAACATGTGAAAGAAACAAGTCGTTTATATTACTGCAGTTGCACCTCAGTTCAGCTCTCTTTCAGAGACTATAGTGATACACATGGGAGGGACAGTAAGAAAAGCCCAGCAAGCAATACAGGATATAGTACAGAATAAACAAGTACTCTGTCCAGTACAGGAGAAAAGCAGACAAGAATGTTTTGGAAAAGCTATTAACATAAAGCTTTTGCACAAGAGATTTGAAGTAGCAGAAGACAACTGTCATTCGTGAACCTGGACAAGAGACACCTCTCAGTTACAGAACAAGGAAAGAAGAGAACAGCAGCACAGAACAACAAAAACAACACAAGAACTGTAAGAGTTTGTTAAATAGGTTGATGCAGCAAAGGATCCAGAACAGTAACAAAACACCTTTCAGCATATACTCGGGTGTCAATTCAGTATGTATTAAAGTAATTAAAGACTCCTGTTAGTCAACTCACCTCCCTATGACTAGCTATATAGTATTAAAATCAAGTCAGGCCATTAAAATGCCTTTCATTCTTTCCATCCAGCAGAAAATTAGACTGTAAGATATGCCAAAAGACCCTGAGATGAATTAAGTGTTTATGAAGTGAAAGACAACCGTTGGATGTACAATATAATCTAGTCACTTCTAGGAAGACATACACAAACTTCTCATGAAGCACACCAGCCCAGCTTTCATCAAAACAGCAAGGAATTGTGAAATATAACAACTGGAAGCATATCTTCCCTTCTAGCACCAGTAAATATGAGCAACATATATGGATGCAAAGTAACTATTACTAGCAGTAAATTATGTAAGTTTAGTTAGAAAAGACTTAGAGAAAAAAAGCTGAAAAGAAACATAGTAATACATTGACTTTCTCTAGCATTCTAAATCACACGTATCTTACCAAAATTTCATTTTACACAAAACCATCTTACTAGCAGGCAAAGATCTGTTGTCTTTCACTGCAAGTCTGCACTTTTATCAATGGACTTTTCCAAGCAACATTCAGGTTACCTAGCAATCAAAGTTTCACTCATTTAGAACAAGAAAGAATTCATGCTCCTGTCACTGAGAGATTAAGAACTATAGATAAATATCCAAACCAGCCAACAAGCTACTTATAATATTTTTAAACTGGAAAAAGGAATGAAGAAAATTTGATATAGTCTTAGTTCTGCACTTGCTATTTTGAAAAGGAACTGAAAAGGAAGTCACTTCCCTATAAACAGACTCTGCAAAGACCACTAAGGATGGACTGCAGCTCTGCTCATTCCTCATGTATACCACCCATTCACTCCGTTTAGCTTTCTGCTATTGAGCCAGGCTCCAGAAAGCACAAGATGTTATGTAAGATTATTTATTTTTCCTTCCACGGCAGGTGAGTGAAGAACGGTCAGGCCTGACGCTAGCTCTGTGACCTGCCTCAACAAAAACTGAACTAGCATGGGAGAAGGAAGCAATTTGCTGCTAATAAAAGAGATTAGTAAATAATTTCCTACTAGGAACAAAGTACGGGAAACTCACTGGTTCCTCCCAGTATAGCACAGCCACACACTACCCTTTAACAATGTTTTTGAGGCATAATCTGTAACACTACAAACATACAGAAGAATTTTCCTACAGTCAGAAGGGTCAGATTTTTGTCCAAACCTAACCATACATTACTAAAACCTGTTCTCTCAAGTTTCAAATTAAAGATGCAGCTTTCTAGCGCCTGCTTGCTTGGTCTTAGACAAATCTTACTTGGAAGTAGAGCAAACATACTTCCTATCTGGCCAGATAAGCAGCTTCTTATGTAAAAAGGCAAAATCTTCACACATAGCATGTAAATTGTAAGATAAAAATAACTGAACAAAGCTTCTCCATTTGTCTGCTTCTTTTAGAGGAGAGAATCTCGAATAAACAAACATGGAGCAGTTATTCATAAGCACGTCTCACTGGCATATCTGTTTTGCCTTGAGAAAATGTTTTAGTCTATCTGTAAGAATTAAGTCATGGTTGGAACATAAAATTTCCATCAAACTAAATATATCCCACGCCTATGGACACCGCTTTCCTACTACACATTAGGAAGTACAGAGGCAAGTAAAATGTAACAAGATCCCCATCTGCTGGCTCTTTACAAACTGCAGATTCCAGAAGATTTTTATACTTAATCTCTTTACTTGCACTGACGGCACGTTCAAAACTACAAATTGAAAGAAAAACACAATCTTACTATAGACACTTGTAAATCAGTATTAAAGAAACTGTCCCCATGAAACATAACATCTGAAACATTCACCTGTGGTATTTCTTCCCACATAACTCACACATTTAACATAGTTTCTCACTGCCTTAAAGATTAATTCTTGTTAGTCTACAGGGACATCAAAATTTGCAACTGCCAACACAAATTCACGTTTCCTTATACACAGTTCCATTCTCAGCTTGAGTACACATCAGCAAAACCATGCCTGTAGAGGTAGGTTTCACTTCCAGAACTCATTAAACCAATTACTTGCTTCTCCTGGCATGGTATAATGGGCCACATGGGTCTCCTGAAAACTTACCAGAGCCTTGGAAGCCATCTGTTGATCACCAACGTAGATATTGCTACAATCCCATGGGACCAAAAAAAAAAAAAAAAAGTGAAATAAAGCTTCACTATCCTGCCCACATCTCAGGGAACTTCGCAAGACCTAGCCAAATCTTGGGTTCAGACATGGAATGGGAAAAGGGGTCAGGCTTCCAATACCCTACTATAATCCACGTAGAGAAAAGGAAAAAAAAAAAAAAAGGTAAAGAACACAAGGGAGGCAGGCCTGTGCCTCAGCCTTCCTCAAAAGGGGACAAGCACAAGCTGGATACAGAGGGAGGAGTATGCTGCCTCACATCCTATTCAAATAACACCCCAGCTGACACTACAAGTAAGGAACTCAGAGCAATTAGATGTTTTTTTTATGCTGCAAACATGGCATGGTACAAGTATCAATGCCAGGTTAAGTATTCGAAGTAATAAACCTGTATCAGCACAACTCCACACTATTAGGTCCGAATGATATTTCAACACAGTCATATCAGAGCACTTGCATATAAGCAAAATACCCCTTAGTATTAATGTTTTAGGACTTGGAAATAGGACTGATGCTCTTTAAATGACTGTTACCACTGCATAATTAATGGAAACATAAGAGAAAAAGTTTTGAGATACTGAATATTAACGTGACTTAACTTGCAAGAGTGCCTGTCACCTGTAAAAGTGACAGCTGAACTATTTGAAACTGCAAGACTCAGCACTGCGATAGAAGGAATGTGAAATGAACACTATCAACATAATTGTCCTTAAAACATAGCTAATTATAATACGAAAAATATAACTGAACACATCAAGAAGCTTTAGACTTCTGAAACAAAACCTATGAGCATATTTATAATGCAGTGAAACCAAACCAGAAGCTTCATACAGAATGAGAGCAAACACTTCCTCTTGTACAGAGCTTACTTATACTTAGGGTGTGAATATAATTCAGAGCTACCTGTAACAGTGCCTTTTTTTCCTGCAAGGATTTGAGAGTTTAAACATTAACTAAAACGTCAAAATAAGCAAATAAAAGGCAACTCCATTCATGAGTGAAAGGCAGCAATGTAAAAATGAACATAGAACTTGATCATTAGTACAAAGTAGCACCGTGTAAGAAAAACTGAAGGAAAGGAAATATTTAAGAATAGAATGTAGATTAAATTTACGTAAGATTCCCACCAAAACAGGACAGGAAAAAAAAAAAGCCTATGATTTTCCACAGTGTTCACTGACCAACTTGGCACATCTTTGATACTGCAGAGACATTTTTCTAAGCCAAAAGGAAACCAATACTTAATAACCTGATGCATTTCACCCCTTTACCTGCTTGCTTGGTACATTGGATAGAAAACAAAGAGCTCTATACCCAACTGACTGGAAATACAGACGTTGCTTAAGCTTGCTGGCACCTGCAAACCTACAAAGATGCTGTCCAATGGATTGCAAGAACAAGATGCAGCTACAAATACTCAGAATTCTGGTGTACAGCTGCAGATGAACAATACTTAAAATTTTGTGTTATCCTAATGACAAACATGCAAGATACAGGCAAAGAGAGTGTTAATCATCAACACTGAATGATGTAAATCAAAATATATTAAATCAAACTCAATGAGAGATTGTACAGGCAAGGACAAAGTTATTGAAAACAATCCCATAGGCAGCAGTTCTGATTTTTTATCCTCAAGTTTTGAAAAGCAGAGCTTCTGACCTGTAATCCAAGATTCAGAAGACTGATGAGAAAAAAGAAATCCTGCTATTTCCTAAAGAAGCCATCCTGAAACACAGGACAAACAGGCCAAGAAGGTTTGAATAAAAGAACTACCAGGCTTGCAAGAAGATACATCAAATCCATTTTTCTTTTTATGTATATAACTTTACTTTCTTTGTCACAGAACAACAAAACTTGCTAATCTTCAGGGATCCACTATTCAATTTCCTCCAACTTCTGATCGTGAACAACAGAACGTTCTTTAAATTTACCATCTGTATGGTTGTTCCTATTTTTATTCTCTCTAGAGAAAAACCATTAGAAACTATTTTATATGAAGTCCCTTTCAGCATTATCATCTTAGAACACATTTTTAAAAAATATTGTACATTTACTCTCCCCAGTTTTTTTGTCATTTGCTTACTGTATGTTCCCTTTATTTTAACTACATAGAAACAGTGAGGATTAATCTACGTCAGCTTCATTAGTTAATACCACTCTTGTATGCTGATGTACAGAAACTGGAAAGAGAAGATTGCACGAGAACTCCAGGGGGACAGTAACTGTTCTGGGCTACTTCAAGAAAAATGTGGCCTGAGAGTCTTCATCTACATCATCTTTTACCACATCACTTCTTCCTTCCTGCCTGTGCATTTGTCTGTGCTTCCCTCTCCCAATTAAGTACTTCTGTATGAATTGTGTCTCTTGCCTTGTGACCACTGCGCTTTGCCACCATAATATCTGAGGTCTGAAAAACATAATCAGAGTATCAGCTTATTTGATAGATGTTTAGAATGTCACAACATTAGCTATGATCTACTTCTGAAGTCTACAGAGGATATACTATTACCATAAAGTGAGATAAGAATGTCGCAAAAATATGGACAGAGATCATTTAGGAAACGGGCTCTTTGGGCCATCTATAAGTAGCCCATGGTAATCTTCAGACCAAATCACTATAACACCTTCTCTTCAGGCACTGCTAAATTTGCCAAACTGTTTGCCCTATTGATTTTCCATACTGTCTGTAACTATAAGGAGAATAAAAGGAAGGGGAGAGGATAGAACTATGAGATTTGGAAGATGACTTACAGGAAGCAAACATAACAAAGGAATGAAATAACAGAAAAAGTAGAAGAGTGATCATTAAGATATAAGCTATTAATGAAATTTCTGTATATAAAGTACAAATACTATATTCAACATGAGTCCATGAGAAAGTGTAACAAATTCAAATTCAAACATGCAGAGCTTATCAAACCAAGTGTATGTTAAATATGAATCAAATACTGAAAAAAGCAAATGAAGAAATCTTACCCATATGTAAGTGATGCCGATAATGATTCTTCTTTAGAAGATATTTTTGACAATTCCACATGTTTGGATTCACTGTTTCCTAGTTCTCCCATTACCCAGTCAGGCAAGCACTCTGGGCTACTACTCCGAACTCTCGGTGAATTTGGTTCATCAAAATAAATCGACTGTAGTTAAAAAATAAACAAAATCAACACTATATTTACACAAATACATTATTTACACTATTAACATAATTTCTTGCAGGAATATCTGCGCTATATGAATTATTTTCCAAGTGAAGTCAAGGAGGTATGCAATTACAACCCTCCGTACAGATGGAGATGAGCACAACAAGCAATGGTGTGTTTTCCTGTAATTTGCTTCTTTCAGTAAGGGTAACTTTAGCATGAGTTAGGACAGGTCCTGCACCTTCTCAGTAAAGTTGGTACTTGCCACGCTATATTCAGGTCTTCAGAAAACTATGCGCTTTACAACGTCTATGAGAAATACTGTTATCTTTTCTTTCATAAAGTTTTAACAGCTAGAGTTCACAGCAACAGGCAATGAAATGGAAGACTACTTAAGTCACACTTGAGCTCACAAGGATATCTGCTGTTTAAGACAACATACAGCCTAAAGAGTTTTGGTTTTCTATTACATCCTTTGAAAAAATTAGAAATCATCTTCCTGTTCCATCAGGACACTTGTTTTTGTAAGCCCCCTTAGAACCTGAATTTTGAAGAAGAAATAGGTCTCTCATAAAAGGTTTTTGCATATAAGGATATTTCCAACACTAGTTACAAGATGTACAACATAAATGTGCTCAACACACACAAACCCACTCGATTCATTCAAGTTTTTTCACATTTATGCCAAAGCAAAGACTTTAAAGTATTTTCAGAATATGTTTAAGCAAGTTTAACTGATAAAAAAAGTTACACTCACCATGTATGAAGGTAAAGTTTTCAGTAATCCTGGTTCCGGTTTGTGTGTAAAAGGACCTTCTAGCAAACCCCGTTTTAGCATGTGGAGCAGAAGTTTTGCATATAGGTTCCGATTCTTCCTTCCCGCTACTCCTGTACCTGCTCCAGAGGGTTCGCAGAGTTTTTTAATCCACAGTGCACATCTTTGTCGTTCTAAAATAAATTTTAAAAAATATTATAAACACATACACATATATAATTACTATATATCAGAAAAAAATGAACTTGCAGAATTAACAAAAGACACTGCTAGTCACCATTTTTGGTAGATATTTACCTTCTACCCAAAAGTTTAAAGCAAAACCAACAAAAAACACAAATGACTGAACAAAGTACCCAGATTTAGTTTCTACTCAATTTTGAAAACACAGAAACTAATATATTAACGCAAAATCACATCTACCATTAACAATATAATACAGGTAAGTTCAAAACAATAATAGCAACAGCAACCTAAAATCTTTTTTTTGGGGGTGGAGGCACAACTTACAATACCATGTAACATCAGGCATTAAGCATCAATTTAATTGTTAAAGCAATACAAATACACGTAACAATTGCCAGTAACCTAGAGTTTTGTTATTAGTGTTTCTCTACATACACGTTTTACGACATTTACCTGACCTATGCTGTAGCTTTAGAACATGAGGCTTCATATCCACAACGCAGTGATCAAATTCTGCATCCAGTGTTTCCTCTTCGCCATTCATTTTGAAAGAACGCCAAGTAACCTGCAAAATTATTCATATTGAAGTAGATGAGATTGAATACTGCTCTGTGTTGGTCTCTATTCATCTTGGGCCATATCAAGAAATCCATTGAAACTACATAAAGGAAACTTTTTCATTAAATTCACGCAGAAATATCTGTGGTTTGCATTACAAATGATGCTCAATTAAGCTTTCTACAAGAAAACGCTTGTCTAGTTTTGAAAATAGTCAGCCACACAAAAAGGTATTCAATAGGCACAATTTGTAAAAAAACGGTACCTGCTTTAATTTGTGTAAGAGCTACATTCATACTTGTTTATCTTCCTTTTAATTAGTAAACAAACTTTTTTTATTAAGAAGAAAAAAGGAGGAAAAACACCAAGCAGACTTAGAAGTGGCACAACTAATGCATACTGGTAGAATATTAAATATCCTATTAAAACTAAAAGAGAGCCAAACGGGAGCTTTTTATCCAAGCTCTCCGGTCACAGAGTTCCCGGGGGGACAGGCAGGGTTCCGGCTCCTGGGCAGCACCGGGATTTGGGAGGGCCGGGCCCAGCCCCACAGCCCAGCCCACCCTGCAGCCGGCCCGGAATTTGAGCACCATCCCCGCAGGGTGAGAGCCGCTATTTCCTTATTTCACCTCCTCCTCCTCCGGGTGGTTACCTGCGGTTTCACCGCGCGGCGTTGCCGCCTGAGGGCATTTCCTGAGGGGATTTCCAGCGGGTGCCACCCTCAGCGGCAAGCTCGGAGGGACAGCCAGGCTGCTGCTCCCCCCTTGGCCGCTGTCACCCCACCGAACCCAGCCGGTACCCAGGTCCCCATCACCCACTTTACATCGCCCGCTTTACCTCGTTCTTTTACCCCGCAGCGCCCCGGGCCCTGCCCTGTGGGGCAGCGGGCGCCCGGGCTGGCACCGCGCGGGAAGGGGCGCGCCGGGCCGGCGGCTCCCGGTCCCCCGGAGCGGGGACAGGCCGGCGGCCAACGGTTCAAACCGACCCCACCCCCGCTCCCGGCGGCCTCCGCTGACAGCCGGTCCCGGCCTGGCCCCTTCCGTTTCCGCGCTGTGCCGCGGGGTTGGCCCCGAGACGCGATCGGCCGCGGCCCGGGCCCGGTGGAGGCCCCCGGGGCCGGCGGCGCCCTGAGGGGGGCGAGGGGCGGGCGCGGCTGTGGAGGCCGCTAGGCCCCGGGGTGGGGGCGCTGCTTCTGAGGGGAGATCTGAGAGGATTTTGGGGGAGCGGGTGGGTTTGGGAGTGCCCAGAAGGAGCTGTGGCCACTCCTGCTTGTTTTGCACGAAAAGGAAACAAAAAGAAAGATTTCGGAAGGTAAAGATGCGTGTTGAAGGCGGTTGTGCTGTGTTAAGAAATGCAGCCAATGTCCGCGCATGCTGTGGTGTCCAGGGTGAACGATGTCACCTTGTCACCGCCTACAGCTGCCGTCCTGGAGGCCGCTGCTGGCCCGAGCCAGTCACCACAACATCACCTTGTGGATTTCCACATCAGTGAATAAGCTCTTTTAGAAGCTGGTGTGTCTCTAAATTGTGCAGTCATCATGTGCCCAACTCCCTTTCCCCAGTGTACACACACGTGCATAAATACTGATACCTGTTTGTGCACACACTGGAAACCCGAGGACCCAGTAGATTCTCTGATAGACCACCGAGAGATGCAGGAGATGCCAGAAATTCCATGAGGTTCACTAAGAACCTTGTTCCACAGGAGATGTGCCAGGTGTTTCAGCACTGTGGTAGAGCCTGTGCTACAAAAACAAAGGTGTAAAAGGCGTGGGAGGCAACTCTGGGTTGGTTTGGCTGTGTTCCTTTGCTTATTTATTTTAATTGTTGCTAGTTGGGTATCAGCTGAAACTTTTTAGCTGTTGTTTGGTCCATGTCTTTGTTACAATCAAAATAAGCAATCAAAAAATGCTTCCGCTCAAAGCTTAGTGAAAAGCGTTTGGCACTCTGAAATTGAAGGTCAGCAAATCAGAGGTAGCTTTTGAGTTCTGAGCAAAGCTTTTGTGGCTTTGTAGCAGGTACCAATGAGAGAAAATGACACTGAAATGGCAGATGCAGGCTGAATAATTTCAGAGCCAATTTTAACTACATTTTACTAATATTTCTAAGTAAGTTTTGTTCAAGTATATCCTTGTAGATAATAGATCAATTTTGGCTTCATCTTAAACCACTTAATATGCTTAATATTGCTTATCTGTCTTATGAAGCTATCCTAAGGGCAGAAAAAAGGAGAGTGTTGTGGGAAAAAAAAAAAAAAAAAAAAAAAAAAAAAAAAAAGTCCATGCCTGACCTTTCTAAAATAAGTCAGAGGTTATGCTTTTCATTTTGTAGCCACATCAAAAGATCATTAATTAGTCCAAAATAATTAGAGAAACCTCCCAGTCCTTTTAGCTCTTCAGCCATACAGCTCTGTGGCTTGCATGTATCATTCTAAATAAAACTTCTGACCTCTTTGATTGATTTAAGTATTTCTCTTTCCCCAAAATCTGTCATTAGCCTACTGTGTGTGTAGCATCTAAAGTGCTTTCATCTGGAACATGTAAACTCTTCAACTCTTCTAAGCTTGATTCACATGCACATATAAATTAAACAAGAATTTCTTAAATGTATGGTAGAAAATTGGCTGTTTTCTTTGATTTCTCAGCTAATCTCAGGCAGAAATGATTCTGTATCAGTGCTCATTTGGTGATGGCTATGACAGCTATACTGGTTGCCTGCACAGATTTCATGTAACTCCTTAAATCTACATTTGCATAGTAGCAGTGCGAAAAAAAATAACTGAGTGGATTACAAAGATTATTATCTTTAAATTCGAAATTTAAAGTAATTGTCATTCAATATGACTACTTTCAATGTTTTAAAATACTGTGGATTTTTGCAACACAGACTAGCAGGAAACAGACCTGCTCAAACAGCTGAACTTGCAGAAATTTTCACTTCTGAATTACCACTTTGGATACCCAGATTGGAAATTTTGTAATCATTAGGAAATCGATCTGTTCAAGGCAGTCCAACTCACAGGAGACAGACAAGTGTTTTGTTACTGACTAGGCCGTGGGAGGCCCTATGGATGTACACATCTCTTTCCAAGTGTTTTTTTTTTTTTTTCAAAAGGTTAGAATTTCTAAACCAACTTTTTTTTACGTTGATTTTATTGATACATTTCTGCGGATTGCCTTCAGAGTTGAATACCTCTCTGTCATTGCCATCACAAAACACTATAGTCTGAAAAAATGTATTTGCTGGTGAAAAAGAACATGAAGCAGGGCAGAAACCATTACCAATAGCAGCCAGAGAGGTTGAAGACTACGTGCACTGATTTGACAGTTACATAACTTCTGTCCAAAAAGAAGGAAAACCACAAGGTTCAAGCAATGACTGCGGTCTTGTCTTCAGCCAAAGCTGCAGCCTGGACATGATGAGTACTGATGTGCACTGACACTCCAAAGAAAATCACTCCAGATACACAGTTGTAGAACACACAAATATCTCAGCTGGAATACAGAACAAATTCCCAATCTGAATTGCAAAAATATGTTCATTTAAGTAAAACACGTGGTACTTTTTTCCCCCAAAACTCATTTTACAATGTTCTCTTATCTCTGAAACTGTCTCAGCAGGTTGCCACAAGTAACATGAGCACAGCTTACAGCATTCTTTCAAACATCTAAAAAAAAAAAAAAAAAAAAAAGGCAGGTTTCACTCACTCACACCAGCCTTTGGAACACCTCTAGTCGCAATACATTATTTTTCAGACCTTCTACGCAAACCTTTAATGTCTGAAAAGTTGCAATTCAAAAACACTTCTCTACTTCAAAGACTTATCAGGTCACACACTCGCAGCACCCTCCTCCCCTTCTTGCTTCAGGAGACTAGACAATAAATTCAGCATATGAACATTGACTCCTAAGGGTGATTCTTTCAAGTAGTCAAATACTGCACATTCAGCTAGGAAGCAGGGCCAGCTGATGTGATCAGTTGTCATCCTGCTGTAACTGGGATAACTTGTTAACATTGCTTAGAAAAATCTGAATGTTCCTGGGGCAACTGTTTTTGTGCAAAATACAAATCATTTCAGGGAAAAGTAGCATTTGCGTGGCAGCAAATGCTAGCTTTACTTATCTCAGCTTCACGGTGTTTAGCTATGAAAGACAAGTTAATATTAAACTCTGTTTGGTATCTCTGCTACCTTCCTGAACATCCTGATCCCAATGTTTTATCCACAAAACATTTAGAGGAGATTTCCAAATAGATAGGTTCCTGCCAGGTGATTTATGTGTTTATTAAAGGTGGCTATGAATATTTTGGCTTCTATGTCAGATGTTATTCAAAGATCCCATTTAAACATGTTTAGGAACCAAAACAGTGCACATTGTACCCACAAAATAAATTTACTCAGGTAACTGAAGAGGTTCTCTCTACATTAGAGAATTGAACTTCCAATAAGTGCAAGTATTAAATGCTTAATAACACCTGCCTCAATCTCTTCTTAAAAATGCATAGTATAAGAACAAATGATTTGAAGAATACCGTTAAAATATTCATGTGCAGCCTTAAAAGAAGAAAAGCTAATAAGAGTACATTCAAAAATTTTTTAATGGTGGCTTTAGCATCTTACAACTCTAGTTTGATCTTGGTGTTAATGTTAAATGGATCTTTTAAAAAGTTCTAAAGTAGCCTGATTACTCTGGGGCTTACTTCTGCTTCGAATCACAGAGGAGGCTTTTATACTTCGGAGGGAAGCACCTGTGACTCATTGTAATCTATTGTAGAGGAATATCTGTTGTACACTTACCACTTCCTAGTAGGTTGAAATTATATATGTATTTTTTCTGAATGGAAATACAGACACAAGCACAAAAATTGCCAGACTGGATCATCTGATCTACCTGTATCATAAACCAAATGAAAAGTATAGTTTACTTCAGAGCTACTTACTGACCAGAAATCATTATTATTGCTCAATGGTGCATAGTTCTCTTTCTTTAAAAAGGAATCGGCTATGTTGCATAATATTTAAACAGCGTTAAAAATTAACTGATGTTTAAAACAACCATTTCAGGTGAAGTTCAAGTCACAAAAACATAAATAGCTTTATTAATTTTAGCAAGTCTTTTTAAGAGTAGAAGAATTCTTTATCTGATGCTATTGATATGTAAATGATGGCCGGACACAGCTTCTAAATGTATTTGGAAGGCTCGGTCTTTCTACTTACATAAATTCTGGAAAGTCCTATGATGACCCTCTGTCTCTCTATAATTAAAGGTCCACTCCCTATCACAGGGGAGAGGAAATGGAATCAGAACCGAGCTAATTACTAATGATGAAGACCTTCTCTATAAAGCAGTTAAGACCTGAAGGGTTTGATTGAGGATTAGCTAATATTAAATAAGAACACAATATTGGCGGAAAATTACTTTATTCTAAAGGGGTTGCTATTGAGAAAATGCTTTACAATTACATAAACATTGGCAATATGGAAAGAGAAGTAGTGTTGTGGGGATGTTGAATAAGGCAGAGAAAAGAGGATGGAAGTTAATGGACAATGGCTGAAATAATGTGCCATAGCTTGTGAAAGAGGCTGCTAATAGCAGCAGTAGGAAAACAGCTGAGACCACGTTCTCAGAGAGTCCCAAGTTCACCTGGAATTTACCCTCACAGGACCTAGGTTGTCCTTTCTTATATCTAATGTTTTGCCTCAGTAAGGCATTTAGCGCTGTATTTCTTTTTTAACTCATTCGTGATCTTCACATGGTTTCATGTCTGACGGGTCCTTCTTCACAAGAGTTGAAAAGAAGCCACGTTCTGTTGAAAGCAAGAAATTGAGAACTCAGGTTAAAATAATAAAACATGCAATAGTTGAAAACAATGCAACTCGTGGACACAGCTGGGTAAGCAGTAAATTTCTGCATCGTTGCAAAACCACTGGAAGAAATACACTATTTTAATTTCTATTTTAATAAAAGTTATGCTACATCTATCCAAAGCCAAGCCAAAGAAAAGGAAGGATGTTTTCACCATGGATTAGGTTGTATTTTTTCCTTCGCTTACAAATGAAAACAAGACTTGCAAGGAATATTAATAAAACACATGCAAAGCATTTTGTCTTGCTGACAAACTTCAGTACTTAGTCTATTTATTCTAAACACCTGTGTGCCTGCAAGCCAGTTTCTCCACCCTCAGTTCCTCACAATGGCTGTCAGCTGCTTCTTAATGCTTGACCCAATGTCAGAACCAGTCAGCATAAAGTGGCAATATTTCAGCAGAAGATATATATATATGAGGCGAAGTGAATGAGCTCAATTCTCAAGGCTGAAGCCATGTTTAGGCTGTAGAAGTTGATGCAAGGATACGTTAAATCCCAGAACATGTTACCTATGGCCTGTTGTCTGGGCTAGGCCTCTGCCTAACGCCTTCTCAGAACAGAAGAGGGGTTAAAGCAGGGCCCTGATGTATCAGAGAAAAGCACCTTTGTGCATTCCCCCTTTGCTTAGGTCTTCCTAAATGCCCAGTAACTTTAGTGCAAGACAGACAAACTAGCTGGTCAAATGGTGCTTGAAGATGAATGGTGACATTGCCCCCAACGCAGACAGGCAGCTCTTTTGGAATTAGCCTGGCTCGTACCTTTGAAACAGGCAGGGAGAGTAAGATTGCCATCCACGCACTGAACGGGCACAGTGTAGGCACAGGACTTCTCTTTATTCTTGCAGAAGAAGGATACGGTTTCACCATGCAGAATGCCTTCCTTAAGGTCACTCTGAACTCTTTTCTTCTCTCCTTCGTATAACACTACAGCTTTCTTAACTGGCATTTTACATGGCTCTGTAAAAGAATCCAGTTAAAAGCAATACATAAGGATAATTGGAGTGCCATTTTGAGAAGTAGGTAGATGAGATCCCGTGATAAATTTGCACAAGTGACATTTGAGAATGAAAAATACTGTGGCCTACACGTATGTAGTACTTCTGCTGGTATTACTTTGCTTAAGAAATTCTCACCCCTACGTGTAGGGAGAAAAGTTTCTGGTGAATAACCAGCCCCAGTAAAATTTCTAATTATATTAAATAGGAAGAGGAGAGGAAATATTCAGACATAATATTTTTTTGTAGCTGATTATTGCAGTCAGTTCCGATACGTCACGGAATGCCATGTGGAATGCTGGGAGACATTGCAGATTATCGAGGCCTTGAAATTACAGCATCCGTTTACTTGTGAGAAGACAGCTCTTCCATGAAGGTGCCATAGCTCTTTAACAATCAGAGCAGTGCTCTTTCAGGAAAATTAAATTTGATTAATTTGTTTCTAACAGCTGGAATATATATACCTTTACAGGTTGGCTTTGTGGACCAGTTTCCTGTCTTTTCACATCGGGAATGCTTAGGTCCTTCCAGCACGTATCTGGATTGGCAGCTGAAGCTGACGGTTTCGTTGTAGTGATATGTTCTACGAACAGCAAAATTTAAGAATCCATTTTCTATTCCTGATGGAGCGGGACATGTGACAGCTGTGGTACAAAAACAAAAAGCAAAGCTTTATCAATGCTGCAGTTCTAGAAGACGCAGTATTAATTTTGAATTATACTTAAAACTTTCATGGTGATTCATTTCAGCCTTTTTCACAGGCAAACATAGAGGAAAATGTTTTAAAAAACAATAAATAAACAATTGCATTCGCAATTCTGACTTTCAGTATGTTTGCAATAGTATCATGATGTTTTTCTGTAAGAGAATTTTGCATATAATTTCATATATACAATTCTAGGATTAATTTTATATGTATTTTTTAATGCTGCTAGAAGTAAGTTACTTACCCCTGCACTCCGGAATGCTGCTCCATGTCCCGTTGGCCTGGCAGGTAGCTGTCTCATTTCCAATAAGTGCAAGGGGTGGTACACATTCAAAAATAATCGTGTCCATGTAGTAAGAAACATTTCCGGGTTTTACGTGACGGTAAGAAAGGACTCCAAATTCAGAAAGCGATGGAGGTGGACAAGTCACAGCTAGAAAAATACAATATTCTTAAAATTAAATCTTAAAAATTGAATTGTTAACAGTATCACAGGAACAACATGCTTATGGCCTAATTAACCCACAAGATACTTTATGGAAGTGTAGCTACCTAAACAAAAAGATCAGATTTAAAGTGTCAGAAGCCTTAGAGTATGTAATTCATTATTTTTTTCTGTATTTTTTTCCATACAATATTATGCAGTATATTGATTTTTCAGTAAAGTATTTATGCAGGAAAGGTTATAGGAAAAATATGCATAGCAGTTGTAAAGCATGACAATGTCCTCTTTTTATATACCTGGAAAATGAATTTGAGTGGATAAGCATCTTACCTTCAGCTGTAAATAGCATCCCTGATCCTAGCCTTTCACATAGACCTATAAACTGTATTTCTCTGTAACCAAAATCCACATGTATAAAACCAAACATATAAGCTACTTCTTGATTTTTCCTAATCTCTCTTTGCACAGCACTGTAGGAGGCCTCTGAACAAGAGTATATGTAATTCTGAACAGCGTAAAGCAGCCCTCCTGTAAGGATAGAATAGTTTTTTGGTATTTAAACACGTACGTTGACACTGTGGGACACTTCCACTCCACTTGCCATCTGCCATGCATTGGCTTGTTCTTGTCCCAACAAGGTTGTAGCTGAAAACAAAAAGTCCTGGTTATCAGAAAGCTTAATGAACCTTAATATGAAGAAAAATAAACTAATTATTTGCAAAAAAAAAAGGTTTCCATTTCTCACAAACAGGATTAACAAGAGTCCAGTTCTGAAATCCTTCTCTAATTCAAGCACTTACTAATCTCAAAGGAAGTTTAGATTCAAATATGAAAAATCGTTAATATTCAGGTATTAAAATTTTCCAGAAAGAATACTTGATGAAAAAAGATGTTTTGTACTTTCAACTCAATATCCTATTTTAGCATTACAATAACTTATACCATGGGTTAATATTGTGGATATACGTAAATAGTGAGCATTGATCTTTAATCAGTGATGTTAATGTTACAGGTTCTCGGGAAAAAGTCTCAGTTGTTTACAGCAATTAGGGTCAGTCTATTTGTAACAAACTCAGCACTCAATACCTAAAAGCACTGAAGAGCTTTATTTTATTATAATACCAGATAGCCCACTTTAATTTACAGATGCACTCCCTCTAAATGCTTCTCTAGTTCTCTGTATACATATTACTACTAACTTACACTGAGTTTTAAAGAAATGCTCACTCTATATTTATCATTTAAATATCACACAGCTGAAGCCTAGTAAATTATCATTAACAAAATTAAATCAATTCAAGTCCCTTAGCTACACTTGATGTCAGAGCTGAATTTATTTATTCCTTCTTTTGCTTCTGCAGGGAAAGGAGTAACTGAGGCTACTGATGTTGGCTGTGGCTCGCTTAGGCTCTTCCCAGGTAAGTGCTATTTATTAATTACTCACCAAGTAGAGTGACTGTATGCTGCTATCAGCTGTATCCCTGCATTTATCATAACTCTATTTCTTTAAATGTGTCCTTGTTTCTAAAATCAGTAAGCAGCATTCAGTAAAAGTGCATTTGGTCCAGGGACTAGATGAGGATTAACCTCATGTTTTCATTTACTGAGCTTGGAAGGACACAGAAACAAAATTCTCAGTGCCTGACAGCATAACAACTTAAATAGTGATTATCCTTTCTTTGCCGTAGGATTTCATCTCATGATGTAATAAGAGGATTTAAAAAGCAGGGGAAAGTGGTCTGGAATAAGTCTTTGTATAAAATCTTTGCTATTTTGATGGCTTTCCTGTCTGTAAGACTTTGCTGGGGAGTAATAAAGCCCTGGGATCTAATAATTGAGTTTGAACAGGGAAGGATCACTAAATAGGGCATTTTCAAGCATCTGAAGTTCAGAGGGGTTTTAAGGTGGTATTTTCTAAGTTCCCTGGCCTGTAATGCTCCAACAGGTGAGAGTAGAGTGTAATGCTGTGATTTAGATTACTTATTTAGCAGCACAAGAAATGGAGTGCTTACCCTGGTTCACATGAAAAACTTAGAGAACTCTGGTAATGAGAGTCTATAAAATCAATTTTTCCATGCTGCAGCTGTCCAGGAGTGGGACATCTCTTTGCTGTTAATTGAAGATAAAAATATACTATTATTTCACAAGACATGAAGCTAGGATAGTGGAAACAGGTTGGTCATAAAGGGGTCTGGGTACCTCTCAATTTTCTCCACTTTTGTGTGCACTTTTTCCTAAGTGTAACTATTATATGTTTCTATTAAAACATAGTAAAGGTAGCTTCAAAAATTTCACAATTAGATCATTTTTAATTATTAGTTGTGTGCAATTAAATGATAGAAATGAATGACAATTGATAGAATAAAGGCAGATGATGTTATCAACCAATCTTCATCACTTCAAGTACAGGCACTGCTGGGCTGAGCCAGGTTAAAATTTGTTTTGTCTGGATCCAGTCCCTATCACTCTCTGGCAGCAGAGGCTTAAGGGAAAGTGTATAGAAAGCTTCTTCTCCTGTTGCTTTCATCTCTTTCCCTCCACACCCAGTTGTCATCTGATGACTATTTATTTTTCAGGAGAAAGCTTAGAGCAATCTAAGTTTTTTTACCTATTTTGACTCAGGAAAGTAATAACAAAAAAAGCAGCGAAAATACAGCAAAACACATAGCTCCTTGGTGGGAGGCATCGGCTTTGCAGGGAGCAAGACGGCTTCTGTGTTTGCTTTTATATAGAAACTTAGAAATGCAAGGAGAGAACAACTAGAGAACAAAAACATACCAGTTTTAAAATTTCAGATCCATCACATCAACTATAAAATGCCGTTTTCAGCTCAGCACATGGTAAGTCAATGAGGTGGTGCAAAATTTGGGGGTAAGTTCTACTTTGTTTTACTTACGCAGGCACAGGAGCGTGTTGAGAGGCCATTTGCCAGTGGGCTGGCAGGTGTACTTCCTCTGGCCGTTGTTAGGGACAAACCCTGGCCTGCAGGTGTACTCAATTTCCTCGCCCACGTCGTACACATTTTTGACCACATTGATTGTGGCAAAGAGCACTTCTGGTGGCTTGGAACAGACTGGAAGAGAGGAGACACTTTACAAAAAAAATAGTGGGCAGAAAGTTTGAGATATTCTAATCTCTAAACTAGAAGCACAAGTTTCTGTGTGACAGCCAGCTGTTGGATGTCCCTACACTGAGCTAAGCATCCTTCTGGTGTCTACAGGTACCTGACTTACTGAGGCAAGGGATGGCTGTAGTAAGTATCAGCGAGGAAAAAAATTATTCTTTTCCTTCTCTCTGGCAGCTCTATCATGGCCCCAGTTAGACTTCTTAGGAAGGGAAGAAAGTGCTTTTGCTTTAAAAATGGATTTATGAAGTATTCTTCAAAGTGAGGTAACTATGGTAAATGATTTAGGGGGAAAAAATAGGGTGAGGGGGACTTGGAAACAAACTAAAACATTTCGTTTTTAATCCAAGTTGGTTTGGTGGGCTCAGAAATTCACCTCACTGTAGAGATGAAGGAAAGGAAGTGAAAAAAGACAGGAAACAACTTTCAGAGAACTCCCATTCAAAACACTTGACTAGAACTATCCAAAGTCTTTACAGTTCCATTGCTTTCTCCAGATTCCCTCCCTCACTCCAGGGTAGCAGTGTCTATTAGAAAGTGGAAGACGCTTACCTCTTGCTGCAAGAGCAGAGTGGGTCAGAGCAGCCGCACACACGACCAGCACCAGGGAGTACATCGCTGCCAGTCCACCAGCTTCCTGACTGACCCTCAGTCCAGCGCTTCTTCCCCTAAAAATAAAGGCAGCCACAAAAGGGTGGTTACATATTAACTCTTTGTATTTATTCCCACCCTGGTAAACAGAAGATAAAAGGGTCCTTGTGTAGCTGGAATAAAGGATGAAATAACCATCACATGTTGCGCTGGTACATAATGCAGGAATTCAAACAGCAGTCTTGGCTGCAAACGTCTCCGCTCCGGTTGTTGCTGCAAAGCATCTCCTGTTGGGACTGATGGCTTTGGGAAAACAATATTCTTTTCTCAGCATCTCTAATGATGAGGATGCTTGGGATCCAATATAGGATCAAATAATAGAACTGTCACTGAGAAGCTTTTGTTTCTCACTCAAGCTTGTATGTTTTCATGTACCAAAGAATGCTGAGAGTTATAAAGATCTTTCTAAGGCAAAACGGTTAGCATTGAAGTAACATTGGTGGTGTTATATGCCTCCGGTGATAATACCAGCTTAATAATAATTTAGATGATGATCTGGTCTGAAACTTCAGGCCTGTTTTATCTGATTCATGTTGTCAGTTGTCATCTTTCAATTAATGGATAACCAGTTAACTACTGCATAAGTAATATAGAAAAGGGTCACCGTGCCAGTGCTGTGGAAAAAGTGAAATAATGTTTCTAGATTGTGCTTATTTGTGATAAGGGCTCATATTTGAGTCATGGTTTTGGGTGGTATAAAAACTTGTTATGGTTCCCCCATTTGGGGTCATCAAGTCAAAACTTCACAGCTATCAGCTGATGTTCTGATCACTGCAATCCTCCTAATTTAGCAGATTTTAACTGCAGGAACATCTCAAGTGCAACCAAAATAACATTTGTGTAATCATTGTTCCACAGTTTGGTGTTTCTAATCTAAGTATCCTCCTTCCCTGCTGACTCACAGCCTGCGAGGGGGAGTGAGGGACATTTGAAGCTCAAACGAGAAGCTAGGTTATGTCAAACCCTTACTGCTGAGATCTGAAATAGTTTGTTTATTTTTGCTTCATGAAGTTTCCCTGTTTGCATATAAAACACAAACTTTAGCCACAACATTAACTAATTAGGCTCATGCTGGTCTTCTCAGAAAGAAAGTGATATGAATGTCTTGCTCAAAATATTTACCAAACGCACAGTGCCAAAGGGCAAAGTACAACTGCTAAATCAACCAAGAAATATAGACTTTATTTTCTGTATTTACATCTGATTATTTTTCCATTTGTCACAGCCTACTTCTTCCTCTACAAAATTTCACAAGTATTTCACTTTTCCCTTCCCACTACACTGCAGTGCTGTGATGAACTTTCTTACCCCTGGTTTAAATCCTTCCTCAGATCTGCCTGCTATTCTGTCTACATTCTTTTTTTCTGTGTTTAAAATAGCCCAGAAATAGTTGGGCACAATTTTACCCATTTCAATGCTGACCATGTGAGCACTTCTCACTGTGCTCACCAGATGGCAGAATGTACTCTGCCATCTACCTTACAGCCATAAACTTGAGCTGAAAAGTTTTTTCCTATGCTACTTTAAGAGACAGGAAGATGTAAGAGAAAAAGTGGGTTGAATAAGGGGCATGATGATCTTTGCATACAGTTTGAATATCTGTTGTGTGTGATAACTTTGCTACTTCTAAAGTGGGAAGTAAAACTTTGAATAATTGCATATGAAATTGAAGGAAAAATACTTAAGTATGCATTTCATACAACACGATAACAACTGCCAGTATTCTGACTCTTTTTTAAAAACATTCTTCTGCAATAAGAAAGATCAGGATGTATGTTGCCAATAGCTGAACCTTTTTTCCATACCTGGAGAAGAGTTATTCAACTTGGCAGAGTATCAGCAACCAGTCTACTTCTTTCTGTGCTTGATGATAATATGCAATTATTTATATCATCTGGTTTTCCATCAAACCCAGCCCACTCCTTACCATTATGCTATTTATTGCTAGTGCTTCCGTAAACCCAATTGTGAAATGGAACTTTTGCATTTATATGGTCCCTAACAAAACAGAGGGGACTGCTCTTCTCTGCCACAAATGGCCTTATACTCTCAGGGAAGAAATGCTAGCTGTGAGCAGAGGCAGGAGTGCAAGGACACACTGAGATGATATTGGCTAGCATGATGTGCGGAGTATCAGTATCACAGTAGTCTGTTACCCCATTTTGTGCTAGCACAACCTAAAAGGAGAATATGTAGGAGGGATGCGAATGAACTTTGCAGAAGTTGTGTTGCCGAGACAAAAATATGAAGGGCAGCATAGCAGAGATCAAGAGCACATGTTTGAAAAGATAGCAATTTAATGATGGAGACCGGCATCGCTGACTGATCGGAGTAGTTTCAGTACCAAATAAGAGATGGGGAGAGGATGTGCCAGCAAAGCCTTATGAGTGAAGGTAAGAATGTGTCATGTTGAAGGGTTTAAAAACAGAAAATAGAGGGATGCAAAAGAAAAATGATGATGAAAAACACTCTATGCAGCAGCATTCTTCATTGATACCAGGGGTCAACTGGAGCTGTCAAGATGAGGAAAATACCTCATGGTAATTGGGACACTAGCTAATAAGGAGCCAGACAAAGACTTCCAGGCAGGAAACAGTCTCTCTCAGAGAGATTATGCAGAAAGTTTGCAAGAACTAGCCAGACTCCAGGTCACTGCAGAGTAGCAGCTCCCCTGGCTAATGAGCCAGACCTTCCTTTAATCTGTCTGCCTGCTTCTCTAGCTGATGCTATAACTTTCATGATATTGTAGGATATGTCACACCTCTGATCCTGCCACAGACTTTCTGTCTGTCCTTCTGGATGCTGAGTGTTGGGTCTGCATTATCCACTGCTCTCAAGGTTTTATGAGTGTTCTTCAACCAGCAAATGCATGACACAGCTTAGTCAGTTCAAAATGCAGGTGTTTCTCACATCACCAAGAATATATTGGTTAGGAACACTGAGATAAAATATTAAAGAGATTTGAATGCATTCCTCCCTTATGTGCCAGCATCCACTTGCTGAGGCACTCTCCCTGGCATGAGAGCTGGGACTGGGACTTGGTTGGACCAACAGCTGCATCCTTATCCTACAAGGCTGAGATGTTCATATTCCAGCTTCTTTCACTCTGATCCTCTTGCTTCACATGCCAGGTGCTGGGTTTTCCTGTGTATACCCATCCCTCCCTGAAGCACGAGGAGATGGTCGGGTGGCTAGCGGCTGGATCCCTGCTCCTCTGTGGGAGCAGGTGTTAAGTTACGGGTCCAATCATTGCCCTTCGTGTTGCCAAGATAGTTCTATTAATATTTGTTCAAAGTTCATTTATGCCCTGCACAAACATTTTTATCGCCTCCACTCAATACATCCGATATTGAAGTGAGTGCTCCATTGCATTGAAGAGATAACAAATAAAAAGTAAGAAGGTGAACTGCATCATTTTTAGTCTTAAAGAAAATTAATTGCATGTAGTTCTGGCCAAGCTGAGACTGTTTCTGCTTCCTAAATATGAGTTCCATTTAATATAGAGCAGTATTGATAATTTAGATTTATGTATTCATTACAAGCAAAATATTCAGCCAGCCAGAAGCCAAGATCCATCTGCACTGAATCATTTTTCCAGTCAATGTTTATATTTCCTACCTTTAGAGATGCTGAGAGTAAACACGTGGTAACTGATATTGACCTGGAAGAATGTCTTGGTGACATCAAGAGTAAACAGTGTCTGAATAACTCTTAAAATCATTGTTTTCACTTAGTAGCATATTTTAGGGGTAGATGGCACCGGTGATGTTCTGGGATGTTTTTTCTTGAAGTTAGGGGAATAATTCCCATTTTAGTCCCAAACATAAAATCACTTCAAGTACCCACCAATTTACTGAACGTCCAGCATTAGAATACCCAGTCTTGTATTAATACCCAGTCCTTGATTTTAAGGTCTTCTCCAACCTAAGCCATCCTCTGATTAACCTGAGATGCCAGAGGTCTGGCAACAAGGATTTCTCTGGGTTTTAGCAGGCCTATGCTCCCTTGCAGAGGCATGAAGGTGTTCCAGTTTTCACATACATTAAACTCGCAGTGTACAAAACCAGAGAGCATTTTAAAGCCACTTCCTCCTCTCCGCCTTCTCATTTCCTGCACAGAAAATCCAGAGAATCTCTCTCACAGTTGTACTGTGACCCAAATATTGTAAAACAGTCTGTTCCTCTGATAAAACTTGTTTAAATTCTGTCTAAAAAAATCCTGCATTATATTTCTTCATCAGGAATGTTGAATTATGAAGCCTTCAGGGCAAATTATCCTCTGTGTGAGTTTGAATCTGCAGTGAACAGCTCTGCAAGGGCCTGTTTTTGAGACATGGGAACACAAAGGTACTGTAGCAAGCCACAGACCCTCCCACCCTCTTGTCTCATCCCACCTTGTTGCCTTTTGCCTCCGTGCATCAAAGAGGCACAGTTGCCTTCAAGGAAGATGCCAGCCAGGGTAGCAGCGAGGTTGGAGAAGACAGAGTACTCTCCAAGCTCAAACTAAACTCATTCTTTTCATCCACCAAGCCTGAAACTACGTTATTAAGGCTCCCTTCATCATTAGTCTTCAGCTTTCTATTAAGGCAGATGCCACAGGTTTCTGTGAGAGCCTCGCTATACTTATTTATGTGTGTTGCCTCAGGTTGTCATCTTGTTTACAAGCTGGGGAGAGTTCAGACCTGGTCAGGACCAGATGCGAGTTCCCCCAGGGGAAGCACAGTGCTGCAGGAATGCACTTCACACTGCCAGGACATCAGAAATATCATTATCATTCTTACCGCTTTATGATCCAGTGGAGAAATTCTTGCTACTTTCCATCCTAGATTGGCTCCATCCCTTTTGGTAAGGACTTGGGGGTAAATGAGTGCTTTTAACCTGTCTCTGTCTCCCTTGGCACATTGCTGTGATACTACCAGAAAGCCCAGCTAACTCCAGATTTATTTACTGCCATTCCTTAGTCTTCCCAAGTGATGGATAAGAAGACCAATAACCAAGAAGCTGTTTGGTATATTCATCTTTATCAAAAACTTCATTGAAAAGTGCACGTCTAAAAGCAGCCTAGGATCAATGTGTTTTGGCTGTGTCAGAGGCCTCCATTATTATCGCCAAATAAATCGACAGCTTCAATCTAGAGAGATCCTATGATCTCTATTAACCCATGGAAATTATCTGTTAAATTCTTTCTGGGCAGAAGTCCAGAGTGTTCCAGATGACTAAATCTACCTTCTTTATTATTCAGCTCCTGTGCTCTGTACGGTGTAATCAAAAGGTAGATAGATACTGATCTCCCTCATGGCCAAAGCCCAAACCTTCACGAGCCAGCCAGAGGCTTGTCAGCGGTTCACTGGGGCTTTCATATGGCATTTCATCACTGTTTTTATACCTAACTGCAATCAAATTGTCAGTTAGCAGCATGACAGGATTAGGGATTTATGCCAAATTGTTGTTAATCAGCACAAATATTTGACTATAATTTTTCCTGACATTTTTAAGCTGGTATTCTTAGCAAATTTATTGCAAAAGTGAAAATTCCCCACTTTACTGTTGTCTGAAAAGGCTGAACATTCAGTCTCAGAACTGGAAACTTCACAAAATGTTGGATCCAGAGGGAAGGCCGTCAGCTTCCACAAACTGATTTTTAAGTGTTCTTGAATATTCCAACTTCAGTTGGTGAGCTAAGGGCTGCTCTGATAGGAGAGATTAGTTTGTCTTCAGCTAGACATTTGTGAGAAAATCCTGCTGCTATGTAAGCTCCTGATACTCATGACATCACATCGTTCTGTGTCTGGGTCCTGTGCACAGGCTCAAATTGTACCCAGAAGTATGGTGCTTTTATAGTGGGGACCATTAGAGAGTAGGAAGATACCAATAAACTAATTTCAGTTTGTGACAGCCTCTAATATTCAGCAATAAATCTAGGCAAAGCCTTTCTAAGAGGAAGCAGATTTTGAAGGGGCCAGTATCAATAACTGGAATCAGATTTTCAGAAGGGCTTAAATTCTATTTAGACAACTAAATGAAGGTCATGCTTTCAAAAGTGCTCACTTTATTAAAGTAAATTTTTGTCATACTGGGTTATTTGGAAAATGTAGCTACCTCTTTCGGTTTCCAGAAGGCCACTCAGCTCCTTTGACAGTCTTGACATGTTTGTATATAACTGAAGATTTTGATTCTAGTGTTGTAATTTGTGTCATTACCTAGACACCTTTTTATTGTAGGCTTGCATTTAGTTGGTAGTCTTATGTTTTGTTTTTTTTGTTTGGTTGGTTGGTTTTTTGTTTTTTCAAAAAAAGTCATTTTTCTTTCTTTGTTCATTGCACATGGAGAGACAAGGATGTTGCCAGCACTTTGGCATCAGAATGAAATAAAATTACAGTCGTTCTGACATGGCCAGAGCCAGAACCAGTGACGTTCTTATAAATCTGAGCTCTGAAAGGAGAGTATGTACAAATCTTTTGGGAAGAACAGGTCACGAGCATTCTATGAAGTGCATAATATTTATGATACAAGTTGAATATACTCAGAAAGCACATAAACTCAACAGCAAGAATGCCTACAATTCATTTTTCCATGTATTTCTAGAAATAGCTTCATTTTCCTACCTCACATCGCCTAAGCATGTCGTCATTAAGAGGGTCAATTTATTTTTGCATTGATATCAGAGTGTAGTCAAGTAATATTACTCCACTGGATGAGTTGGCTTAACCACTTCTCCAAACCTGTTCAAAGTGAGCTGGCTGCCCGGCTCGTATCGCACATGTGCTATGATGCAGCTGGAACAGAATCTGCTGGCTCTTGGCTAAGGGAAGCCCTGCTATTTTTTTTTCCTTAGCAGCACTGTGGATAAGATGTTTGATTTTTAAAACGATATTTTCTGGAGCAAAACAATTTTAAAACATAATTCATGGTGAAAGAGCATCTGTAGCATTTTGTGTTCTCACAAACTGTAATTGTGGGCTGTTAAGGTCACCATGCCTTGTGGAAATGAATGGCAGCGTGAGATTTACTTAACGCAACCTGAAGAGATGTTCCCTTGTTATGATATGTATTAGTCTGCTAATCTTTTCAGTCTTTAATCCACAATACTGGATTAAAAGACCAAAAATAGACTCTACTTTCTTTTAGGGACAGTTTCTGCTAAGGGGGTTTCTTTTTTCATTTCAAAATGAAAATTCCAGAGTGGAATCAAATGAGCATTAGATACTAGCAGAGTCCTTCCTCATGTTATATTTTTGAAGCAGAGTATTTTCCCACACTTCATTTTTCAGTCAATGGTCATTATGTTTATTTTTTTTTCTTTTGAAATTATCATCAGCCTGCTTTGCATCAGTGTGTTCTCTTCTCAGTTCTTCTAAGTTAAAGGAATATTTTAAAGGTGTGCTTGCCTAGACAAACTCTTGTCACTTCAATTACTAGTGTTCCCATAATGTAAACGCTTGTGTAGAGCAGAGACGGACGTGGTGCAATTGGAAATCATGCTATTGGGAGTGATATTTGGCTTCCTCTGTGTCAACAGGTCATAACAGAATGGCGGCATGCACAAAGAAGTGCACATCCTGTGTATTCCAGCTGATAGCATTGTTTTCTTCTCAGGGTTATTCTCTAGAATAAACCAACCGCGGTACGTAAATTACAGTTCCCTTTATCTGTGATAAATGATACTCAGCTGTCAAAAATGATATCTTGAAGTACAGCGTATATACAATATTTGCTCACACCTCATCTTCACTTGGCAAAATGAACCTGCTCTTACAAAATTATTGTCCCTTTCAATAGCAGATCTGTATGAATATGATAAAATATACCACACCGTGCTGTTCACATTGAAATAGTGGGAAATTTGACTTTAGTGTCAGTGCCAGGACATCATGTGGCCCATAAGAACCCTAAAGAAGCTTCAGGTATTGTCCTGATGTAGCATGGGCTGTCTGATGCTAGATGTACTGATATTCCAAAACAGCCGTTTTCCAGCTGTCAGGTAATATAAAATAATTCATTTGTTGTCCTATTTGGTGTCAGAAAAGCACACTGGTGATAACAGCAGACTACCAGGAAGTGTAGTGACTCTGCTTCCCTAACGTTTTGATGGACACATTTTACTCTGTGAGGGATTGCTTGTGCACACACCTGCCCACAAACTGAAGCCCTACCTGTACAGTTCACACTTGTGTTCAAAATGACTGATGAAAATACAGAGTTTTGAGGATAACTTTTCATCTGCAGGGATGAAGTAAAAATATATATGTATTTAAGATGAAAATGGTGTTACTGGTGCAGGCAGGGCCCATCTAACCAATTATCTTGTCTCCAACGGTGGCCACAGATGCACGCTGCAGAAGAAGTGAGAACAACGCAAGCAGATACGATGCTTCCTCCTAAGGATTTCAGTTTCTGACCACTTTCAGGTTAGAGAGTATTCAGAGCCAGCTGTGGCCTGTGGTTAGCAACACCAATGTCTGTCTCTTCCAGAGACTTGCTCCCCCTGAGGCCCCTGTAAGCTTCTTGCAGCACCACTGGTCCTTGTGCTTGATTCTTCTGGGCAAGGGATTCCAGGGCTGATTGTCCATGGCAAGAACCACCTACTTTGTTTCCTTTGAACCTGTGTGCCATGGTTCTCTAAACAAAGTCATAGAGGCGCTCTTGTTTAGCTGGTACAAGAGAGGTTTGTTCTTTTCCACATGGTTTGAGTGCTTTGTTTGTATTTCAAAGTCTGAGTCTTTCTGCCTTTTTTGTGTGTGTGTGTGTACGGTTGAAGACTGAAAATTTGCCTACACAAGAGAATTGTTCTGATGCACTCAAAAGAATGTGAATTACTTTTTGGAAGTGATATTTGTAATTTTCCAGAGAGACTGCTGGTGAGGAGGCCAAAATCTGCAAAACAACAATGATAGCAAATATTCCAGCTGAGGCAGAAATTTTTATTTATACAATCTAGAAAGACAAAAACCCATGAAACGTCCCAAAGGACCCCCATCACACTTCAGCATGCAGCAGCCTCAAGCACTGATTCAGCTCTATAAGTAGGAGATATTTCAGCATGCTTCTAATACACCTGAGATATGAGAAAAGAAAACAATAGGTTGTCACTCAGTATTCTGATGAGAACATTGATATTAAAAAAAAAAAAAAAGATAGAACATTGAGGGTAAAATATATCACCAGCCGTTAATTTCCAATTCTATGGAGGGCTGCTGCGGGGATAACTCACAGGCAGCTGCCAGCTCTCTGTATGACAGAGGGTTTTGCACCACTTTCAAGGAAACACCAGTTGAAATAATGGCACGATCTAACAGGTAGCAAGGAAAGTAGGACTTTGCTAATTAGGGTGTATCGATGAATTGCAATTTCATCCCTGGCAAATGATAACTTACATCATATACTATTTTTTGTCCCGAATGTTTAAGATGTATGTTTTCTGTGAAATTCCATTTCTCATAAGACTTTCTATGCTTCATCTTCCTGTTTTAATGCATACTCAAACCTTCGCATTAGTACTAGCATGTGTGAACAAGCTGTCACATTGAATACTTTAATAATAAAATCTCTCTGCTGATCCGGTACTTCCAAACCTCCAGCATGAGGAACTTTGAGGGGAAAAAGGCAGAAAAGGGAATCTAAGTACAGAAAGACACGGAGGTGTACAGACTCTACATACACAGATGCAGGAAGACACAGATACCAGTGCTGATATAGGAAGAAGCAAAATATTTCTACCTCCTTCTCACCACTCCAGTAACAGGCAAGCTAACACTCACACGTGTTTAGGTTGCCACATCCTAACTTTTTCTGAGTTTTGGGAAAACTTAGAGTACGTTGTTACCAAAGCGACTGAATAAGAATAATGATTTTGGTGGGGAATGTGTAGTAGGGTCTGGAAAACCTACAGAAGTAGTGGACATAATCTCCTAATTAACAGCTATTGAACAAACCGTGGCAAACAGACCTGAGAAATGGAGCTTCAAAACTAAACTCTGTAGCTGATTTCAAAGGGAGAAACAAAGAATGTGTTGTATGGAAAAAGAAACAGCAAAACCTGACTTTGAAATTTGACTGAATCCTGAATTTTAGTGGAAACTCGTGATTGGTATTGATCTCTTCATGGCAGATAGTTATCCCACAATAGCTGCCAATACAACTGTCTCATAAGCTGACTGTGTGGAAATTCATTTGAAGATGAGACTGGATGAAAAAAAATCATTTTTAGACAAGAGGTTTGCAATGATCAAATAGCCTTTCCTAAAAGGGGTTCAGAAAATAGCTACTTGTTCTGATAACTCTCTAGAAAAGGAAGTGGTTGTAATTTGTTTTGAAATACATGGAGAAATTAAGTTGTGAACTTCCTCATAGGTCTCCAGCAGGAAGTGATTCCAGTTTGTTGAATACTTCTCACGAGCAGGAAATAATAAAATAGAGCTACAATTGCCTAAGACACGGGTGAAGGTGTTCTTGGCTTTGTCTTTGAGTTAATCTGATGCTGTGCGGAGCCCATAAATCAGGACAGAACAATTCAGGCCCTTTTTGTTTCGGGAGGAGACACCTTTTTACCACTTTTTGATTGAAAAGTCACATAGGCAATAGCAAGCTGATCCAGCGGATGAGTAAAAAGAGAAGGAATTTCACAGGCAGCAGAAATACTTTAAGAAACCACTTTGAAAATGGGCACAGGTGCTTGTCCTTACAGAGTGGGGACGGTATTGATGCAAATATAGACAGGACTAGAGGAGATGTGTGTGTTTCAGCAGTCAGCTGAATTCTTCAGAGAAGAACTCATACCCCATCCAATGGGAACTTCTAGCAGGGATGAACCCTGCAGGATGTTACCCAATATTCATACAGGAATAAACTTGTTATCAGATGACCCCATCATAAATGATGCTTTGGAGTCGGGAATTCTGAAAGCTGCTTGCTCGAAAAGCTGGTAGTCTGATTAAATAACCACGTATATGCCTGAACACAAACAGCGATAATGCTGACTCCTTGTCCAGATGGCCTGACTCAGAACCAAATTGCACACACTACCCTAAGCAGAAGGGCAAGGCAGGGGCTGCTGCTGGGAATGTGCGTGCCCGGGAAGGGCTGGCAGGCATCTCTCCTCCAGTAATCTGCAGAGGAAGCGTGAGTTCCTGTATCATCCACAGGACCTGAATTCAGAGGGAAAAATGGGTGTTGAGGCGATTGAAAGCCTCCCAGCAAGAGGATGCTGCTGTTAGGATGGCATGTACCGAAAGTGCATGGGATGTGGTCACTGTTAGTGTGTCCTGGGCATAGTGAAAAATTCTTTACAGTTAAAGACAAATACATATATTTACAGTTATCCATGTATAAAAACATTGCGTAAGCAGTGTTCATCCAAAATACAATAGTCAGGAGAGTTACACCTTATGTACATCAAGGGAAGGTTACAGTGTCAAAGCAGTTCACCCAGTTACCCGAGGGCTGCTGTGCACACACGAGGGACTTTTTCTCTTGCCTCAGGTGCCTGCTCAAAATGTACAAATAATTGGTAGGGTTTGACATTAACTGATTGCTTTACAGAGGCAGAGTGATCCCAGCATGATCTCGCAGTGTCACGACCGGCAGGGTTTGGCTTTCCCCCGGGGCCTAACGAGGCGATCAGCAGGTGCTGGAAATAGGAGCCTGGGACACGCGCCAGTGTTTCAGTGAATGAATCTTGACCGGAGTCACTCCTGGGAAAGCAACTGGAATCCAAAATGATTCAGCAGGTTTATGAGATTCTAAGGAACTACAAAATGTACAGACTCTCCCAAACCTGGTGTGACGGGAGTTGTCTAATTCAGGCAGATTCTCCAGTTTCGGTAGCTCTGTTTGTAACACTGCACTAAACGAAAGGAAATAAATACATTCTGTATTTCTTGATAGAGCACTTAATGAGAGTACAAAATGTTTCTTAGTGCTCCTCATGCTTTGGCATAAGTTAATTAAGACAAGAGAAATCCATTCCCGCTGAAGAGGAATAAGGGATTTGAAACATCTGTGCCTGATAGGTAGAAACCAAGTGAAAAATCTTTCCATTGTGTTGCATTCCGATCAAATTTGAAAATAGTCGCTTCCAAAATAGGAATCTATGAAGGAAGGGCATATGGGCTGATTCCATAAGCTTAGAAAAAAAAAGCATGTCTGTCCCTGTGCCAGTTACTTGGAGACGGGCCACGGCCATACCAGTTCAGCCAGGCTGCACCCAGAAACCTGGGTTTGAAAATTAGGAATGGGACAGATAACGTGTAACAAATAATTTCTGGTCTGTGGCAAATGCCTGTGTGCGCACCTCCCATCGGCAAGACTCGAGATAATTAACCTTCTTTCGTTCTTGTGAAATAACAGACGTGACACATACTTACACAGATGTATGGGTGTACAGAGGGGTGGGGGAACCTTCATTGGGCATCCCTTCTCTGTAGTGAAAACTTGTGGCTGTGGGAATGGCATTTATTAGAAGAAGGGATGTTCAGGACTTGTTCTTTTTGTTTAGAGCATACAGTGCAGCTTCAGGTCCACAGGGCCATGCTTGACACGCTGTTTTCCTGGGCGTACAAACACCGGCTGCATGCCAGGTGCAGGTCACATTTCCATGTCCAGGGACGTGTGAGCGCTGGGTGTGCAAGGTGCAGGGACCAAGGATTCCCGAGTGCTGTGTGGGCAGACAGGGACAAAGAGTTGGGCACGGGGGGCTGCAGCAGGAGATTGGGGGCGAGGTGGGGGTCACAGGGCCTGGGGGCAGTGCACCCCTGGGGGCTGCGGGAGGGGAAGGGGACGGTGCTGGGGGTGGGTGGGGGTGTCGGGGAAGGGGGATCGTGCAATGTGTGTGCAGGCAGGCAGCCCCGCAGCAGGTGCCGGCGGCCCCCCCGCCCCATCCCGGTGCCGCCCCGCCCCGGGCTCGCTCTGCCCCCGCGGGCGGAGCAGGAGGCGGCGGGGCCCGGGGCCGGGATCCTCCTCCCGCTCCCTACGCCCCGCTCCGACGTCAGGCAGGAGCGGGAGGCAGCGCCCACCGCCGGGGCCGGGGCCAGAGGCTCGGCGGCCGCCGGACGGGGCGGACGGCGGCGGCGGCGGCGGAGGAGGAGGAGGAGGAGGAGGAAGGCGCTATGGCCGACGTGTTCCCGGGCTCCGAGCCTGCCGCGGCTCCGGACGCTGCTCGGCGCTTCGCTCGCAAGGGAGCCCTGAGGCAGAAGAACGTGCACGAGGTGAAGGAGCACAAATTCATCGCGCGGTTCTTCAAGCAGCCCACCTTCTGCAGCCACTGCACCGACTTCATCTGGTGAGGCTCCCTCCCTTCCCCGCCGCGCTCCGGGGCTCCCGCTGGGGGCGGCCGCCTTCTTCCCCCCCCCCCCTCTTCCTCCTCTTCCTCCCCCCCTGGGGCGCCGGCCCCCGGGCGCGGCCGTCGCCCGGCCGGCTCCGAGCCTCCCCCCCCCCCCCCCCCCCCCGGCTGCTGGCAGCGGAGTTGATCCCCCGGTGGGATCCGCTCCCGGTGTTTGGGGGGTGCCCCCCTCACACCCCGGCATAGGGGGCGCACGGTGCCGCCCTCCGCGGTCGTCCCGGGTCAAAAAAATAAGCCTGCAGCCGGAGCGAGGGCGGGGAGGGAGGGAGCAAAACTCTTCCTACAGCCACCCACCCACAGCCGGCCGGGCACAGCACCTCCCGGCCCGGCACAGCACCTCCCGCCCGGGCCTTTTTTCCGGGGGGGCCCCCGCTGCCCGCCGAGGGGCTGCGGGGGGCTGCAGCCGGCCGGGGAGGGCGCCCCGCGTGTGCTCATGCGCCTGGGCACAGCCCCGTGCCTGCCCTCTGGAGTTTCCTTCCCTCTGCACGCCCAGGGGAAGGCTGTGCCTGCTCCTGAAACGCTTCAAGTGGATTTGAGGAGTAAGGGGGAGAATAAGGGCTGGAAGCCTATAGAAGAAGCGAGGAAGAAACAGGACGGCTTCTTTGCCTTTTTCTCTTAGTTTGTGTGTTTGTTTGTTTTTCATATGTGGAGGAAAAAAATCAAAAAGCGAAGTTAAGAACTCTAAAAGTTAGGCACCTTGGGAAAGAGCCTCAAAATGAATCCGGAGCAGGCTGAGCTGCAGGTGTCGGTATGCAGCGGGCTCCTTTTCCGCAGCGACAAGTGGCACAATAAAAAACAAAGCCGAGGGCTGCGGTGAGAAAAGGCACCTGACAACAGGATGGGTTTGAAAGTGAAAGGATATCCTGTCGCTGACAGGTGGCAAGAGGAGCTGCGCTCTGGCCCTTTCCTGCTAGCGAGGCTAGGAAGCTCCGAGCATTCATCAAAGGAGCATGTGACAGCTCTGAAACTTGTGTCGGTTCCTCGGCTGAAGATAGACAGGTCTTGAATAAGTGCCACGCACCGTGAAAAACGCTTCATCTATTTCCAGAGCGACACGTGGCTATTAACATATGCTTTAAGGTATAAAGAATAGTAAAAATGGCCTTTCAAAGAGCTGTGCTTTCTTAGATCACACTTGACCACATATTATTTACTGAAATAATGCAGTGCCTCTCTGTCTTCTTAAACTACCTGATTGGTTTCTGAAGTGCTGCTGTATTTCCCAAACCTTCGCCTTAAAACACGCTGCTCCTGCCCAGGGAGCGGGGTGCTGCTCCCCGCTGACCTGGGGGCGCCCAGCTCACACACAAAGGGCCGGCGGGACTGTTCAAGCAGATACCATAGCGATGCCCTTTGCAATGGAGACCATCTAAAAAGACAAAACAAACAAAAAACAACCTAAAGCCTGTTTCATGTTCTTAGTTCTGCTGTCCCACAATTGCATTTGCACCCTTGCCTGTTCCTTGTGTGAAGACAAATGATAATAGCAACAGAGTGACATTAGGGTAGAGTTGCAAGCTGCCAAGTCAGCAAGTAACATTGTATTTCTTCTGGGTTCCTTGATTTAGGCCTATCTATAACAATACCTGGGAGTCTTTTCACTAGAAATTCAGAAAAAATGTGAAGTTGTATAATGTCCCTTTCCACCTGATGTAACAGCGCACTAAAGAGTTTGTTCCTTCTTTAAATAAATTAATAAAAAAGTGGGAAAATGGATATTCTTCTTAAAAATCACTTCTACTAAGTTCGTAATTAGACTGCATGTTAACTGCCAGCAGCCTCCTGCCTGGCTGCTGCAGTGCCTGCCTCTGGTGGATTTCTCTCTTGGCATGAGCAGCTCCAGCTCTCCAGATGAAAAACATCCTACAAAGAGGGGAAACGCAGAGAAATGTTTATAGGTCAGATACTCCAAACATTTATTTTTGTGGAAAGAGAATGATGAGTGTTTAAAGGTAAACAAATAAACACAAGCAACAATGGGGCAATTTGCTGCAGGTGTTGTAACTTTGGAGAGCATTTTGGACACGAGTGTGCGGCTGTGTTCGTTGGGGAAGGACTGTGTGCACGTTTGTTAGGGAAACGAAGGAAGTAAGCTAGAAGAATAACCAGTATGAAACCAGTGGGTGCATTGTCTTGCTTATATCGAAACAAGCAACCTCTTTAGCCTGCCTCTGTTCCGTACAAGAAGCTGAGGCACTGGTGTGCATCGCTAAAATTGGGATTAGAAACTGTCACGTTTGTTTCCTAGGGCTTCTCTGGAGCTTGGGTTATTTTATGTTGCTGTTAAGTGTAGATCTGGCATTATGTGAATTGAAATATTATACGATAATCCCAGTTGATAATAATTGTAGATCCAAAATAGCTTGTGAAATAATAATAATAATAATAAATTGTTGTCAGAAGCTGAAATTTTGTAGCCGGTGACAGCTATTGTTCTCTGGTTTGCAACGGGTGGGCTGTTCTGTGGTGTACGTTTTTAAATCTGTTGCTGTCTTAGCAAAATCTAAAGTAACTTAATAAGAAACTATTTTTACATTGTTATAGATCAGTGAAAGGAAATGTTAACTAAACATACTAAGACAGGTGTTTTTTTATTTTCTTTTTCTATGCAGGGGATTTGGGAAACAAGGATTTCAGTGCCAAGGTAAGCCACAAACGCTTTGTTGGCTAGTACACTTTGTTGCATCTTACTCTGAAGGTAGCCAAAACTTGCCTGCAGCAGGAAGGAAACGAGCCTGGAAAATCTAAGCAGGCATCTTTGCCTGTGTAAATTTTAAAGGAAGACAATTATTCAATTAAATAACTATTGGTATTTATATTGTATACAGTGAACAATCAAGTCATTGTGATAATGCAAATAAAAAGATGTTATCTTTCTTAAATATCCTCACAGTAAATGTCAAATAATCTGCATATAGTGCAGCTTCTAACTTTTCATGAAAATAATCTGTGCAATTTAGCATTTGCAGAGACCATTTTTCACATCAGAAGCTCTCGTCTGTGTGGGCGTCTTGGAAAATGGATTCACTTTTTAGTCATATGGCTTCCTTTCATAACCCAAACTCCCTGTTTTTAATTTTTGTACGTTGTATGTTTAGGAGGACCTTGGGTTTGAATTACATTTTAGGACAGGCAGCATTTTTCTCTGTTAATGTAATATTCAATTAAAAAAAAAAAAAAAAACACACACAAAGCCACCAAAAAAAAAATCACTAATTTATTAAAATTCTACTAGCCTTGAGAAACTGAAAGCTAATACAGTGGAAGATAACTATATGCATGAAAACCAGTGTGTGAAATACTGTACTCCCAAATATTCTGTGCTATTGCCAAATTCTTATCATTATTCAGCATTTGATTGTAAAAAAAAACACACCCAACTATTGTTCTTCCTTTTCTATGTCACATGCTTACTGATGAGGCTTTTTGCTGTCCCTTCTCTTCCCCCACCTTATTCCCTCCCACTTCACCTGCAGGTGTACCTTGTGTACACATTAGCTCACCTTTTGCTTGTTTCCTTTATTACTTGTTTTAATGGTCATTTGCTAACGCTTTAGAGTGTATTCGACTATCATCAATGTTGTGTTTACTTATTAGTTGGTGAAATTATGGATTCTGTGGTGTTTTTTTTGTGAAAATTGATGTTAGTTGGTACTTCCTGAAGTTAAACCTTTGTGAAACTGAATGTAGATGAGGTGCCTTTCAAAAGATGTTGCAATATATTTTTCTTTCTTCAAGCAGAGACTTGCAGAGCGGCTGTGGGGCATGGCTAATACATACAGTGAAAATGCTGCGTGCCTTGTTAAGGCATGGTAGGAATGCAACCATGGTTTTACCACAAATCTTGCAAGCAATTTTGTCTCCGTTCCAAAATGTTACTATGAAATTCTGTGAATATCCTCCCATTTTTTGCTACTCACCACTTCAGAGCAGCGCTATATGGGTCAGTCTGTGGTCCTCCGTTATAATGGAGTTGCATTTCCTGCTGAATCTCGTTCAGGATGGCTGAGTGGTTTCTGGCTAAGGAATTATTTAGATGTTCATTAGATTTCCATTGGTATATAGAAAATAGTTGGAGCTGCATTTAAATTATACAGTTATCTTTCGTATGTTTTGTAATTTGCACAGTGTTGACTTTCTTCCCTCTTCTCATCAGGCAGCTAGTGGCTCATGGTGCGTGCAGTCCCCTGCCAGATTTAGTGTGGCAGTTTCCAGAATTTGGTCCTCTGTGGCTAGAATTCCTTCCATGGTTTTATCTGTAGCAATGTAGGAATCGTTTTTTTTGTTTGTTTGTTTTGTTTTTCTGATAAGAACTAATCTTTGTGAAGCTAGCTAAAAAATTTAGTTGTCTCTTCTTCCCTCCAAATACCACACATAAACATAAGCAGAAATGAAAGCAATAGAGCTGCCTGATTTTTTTATTTTTATTTATTTATTTTTTTAATGAATTACTATTATTTTTAATGCTTCAGAAGTGATGCTTTTCAGGAAACTAAGTTCTAACCTGACTTCTGTCTTTATGACAGTAAGCTTCTGCAGTTTCTCTTTAACGGGGGGTGTTTTTTCTCTGTATTCTTACACAATCAAAATCTTTAAGAAATATGGCTGGTTTTAATTCCAAATTTTATGATAATTTGTAGCAAGTTATTGGTGTTGCACTGATAAGTTTAGCAAGTGTCTTAACTAATAAGTTCAGGAAGTGGAGGTTTGGGTTCTTTTTTTTTGTTTGTTTTTCTGAAATTCTCATTCATTATATTTGATTGTAATCAAAGAGCATTCACGCTCTTGGGATGAAAGTCTTGAAAAAATAAAACTTCCACGATAAACAGCTGAATCAAACTTCTCCTTCAGTTTTCTGAAGCTTCATTTGGGAAGTCACCAGCTAAAGCTGAAAGGTCAAATGTAATGATTTGAGTCAGTGAGCATGTGAAGAATTAAATAAACCTGTGTGAAATTGGAAGGTAGGTTGCAAAACAAAACAAACAAACAAACAAACCCTAGCTTTTTAGTTTGTTGCCTTTACAGAAAAGAATGGCAAATGAAGAACATAATGGAAATTTCAGTATGACATGAGAGAAAGGAAAAAATATTAGTGACAGCTCATGGTATAGCTGAAGTCCTTGGTTTGTCAGAGTTTCCATTGTAAGAAGCTGTTTCAGCTCTGTTTTCAAGACTGTTGTTAAATCTCCCGCTAGACAGAAACTTGACACCAGGCAGGTTTCAGAGGTGGGTGGTTCTGTTATTTCCAAAGTTGCTTTATGTTCCTCTGCTCTTTGTTACCAAAGGGAAGAGGAAAGGTCTGTAATTATAATGCCCTGAAATTAAGTGGTACTTGACTCCTCTAGAACAGAACAGTTCAGGTGGAAGGGACCTACAGGGATTGCAGGGAGCAGTGAGGACTCCTCTCGGCCACCTGACCTCTGGCCGTGACAAGCCAAGAGCTCTAGGCCTCTCCTCTCAGGACATGCCTTCCAGCCCTTCGTTGGCTTCATGTCCTTCTCTGGATGCATCCAAGCATCTTCAAATCCTTTTTGTACCCACACTGTGCTTGAGGGGAGGCCGTGCCGTACTGTTAAGAAACTGCAGTTGTTTTACAAATATTTGTGCCAGCAGTTCATGATTTGAAACTCCTAACTAAGTACTTATGCATTATTAAATATTGCAGCTAGCATGATATACTTTTATATATTTTAAAACTTTATTTTAAAACGTGTCAAACAAATGCTTTTCACATGTTGAAACCACACCCTCAAAATAACTTTGTTTATACATATATATATTTTAAGTTGAAACTTAGTGTTTTACCTTAATTACTTATTAATTACCTTATTTTTTAGCCATTAATACTTTTTCATTTGGGCTTGCTTTGAGCTTTGGAACATGCTTTTAGTTGTATGTAATCCTTTTATATTTTCTGATTTCCATGCCCGTGTTTCTGATGCAGCGTTCAGCTTCAGCACTAAGCAAGAACCTTTAAATGTGTCCTTTGGAGTCAAAGATAAAAATTTCCATCTATTGTGTTAAAATCTTTGCAAAACTTTATTTTTATTTTTAATTTATTATTATGGGATCCCCATAAATTAGCAAAGGACAGCAAATTCAATTTTGGTATGGCTTTTAATGCCCTTAATGTAGCAGAGGTTCAGGATACAATTGCATTATTACTGTGCAATTGCTTAGCAAGAGACAGTCCAGGTCCTAAGTAGTTTTTCTTAATGTGTATTTTCTAATTTAACTACTGTATATACCAGCAAATAGACATTCAGAGTTGCCACTTGGGTGTACAACTAAGTTGCAGCACGTTATTTCATGGGGAGGCTGCAGAATCCTGTTGCATTTGGATATGGCAGGAAATTTGTTTGTCTCAGAGAGGGCTTGGAGTCAAGAAGTATCAGTGGAGAAGTTCAGAGCCCATCTCTGGTAAGGTGTGAATTTGAAAATGAACTTGAAAGAGCTGGATTTACTTTCTCCTAGGTATATTTTTCTTCCTTACTCCTATTTGTAGGATGCATTTTGCTGTTGTTGCCGGTTGTTGAAACTTGTGTTTTACAGTCTGTTTATACAAACATAAACTGTTCTAAAATACTGTGCTTTTGAAACAAGAGCTCATATTCTGCTGGTTTGTTTTTCTGCTGGTTTGTTTTTCTGTTGATTGTCTTTGTGGTAGTGAAAACATGAAGGTAAGACTCTGAGAGAGAGTTATGGCTTTGTTTGTATTTCTTGTCAAGCAGAACAGCAAGCTGTCAGGGGCACTGAAAGCTCTCTTCTAACATGCACCTGGAAACACTGCAAGGGAAATGTGAAAAATGGAATCATCTAAAATGTTTTTCTGAGTCTGCCACAGTACGAACGTTCCTCTTGTAAGAAATCAGACTTTAAATTAAGTGAGCTTTTAAGTTAAATTTTGGCTTCATTTTTGTTTCAATATTCATTGTTACATTCTGAGTAGAATCTATATTTGTTCCTTTTCGTTTGATTTCTAAGAAAATGTTGTGGGTTTTTTTTTGGTTTGGCTTTTGTATTGTTTGTGTATCTTTTTTTTTTTTTTTTTCCTCCAGCGAGCAGAGCACAGCTAATAATGTTTCACTAGGATTTGAAGAAAGTATGTGGAAGAACATGTATTCACATATGTTCTGAGGCTGATTTAAGTTTGGAACTGAAAGCCCAGCAAGTTCCTTGAGATGAAAATGTATTTAGTTGCAGTAATACAAATGTAATGAACTCCTGCTCAAGGGCCTGCTGTTAATCCTCTCCCAAACATTCAAGATTTGTAGTCATTAACTGCACAATTTCCCTCTCTCACGTGATTTCTGCAGCATCTACTGAAGTGCAGTGTTCTGCTGTAGTCCAGCTCTGAAGTACATTTGGCTTGAGGATAATAATTGGCTAAGGAAGAGGTTCACATGCATTTTCTAATTTACGTAAATAAAAATTAGAGAAATCAGTTGAAGCAGCTGATTATATTTAGCTAATCTGTGTAACTATTGGTCTTTCCAACTTTGTTCTATCTTCATTCTTTCAATTTATTTTCAGAGTATCTCTTAATGAATGTTGGATTTTTAACTGAAGTGGCTGTGGTAAGCTTTTTGGGACAGCTTGTATCATTCTAGGTGCATTTCCTCGTGCAACTGGTGCTGGGCTAGTTACACATCCATCGTAACTACTTCAATAGAGATGGAAAATGTTAGATTTTAGTCTTTTTTTTTTTTTTTTTTTTTTTTACTGTCCTTTACAAATATCATAGCACTTGCACATTAAATCAGTGGTCGATTCCTCTTCCCCTTACTTTTTTATTTGTTTTTAATCTACTGGTTCTTGACCTCTCTTCTACACTGAAAAGACCAAAGAACCCACTGGTGCTGTCTCCTTTTAAAATCTGTTTTCATTCAAAATGTTGTATTAAAGATGTTGTGGCATGTGTCCAGAACTCATTTTTTATGCTGTATATGTGGTCCAAAGACTTAAACCGATGAAACCTGAACACCTGTGACCTGGTTTACACTACAGTTTTTATTAATTCTCAGTTCTGTTATAGCAGGGTTGTAGGGGAAGCAGCACAATCAATTCTTTATTGTGGATAGATCAAGGCTTAGTTCTTAGTTTCCCATCCTGCTGTTTGTGTTCCCCCAACAGTTTCTTGTTCATTTCACTACATTCAGTTTTCTTTGCAAAAACAACAAAAGAAAAGTTAATAAAGAAAAACGTGTTACATTGCTGTGCTACTTCCCATAAAAATATCTTCTGTCTTCCTTACTTGGAAATGTTTTTGCCAAGGGTGGATAAGCTACAAAGTTCCCCTCTCTGCGCCAGAGCTGTTTCTCTGGTATCATTATCATTTCTATGGTAAGAGCGGGTATTACGGACCGCGGTTTGAACAATGTGTGTTTTGCTGTGTGCTCTTTGTAGTAATTACTCATGTGCTACAGTTTACATTATCTAAGGTTTCTATAAGCCTGAGACTGAGAAATGAATTCCATGGAAGTTGTTACGAGTCCGTGGCTGCTGATGCTTGCTGCATAGCTTAAAGGTCAGCATGAATTCTTTGGAGAGGGAGACTTAATATAGATATACTTAAAGCAGCTGACTTTTTAATATATTTTCGTGCATTTAACTGGGAGGTATCTGTTCAACAATGGAACCCCCAGAGCAAAACAACAAAAACAAAACCTAAAACAACAACCGAACTGGGAGCACAAACTGTGTACACAGATTGTTTCCATCATTCCTCTGGCCAGCTCTGTCCTTCCCATTGGCCTTTTTCCCTCAGTCTAATCTGTGGGCTCCTTCTCAAAGGACAATAATTTTAATGATCTGCACTTAATCTGACATGCAGATTACAAGCACGGAGATAAGATGCTTGTTATGGGTTTGTCTTGTCAGCTTTTATTTATCTATTCTTCCCCTCCTTCAGCTGTCCCTTTCCTTCCCCTTGCAACATATGTCCCATATTGTGAGGAAACATGGGCCTGTTAATTGCCTGAGCGTAAGTTGTGATTCTGTTCCTGTTGAACTCTGACAGATCTTGGAAAAATTACTCATGTTCCGAGTTTTTACCAAGAACAGCAGTTACAGACGTAGGTAAAAAAATCCTGAGTCCCAGTGAGTGTGGGTACACAAGGAGTGCTGGTTTGAGCCAGGAAAGCTGCTGGAATAGCATGTCCCAGTTGTCCCTGCTGATTGTGTCCTGGCTGGTAGCTCTGGGTGGCTCGGAGCACTTTTTGGGGAAACCAAAGAGAAAGCTGCGTTGTAGGAGCATGCGTAACATCCTCCAGGTGCTAAAGGGGCTCCTGGCTGTGGCTAATCCACCACAACTCCCCTGGAACACAGGTGGTGTGGGTGCTCCAGCAGTGTTTTCCTCTACAAAACTGCTCCTGTCGGAGTATTAATTGCTAATTAATGGAGACGTATACGTTATGCTTCTGGCAGATATTTTGTGTGCAGGGAAGGGAGTCTGTTGTCTCTGAGCATTGCTGCTCTAGAAAAGTTCTGTAGGCACCTTCCTCAGAAGAGGGAAGATTCCCTGTTACTGCAATCATGCGTGCCACACACAAAAATAATAATGAAAAAATCTGTGCCTCAAATAAAAATAGGTGTGCAATGCACAATTCACTAAACACACAATTCATTCAATGTAGACCATGACAATAAAGTAGAGAAATATGCCATTGTACTTTTTTTTTTTTTTTTTTTTCTAGAAAATTGCTTAATATTGTTCTCATCAAAGCTGGAACATAATTACATTTTATCTTGCAGCAAAAGTTTTTTTGTTTAATTTTTTTTCCCTCTTGTATTCCATTTCAAGGGCAGAAACATCATCACCCTTCCCACACTTCTGACATGTGAAGTTTTGGTTTGTTTACTTGAATCTGTTCGATATCCCAGCAGTGTGTTCCAGTTAAAAGAAACTGACTGTTCCAGTGCCCTGGATGCAGTTCTGTGAAGCTCTTCAGCTTCTAATTAAACAAGTGGGAGTGATAGCTTCTTCAGAGTTGACAGATAAACCAGTTTGAGACCTGGGGAAGATAAAGTTTGGCATATTCTTTATTTTCCCTCGTGTTTGAGTGTAATACTACACATCAACTGCTGCTACGCAGTCACATATGGTGTTAATTTTATACAAGATTTTTGCGAATGCAAATGACTTATGCCACGAGCAGAATTAAATGAAACGTTGGGAAGAGAGTTGCAGAAAGATGAAGAAAACAGATTTCCCTCCTGAGATGCATCAAGAATTATTTATTTATTTTTATTTTGTGTGTGTGTCTGGGGGGAATTTTCTTGTCAAGGTGAAGGGTGAAAATAATAAGATATTTAATTAATAATTAATACTTCAGGCTCTATTCCCCAGCTTTTACCTCTGCAGGAAAAGGTGTAAAAGTGTGAGTAAATGACTCCTGTATAGTGGGTAACAGGAACCACCTGTACGTGTTTGTAGTTCTTGTAGGTGCTGCTAGTCGCAGTGCTGCGTGATGGGGTGGTGTAGGGCTCTAGAGTGCTTGGGAAGCGGTTATCAGGTGTTAAAATTACCCACCTTTAAAACACTAGAATTGTAATTTTAAAGTAGTGTTGCAGCCATCGTTCCTCTTTTCTTTGGTTTTAATCAAAAGAATTGTATAAAGCTATTAATTATTGCATATCTTGTAAACATTTGCATATAGATAAATGAAGCTTCTGATTGTTGCAATTTTTATTCTGCAGCAAAATTTTATAAAGATATTTCTGAAAATTATGTTCCTCCAAGTGATTCTTAAAATGATAGAGTAATGAATAGTGAATATTGATAACAATTTAATTAACAGTTGTCAAGTTAGAAATCTACACAAGTCTGTTTAGAAATTACCCTTCCTTATGCTTGCATTTCAAAAGCACTAATAACGTACATGAATATGTCTGCTTGGTATATGTTAAAAATTAAATAGTAACTCAGATTGGATCAGATACTGTGCTTCTGATTTTAGTATTAAATTGGGAGAAGTACATGCTGCAGGGTATGGACAGAGGGGAGACATTCTTGTTTTGAAGTGTTGAACTTCTCTATGTTCAACAGTTCCCTGTCGCTCTTTCCAAAGCACAAATATTTCCCTCCTCGTTTTCATTTAAAATTAATCGCATTTTAGCTTCCTTAGAATGTGTGATGAATGTGTTATTTTAGTTCTTCATTAAACAAAACATTTTTCATGTATTAGCATGAGTTGGAGGAAGCTTCTTCTTTTAACTTTTAGCCCGTGTCAGGTTTCTGTTTTGCCCTTTACTCACCAGCACATCTGCCAGAATCCACTTCAAAACATTGTTGTCTCCAGGAATTGATATTGTTAATGTTAAAACATCGGTAATTTTTACATTTTGGTGAAGAGTGCAGGAAGAAGCCTTATCTTGTGGTCAGCTGTTGTGTATGTTAGTATTGCAGTGGGTTGATCTTGAGATTTTCTCGAGTAGCACTAAATCTTAGGAAACAATCGTGGTCTGCGCACTTATCTTCCCTCTGCAGATAAGCTGAAACTAACTTCTGGCAAGTGCAAAACGCTCCCCCTTATAATCACTTCTGGAGTTAACTGTCTGCAGTTTCACTGTTTTCCTGTCCATTGCAAAATTCCCCGTGCACAGAGGGTTTTGGTGTCCTGTCTTCGGGTACCCCTGGCTGCCCAGTGCCTGCCTCTTTCTTTGCCCCATCCTGTTGCCCATGGGGCTGATGTCCCCAGCTAGGAGCTGGGAACCAGATGGAGGTGATGGGATCTCTGGGTGAAAGGGATGGAGGAAGGAACCTTCTTGAGAGAACCCAGGGCTTTTCCCTGAGAACTGAACATATTACTTAGAGCTGTTCTGTGGCTCCGAGAAGTCATGGTGGGTTTTTGTTGATGTTGTTTTCAGGATTTGTTGTCTTACTGATGTGTTAAGCTGTATGTGGATCATAGGTAGAATTGTACCTGAGGCATTTCTGGTTTGGAAGTGTTTAATGTGTGCTGTATCCCTGTTTGATCCACAGAGAGTTTTTGTGTGTCTGAAGATGACATCCTGCTAGTTGGTGGCAGCTTCTGGTATCTTGATTTTCTCCTGTTCCAGAATATTATAAAACTAATAGATACCAACCTAGCAATTCCCTGAATTTGACTTAGGGTCTTTATGTTAATTTCTGAATTGCCTGTTCAGTAATATTCCTGATTTGCCTATAAAAAGAGCATTGTCCCACAACATAGTTTCTACAGGGAGCTTTAAAATGCAAGTGGGTATGTTTTATACATTTTTCTTAGAGGCGTTGCTTCCTACAAGATCATATAGTCATCAAGTCAACTGCACAGCATGCTATCGTATTAGATGACTTTACTCTCTGCTATAATGTATGCTGCTGCCAATTGTTTCTCTGAGTACTACTTCCAAGTGTTTTGTTCTGCCTTAGGTATCAGGTGCCTGACACGTCTTGTAGGCTGTAAAGCTGATGCCTGCCCTTGCCGACTTGCAGTGAAGCTTATTGCTAAGATTTTTGCAAAACTCAAGTCCTGCTTCAGCTTCCTGGGGCTGTGTAATGACAAACAGTTCAGTTTTGATGGCTCTATGAAGTTCTGTTCATGTAATTAAGCTTGAGCACAGGTTTGTTTGGCTGAAGGTTTTGCAAAACCAGGACTGTAGTTTGTCTGTTATTGGTGCTGCTACAAGGCCAGGTGTAATTTTCATTTTAGTATACAGTATATTGCAAACATTTAAGGGTTGTATTTTGTTCATTATTTTGTATATTTTGTATCTGCATTTGGTGGAAGCAAATGTTTTACATAATTTCTGTGGGTTTGGCTACTATATAACAAGTATCCCTAAGACAAGGTACCTTAAGTTCAGGGTACTTCTGAAAATCTGCGGAACAGAAAATGGAAGGCTGCCTTAGTACCCAGGACAGATATAATGAAACAGAGTTTTTTTTTTGTTGTTGTTTTTTTATTATTATTATTATTTTAATTATTATCAGTAATAGAGTAGAAAACATAGTAAGAACACTGTAAAATGTCCGATAAAGGAGATTTCAGTATTGGGAAGACATCCTTGTTACCACCGCATCCCTTTACTGGTTTCTTTAGAAGGTCTTTGATTTTTGTTTGCTGCCCATGCCTTAAACTTCTCTCAGGGTCCGTGGTGTTGTGCACATTTGTACTCACCTGCTGCAACTACAGCTCCAGTATTTAAAGTACCCAGTTGCTGTAACGGGCATACTGGGACACGAGAGTCCCAAGGCTTTTACTGCTACTGTCATCTTAAGTGCTTTTGAATCCTGACAGCTGTATGATGGAATGCGGGTGGCCAGGTTAATGTTACTGCCTTCATGTTAGAAGACATTTAGTGAACAAATTCATTGATGCGAGGCCATGAATTTATGGACACGTCATAATTTTGGAGTATTGATTATTTAAGTAAATGTGCAACTGAAGATGGATGAAGGGAATAAGAGACTTCATCATACATCATTAACGTATTGGGGAGGTCTAATTGGGTTTATGCAGGTTTTTATAAACAAGCTTTCTGCAGACAGCGTTGATAAATATGCTCAGTAAATTTTAATGAAGTCCTAAACACTCTCCATGAGGCTTATTTTGTGATTTAAATCAATACATTAGAAGAATACTAATTGTAGAACTTAATAGAGAATTTGATTTTTAATAAATCTTGCTTTTTCTTGGCTTTTGTACAATTTATGCAAATATTGACCTTTGCATTCTCATTGCCTGTGTTTCACTGAGCCTTTGAAGGGTGTGTGCGTGTGTATGGTATCATCTTTAGGCTTTTGTTGTAATAATTAAAAGGGCAGTGTCAGACATACGGATCATTTGACATCTAACATGGCAAAATGAAGAGGAAATTGGTGATAAAATCAGCAGGGTTTAATTTTAGAACCATCAAATGTGAAGTGTAGAGAATGGAAACTAGGTTGGCCAGCGGGCAGCATAACTGATGTATTTCCAGAACTTCCAAAGCACAATTCACATCAGTCCTGTGGTCGGGCTCTTTATAACAGCACAGGATCGCATTCATGTTGAGCTAATAAAAGTTCCCCTTAATATTTTAAAGCCTGGATCTTCCAAGCAGCTTTATGTGAGTGGATCAGTATCACAGTCAATAGAACATCTATCTGTTCCGTTGTTCTCTATGAAACACCTATTGGGATTTGACCTTAATCTGCAGTTACCACTATAGGCTTTAGTACTTATTTTTATTTACCGTGAAAAGATCTGAATAACCGAAGCCTTGTATTACACAGAATTGTGTTAATATTTAGTAAAGCAAGATTCCCTTTTTACAGAGAGTAAAGTTTTGCAGTTTAGTAATCTAGATGTGCTGGTGTGTGGACAGGTTATCCTATAATTTCCCATATTTTGTTTTCCGAAGTGGAAATTACTTGCATGAGCTGATATTCAAATTTTAATTTACTAGCATTATAGTCTCTTAATTTTACTTCAAAATATTATGTCACATAAATAACCGATATCATGTACATTATGCTAGTTATGCCTGTCTGTAAGGGCAGAGCTGTGAACTCCATCTGAAAGATTCATTGCATAAAATACATGCCCCATCAGGAGAGAGTGGCCAACTTGCAGACCAGGCACAGCAGTTCTCATTATACAAACCCCTCTCCTAACAGCAACGAAGAACCAGCAGGGATCAGATACAACCCTTACTTCCAAGGTAACTCATAGGATGGCTTTGTCCCCTGCCTAAAACCTCGGGGTGAAATCACCTGAGAGTGCTGTTCTTCAGACTTAAGCCATCTATCAAAGCACAAGGCCTTTGGGGATGGGCTTGCTGCCACATCCCAGCTAGCGTGTCTCATCTTGCTCTTTTCCAGAGTTTCTGTTGTGCTCAGTGCATGCGTAGTCCCCAGGACCACTGCTGAGAAACCTTGAAGAGGCAGAGATCTGCCAGACCTAATGATCCCAAGACACCTATTTGTTTGCATTTTCCCTCATTTAAAACTAGTTGTCAATGGAACAGGATACAATATATTTGAAATTTGTTCTTGGCAAGGAAGTCCTCATAATTTTAGACACAACTTTCCCATAGTGCTGTTGGGTTGTGTGTGAGGAAGGATTGGCCGATGTGTTTTGTGGAGGGAGCAACTTGCTCCTTAGACCAAGTTGGGTCTGTAGTTGCTGGTGAGTGTCAGGGAGAATGAGGTCTTCCATTCAGGCTATCTTGCTGTGTGCAGTTAATAAAAATATGAGGAAATATAAAAGGTGATGGGAAAGTGAATAATCTTGCTTGAGAAAGTGATGAGGAAGTATTTTTATTTTTTTTGTATGCTATCTGTAATATTGATAAAAATGTTTTTTTTTTTTTTTTTTTTTTTTTTTTTTCCATTTCAGGCTATTTTGGAAATACAGACCACTTCTTTCTAGTTCTTGTTGCACCGGCAAATTATTTAGGCCTAGGTCAAGGCTTAAAAACGGAGACTTATTTGTTCTGTGATCTCTCTTTCAGCAGGCAGAAATTCATTCTGACCTGATGGTGAAATGCAGGGTAACAGATGCAGCCTTTGGATCAACCAGCCCCAGCTTTTGTGTTAACCAGTCATCAGGAAATATCACTAAATTACTGGAGTACAAAATGCATCTGTTGGAAATATGTTTAAGTCTTTGTGAAATAGGATGGGAGAAGATTTGCTAGAGCGGGGAGCGGCTTTAGTACCAGCTGTGCTGGATGGCAAAGTGTGGTCCATGCAAACGAGCTCTTGTCAGGTCAGAAACCTGAGCAGACCTGCTTGGAGTCAGGTCCCTGTGGCTTCTCTCCAACTGTTTTGTTCTCTGACAATCGCCCCAGTGAATTCTGTGATTTGCTTGGGTTTATGTCAGTTTGAAATTTGCCTGTGTGCAAGTCGGAGGGCAGGAGCATAAAATGTGTCTGTGGCTTCCTGAAAGTTAAAGCAGTTTTTGGGTGCTTGGAGTTCCTCACTTAGTCTCAGCCTCACTGTGTTGTCTCCTTACATTTGAAGGAATATGGTTTTAATTTCTGCATGAAAAGGACAGCCTTAGGACAGCGATTCAACCCTTTAACATTTCCTTAACCCTCACCTTTGGTATTTTGTTAATTTGTTCTAATGGTATAATCTGTGTTGCCATGAAGACGGTTTTCAAGGCATGCTCTTAAAACCTGATGCCCCACGGTGTTTCGTAACAGCATGTCCCAGTTCCGAAGCCTCCTGTCCTGTGAACCTGACATGAGCATCCCCAGAATCTTCTCTTTGCTGCAGCCTCGTGCTCTGCATAGATGCTGGGAGCATTGCTCCTCCAGTGGCAGTTACAGCACCCGGGCTTTGCAAGGTGCTGAAAGGTAATGAGTGCTGTATTCCTTGCAAATCCAGCATAAAAAGCCAGTTTCTTTCATCACTCTTGGTAATGAATCCTTCCAAAAGTTCACAGGCTGAGAGTAGAAAAAAATCTTCTGCTAATGCGTCTTTTGGACTTGGGTTTAGGAGAGGTAGAGCGCTGCTTATTGTGGAACATGTGCAGCATCTGTGTAATAGGCCTAAAATTAGGCACTGCTGGTTTTAAAATGTGAAGTGCTTTGAAGTTGAGTTAGGATGTGGAAACCTCTCGGAATATCTTATTCGGTAAGTTGTCTCGTGAGACCAGTTAGCCCAGAGCTTCTATTGAACAACTTAAAATGTCAAAGCTGCCTTGGCTTCAGAACAGCTGTGTCCAAAAGGGTTTTTGTGTTGATGGGAAACTCTCTGCTTTCTGTAGCAGAGCGCACTAAACCATTGGATTTTTTTTTATTTTTTTTAATTCAATTTTCTAATTCCAGATTATTTCCCTGATAAGAGCCGTTTGTGGAGATGGTGTTTTCCTTTAGGGGTAAAAAAAAATCTGCATACGTTCTCTTGAGAAAATACCAAGGTTTCTGATGACACAACTTTTTACTTACAGATTCCTGATATGTTTAAAAGGCAGCAGTTTATCGGAGATCCAGAAGTTCTCGTTTATTACCTGTGTGTGCATACCCTTCAGCTTTCTTTCCACACATGCACTTGCATATCATAGCATGCTTATGGCACTCTGCGAGCTAGAAGTATCTCTGGTTTCCTAAACGTTGTCTTTAGACAGTAACTTTGCATTTCTGTCTTCATTCAAGATTCTTGAAACTCACTGAAAATGCAACTGCGTTATGTCTCGTTTAAGTGTTAGAGTAATATTTGCTCCACCTGTAAAACAGTGAAACTTAGCAGTGCTCGGGTGATAGGTTGTGCCAGAACCAAGGACGTGAGATAAATGTGTAACAGACAATTTGTTTATGAGCCCAAGCACAATGCCTTGTGCAAAGATGTATTTGTTCTTACCTGGATCTTTGTCCTGAGGAGTTTGAGCACTGAAGGGCTGAGGCGGTGTGGGACGGAGCAGGGCACTTCGGAGCAACGCTGCCTGCTTCCAGCCCTCCTGCCTTCACCCTCGCTCTTTATTCTGCGGCGTGTTCTGGGGGAGCTGCTGCCTTGTTTTCAAGCTGTATGTTCCAGAGGAGGCCACTGCCTAGTAGCTGGGTTACTTCACGTTGCCTTTCACTGAGGAATTATTGTTATAATTTATCTGCCTTATCCGAAGAAGGAGTTACCTCCCTCTTCCATCCAGCTTTCTGACAGGGAAGTGTATTCTCTCCTACACCTCCCTTGCCTTCTTCTCTAGGATGCTACCTGAGTGAAGCTCTGTTTAAAGGAGAACAGATGTATAATGTATCCCTTTCTCCATGGCTGCTTGCTCTGGAGTAATCTGTCCCTAGGATCATCCGTTTAGCTGGCACTAATTCAGTTCTGTGACGAGTTTCTGTAAACTGCAACAACCCTGCCCATGCCAGACCCCAGCTTGTCACTGCTCCAACATTGTCGTTTTATCACTTGCTTGACAGGTGTGAATTTAAATTCTGATTTCTTAGTTAAGATTTTATGTATTTAGGTTGGGAAGTCAGTGCACTGCTCCCTTTTTTCTAGTCCTTTTCAGGATCTCACTGAGGAAATCAATGTGGGTATAAGAGCTTTTGCACATCATTTTGTACCCCAGCAGTGTCTGCCACACCGGCGTTGTTAAATTGCAGCTGATAGGCCACAAGCAAGGGCTGAAGAGGTAAATTTATGGTTAAGTCGCTGTTATTTTCACTCTATTTCCAAAATTTAGGCTCCTTGTAGAGCATGGCACTGTTTTTGGGTCATAGTTAAGACAAAAATTTTATCCAGTCATGCTCTCAAAATCTTGTTATCAGGGCTGGGTTCTGTTTTCAAAGAAGGAGCGTTTTAAAAGCTTGTTGCAGATGGCGTTCCATCTTTTGCAGATAATAAGGTTGCAATGTGTGACCAATGCATCTTTGGAAAAAATGGGATGGTGGTGGGTACTGCCACAGCCTTTGTGGAACAGACAATGATGCAGCAAATCAATGTCTGTACGATTTTCATTCTTTCTGGTAGAAACTTGGTACAGCTGTGTCTTAAAAAGCCTGGAAAAGCTATTTATAGTAGTGGATAGCAACAAATTCAGCATGCTATCACCATCTTTGGGATGTTTCCTTATTTGAAACTGGTGGAATGAGAAAGATGCATTAAAAATATGGAGTCCGACGTGGCTGCAAACCCTCTCGTGCATGGAATAATTCACTCACCTTGACTTTGCTTCTTTCATCCTGGAATGGCTTTTTCATCGTCATACCCAGAGCAGCTCCTTTGACCTCTGTTTGGGTCTGATGCTGCTTTGGAGGCCCTCAAGTTGGAGGGAAAGCACACGGGGTGTCCTGGGGAGGCCAGATGTGTGGTAGGGCTGTGATGGAGCAGGGCAGTGGGGCCAGAAATGCCCTGCCCCTGGCACAGCTCCTGGGGTGCAATTTGTGGGAGGGATTTTCTTCTCTTCTCTTTGCTCCTCTCCCAGCCTGGCAGGGATTTGCGCCTGGCAGGGTTTACCTGCCCTGAATTCCTGCCATCAGGACAGGCATGTGGAAACGTGGGAGAGGGTGATGAGAAACAGGAAGAGGAGAAGAGGGAGCAGGAGGAGCCTTGGCAGAGGGTGAGGGATGTGAATGGGAGCTGGGTGCTGCTGGGCATCCCGCTCCCAGCAGCGGGCGGCAGCTGCCTGCATGCCTCGCTAAAGGTCTCCCGTGTTGTTCGAACACTGGATGGCAAGCTGCAGGAAAGGATCTGTTCCAAGGAGCTAAAACTTCCATAGGATGGTGTTTTGCAAGTATTTGAAAAAATTCAGTTTTTGTCTCACCGCATTTTCACAACTTGGATCTTATTTGAAATGAAGCATTTCCTTCTAGTTCTCGTTGAGTCTTCAGCTCAGCAAGGTCTTAGGTGTGGGCTGTTTTTTTTTTTTTGTTTTTTTTTTCTCCAGTTACTGGTATTTTATTATTAGCAATAAGTAAAAAGTTCTTGGTGATATTTCATTAAAGATTACTTGCATCAAAGATGTAATTAGTAAACAGCAGGATCCTCGGATCCTATTATTTTGCTTTTCCACTAGTTGTCATTTTAGCATACGCAAAAATATTTTAACACTGTATCTTGAAGCAGTTCTTTTGATTCCTTAAATGTTAAGTTTATTCAATATGATAATCAGAAATCAATTTATAATGAAAACCCATGCCACTTGCCTCTTCTCCCAGAAGACTTCATCAGATTCATTTTCTTTTCTTACTCCCAACACATGGCACTCTGAGCTTCACCAGTTAGCTATATAGGTTGAAAACGACCTAGAAACCCCTGTGTTACATTACAGCCTTTTATTTCTAGATACCTTACACAGAAGAGTAACTTCCATTACATGTGGAGTAGGATAAGTGCAGCACCCTTTGCAGGATGTGGTTCGTGTGCCCTGTGTTGTTCTGCAGGGTAGGAGCTTCTCCAAGCAACCTGCTGCTGTGCAGTAAGTCAGGCCCATCACTGCAAATGCTGGATGTGTCTGAAATTCTTCACGCTAATGGAAGATTAGCGTGGTATGAACCCCCAATATTATGAATTCCTTCAGGCACTGGTGCTGAAACCTGATCATTCCCTGATGGGCAGTGGAGGGATGAGGCCGGGGGAGCTGCAGGGGAGCACCCCCTGTGTTGTGGGGCCAGCAGCTGGGCAGTTTATTCCTTGCCTTTATTCTGTTAAGAACAGTCCCCAGGTAGCAATTTGAAAAATTAGCATTATCACAGAGTCCTAGAATCCTAGAATAGTTTGGGTTGGAAGGACCTTAAAGCCCATCTCATTACACCCCCCTCCCCAGCCCAGGCTGCCCAAAGCCCCCCCAGCCTGGCCCTGGGCACCTCCAGGGATGGGCCACCCACAGCTTCTGCCTGGGCCATGGCCTCACCACCTTTACAGTAAGGAATTTCTTCCTTACATCTAATCTATACCTAACTTCTTTTAGTTTAAAGTACTACCACTTGTCCTGTCACTATTTATTTATATGTGTACTTTAAGTGTGCTACTTTCAAGCATGTACAAGTATATATTTACTATACCTGCAATCAATTTTGTTTCTCCTATTTAAATAAAATACTTAGAACATTTGGGAACTGGCACTTCAGAACCACGCCATTTTTAGCTTGCGAGGGGAATTTCTCACTTTTCCCTACAGAACACCTCTGCCAAGGGAAGTGTCGTCTTGTTGGAAGCAGTAGGACTTTGCAGATCTTAGGAAGATCTGGAGCAACCACTCCACCTCCCCCAGACATTAATTATTACTCTTTAGAAATAATTAACCTAGGATTGTTGATACTGCCAGCCTCATCTTGGTACCAGATAACCTCTCCTTGGGACTTGGCACGTTTGTTTCTGTGCAGATCGTGCTGGCTCAGCGTGAGCTGCCCCTGTCCTCTCAGACTTCCTCCTCCCTGACAGTAGCAGTGGATTATTTTACAGGCTTATGTGTTCCTTTTATGAAATTGTGGAAGAAATTAAAAAGAAGATTTAAGACACCTTGTTTCACTGCTGTTAGCACTCTCAGAGGTGTTGGTTGTTGCAAATTTTGACCGGACTCTGCATTCTCTATGATGTGTTGTTTTAATACTGGCACTTAATGCTCTCATAATTTTTTTTTCTTTCCTTTTTGGAAGTTATCCTGCAAGTAGCTTACTCCAAGAATGCTACGGCATTAAAGATTTATTATTCTGAATTCAGTAGTGGTGTTAATAAAAGCTATACACTGCAGCCTGCTTTGTGGTGACCATATGTAAGATGTTGGGTGAAAAGTGTTCACTTGCCAAAAAAGACAATCTCGGAAGAATCATTTTAGGAAACTGAAAGAAATGCGGTGATTACATGCCTGACGTGAATGGAGCAAATAAGTTTTTATTTCTGTATTGTTACCACTTTGCATTACTAATTAATAAGTGTTTTGTATGTGGAAAAATTCCTGCTGTGATTTATTTTTGTCACCTTCATTTACATGAATTTAGGTGCAAGGTAGTTAAATCCATAAGATTATTGCTGAAGCTCAGTTTGTCTTCAGAATCCTCAGAAATTTGCTACAGAATACTCCATTTATACTAGCTAATATTCTATTTTTAGGTAGAATATTCCACAGCTGAAGCTGTTAATTCTGTCTTCAAATCTAGGAAACAGTTTTACCAATTTAACTTTTAAGACAATTGGTGAGTTTAAGTGCTGTCATCTCTCATCATTTTTTAAGCTTACAGAACTCATTTATATTCAGGTTATTGTGTAATTATAGCTCTTAGAATAAAATAATACTCATTTGAAATCATAATTTAATCAAGCTTAAGTCACATTAGAAGAAACTTCTATATTTGCCCCCAAATACTGTAGTTCCTAATCTGAAATGCGTCTGTTTAGTTCCTGATCCTTTGTTTTAATTTTAAATAACGTCAAAGCCTTAAAAGGTTTTAGAGCTGAAGATTTCCTTTGTATTAGATTTTGGTGATGAGCCAGTGTCTCTGACCCTGTGGTACATAAGTACATAGTATTTATTTGTCTCACAAATGCACATTATTTATATTTATATAAAGTTTGATAATATAGATAAATTTATGTTGATATATACACACCTATTTTTAATAGTAACTGTAATTTTTGCTTCTCTTTGCTTTTGCTGGGCACCCTAGAAGTGATAGATTTCACAATTAAAATTAGGAAAACTTTCAAATGAAGGATACCAAAAATAATGTTCTCCTGCTTGAATGCCACATGCCAAGGAAATAAGGTACATCCCCAGATGACGACGAGTTGTAACATTTTTGGTGTTCTTTGTTTTCAGCTCTTTCATTTTCCCATAAAATTAGTTAGTCTCTTAAGTAATTTATATGAGAAAATCTTATACTTGCTAAAAATAGCCATGGTACTCATCCCCTCGACTGCATTTTGTTGAGTATTAGGTATCTCTCCTGGCTGATCTGTATGGTGCTTATTTTTAGGGCCTCTATTAATATCTTAAATGTATGATGTAAGAAGAAGGCAGTTAAAGTAGAAAACTTAATTATTTTATTTGTAGTTTTCATTGTTAAATATAAGTGGAAATCCATACCAGTGTTTAATACATGGTTTTAAACAGGAGAAACTGAGTGCGGGTATTTTGGGGATTTAAAAAAGCTTGAATTTAAATACAAGGTGAAAGTGCCTATGTTTGTGACTACTCCCATTATGTGGCTGTTTTGCGTTATTCCATAATTTTTGTAGGAACCTGGGTGGCCAAAGTAGTAGTTGACTTAACTGAGTGGGGAGTTTTCCAACAAAACAGTCTGTGCAATGCTCGTTACATATGAGTGTAAAGGTGTTTGTAATTATGGCTGTTCTGAACTGTATCTCCCCTTCATGCTGTTGCAAAACCTTCAGTCTCTTTGATGATGTGCTCTAGATTTTTCACCAGGTTTTGCCATCCTTTAAAAAATAATAATTTTAATGGATCTTATTATTATAAATGAAAGTTTATATTCTTTTTTCTTCCCTTTCAGCAACAATTTTAGAAATTTTAAAAATGAAACAAAACACCTTTCTTACAGTGCTACAGCTGGCTTTTATCCTGTACTGCTTGTTTCCTGCTGTTGTTGTTCTACTTTGTGACTGTTGGAATTAGTCAACAAATACTGAAGATATATATATATATACATTTTTTTTTTTTCATCAAGAACCTGAAGACTACTGTTGCACATTAAAATGCAGCCTGTTTTTTTCAGTTCTAAAATGCTCTCTATTTCTATCATACTGTACATTTTTTCCTTTTCTCTTACGATGAAGTGGCCTGTATATCTCAGAAGTGCTCATATCATTTGTGACAGTGATCCTGTGTTAATCTGAGGACAAAGAAGTGTATATTTGTGATTAATAAGTTTAGGATGAAAACTGCAGATTTTCTGCCTAGCAGAAGGAGGCTGTCCTGGAATAGCTTTCCGAAGAGATTAGCAGACCAAGAAACCAAGTTTTTTTTTTTGAGATGACCTTCTGAAAGAATCCTGTTCTGGTTGCCAGTAGCAGCAAGGAGCTGGATTCAATTACCCTGGAGGTTCTTCTCAATCCTCTGTTCCCAATTAAGTAGGATTTTGCTATATTCAGCTAATAAGTTTTTCTTGAGCTAGTAAATGCTGAAAATATGAGATAAAAGATAAAAAAAAAAATAGAATCCTATGATTAGAATGCATAGAAGTTGGTGAAAATATAAAACTATGATGATAAAAAGAGCCAAGCATGAGTAGAAATGTTCTAAGTTTTTTTTTTTGTTTGTTTGTTTTTTTTTTACCAGATTTTGTATTTTTTCCTCCTTACATGCTGTCGCTGTGTCAAAATCTGTTTTGTAGGGTTTTTTATATGATGCATTTCAGTAATCTTCTTGTAATCCCATGATAAACTGCTTAGTTTGATGGAGAATGGTAGATATTATTGGTAACATAGTTGGCCATGTGAAAACAGTTTCATTTTGTAACATGCTTTCAAAGGATATACACTTACCAGCTGTGTAGCCGTCCTTGCATTAACCTAATCAACCTCTTTTTGAGAAAGGAGGCATGTCCTGGATTAAATTCTTAAAATCAGGCCATTAGCAGCAATGCCAGATGAGCTATGTGGTTTTGGAGTGTTTAATGTTCTTGTGTACGTTCTGTGTTGATGAACCTTTGTCACTTCTGTCTTTTTAACCTTTCACTACTGTCTTGCTGTATAGAGACCTGTTTTAGAGCAATTACACTGCTTATCATTCGGAGAATTCAGGAGCCTTGTAGGCAGGTGAAAGCTGCATACATCAGTCTCCTTACTGATGTCTTTAGGTCTTCTAAGCAAAATAAATACCTTCCTTAAGCTGTAGAAGGACAATTTTGGGCATAAATGCATCTCCTGAGCTTGTAAAATGATGCACAGAGGGTGTTTAAAAGTCCATGTTTGAAGTCACTTTATATTCATTAGGATACAGCCTGCTCCTTTATTCTGCTTTGATGATTTCTTGCTGAATTTATTCCAGTCCTTTCATTTTCTTATTCCAAAGAGCTCGTTCCCTAGGTATGGGGATGGAAGTGCTCTCGTTCCTAAATGATAGCTGTGGGGGGAGGGAGGAGAGCAGTTGTCTAAGGACTCTTCTTTGTGCTAAAAATACAGCTGGGATTTAAGCGATTTGCTACAGCTTATTTATTTTTGTGTTTTCTTTAAATATTTCTTCTGTTACCTGCATCAAGGAATGTATTTTTTAAAGAACTCTGTATTTAGAGTGATGCACCCCCACCCACTGGGTACATCACAAACTTTGTGCTGTTTTTAACGTGCTCAGGTGATGTGGTGTTGGGAAGAGAACTGCCCCGCATCATCTGCACTGAGCACGAGGTCTCAGGAGGTGGCAATGCAGTGGCCTCGGTGCAGGCTGTTTTCCCAGGTTCGGTTTAAAGTCGTACACCTTGTGCAGTTAGCTCCAGGCAAGCTGATGTTTTTCACCTACCTGCCCTGAAGCTGCTTGAAAATAATATGAAATTTGCGTGATGTTTGTAGCAGAGCTGCAGTGTTGCTCGTGTTGTGACGAACAAGCTCCTTCTCTCCTTGTGCAGGTAGGTTTGAATGTGTACAGCACACTTAGGTCATCTCCAAAATACCCTACGTAAGGATTTAATTCTAATTAGTTTTAAGCCTTTGCTTCCAGTAGGCGAGGTAGCTTGAGTCCAAGTTTGACCTAATTTTTGGTTTATAAGCCCAATGAGTGAGGTCCTAGGTCCTAAAACTTTGTGACCCTTTGCGGGTCTCCTGGGAGTGTGCGGGGTGAGTTTGGGAGCAGCTCGGGCTGGGCTGCTGCTGGTACCACCAGCGTGTGAGCAGGAGACCAGCTAAAAATCTATTTTAATTTCAGGCTCCATTAGTGACACGGAGAGAAATCGTTATTTGTTAAACAGAAAATCAGAGCCGCTACATTTTGAACCATTTGTGCTTCAAACTTCAAAGCTGGTGCAATGGAATACTGACGTGTTGATTGATCTTCTCTTTTTTTCATGATTTTGTTAGCGGCTCAAAAATGAACCGGGAAAAATAACTAGACTTGCTTTAAAATGAGAAAATGTACCGTGGGCAAGCACTGTGACATGAGCTGGGGAGGTCAGGAGAGTCGATGTGGCCCATGGTTCGAGCTGTGCGTGTTGTGTGGCCTTCAGAGCTTGAAATAACCACTGCCCATCTAGGCAGCAAGGATAACGCATCCAAACCAGCATTTACAAGCTTTTAGCACTCGGCAGTCATTTATTCCTTGACAAACTGGAGAATTTGATTGTTTAAGACTTGACTTGCCTGCTTAAAGTCAGCATTGTGTACAGCTCAGAGCGGGTTTCTCTTCCGATGCTTAACTTTTCTGAGAAGAAGGAACCTATCTTCGGACTCAGCAGTTTTGTGATTACTGCCATTCTTGTTTAATTTGAAAAATATACTGCTGGCTTTTTCAAGCCATTGAAATAAAGTGAAAGCATTGCATCCAAAGTGACTGTTTTTCGTGGTTTGGAACAGATCTTAAGTAACAGAATTCAAAATATTTGCATGTGAAAGGTTCGGGCCTAGCTCAAGTGCTTGGAGGGGGCTGCCTTAAGGATACCAACCCCTCCCAATAAGGCAAGGTGATAGCAGCCTGCACTGGGAGTAGTAAATGACGCCCGGTGTTCCAATATATCACCTTTTTTTCTTAAGAGGAATATCTTTAGGGGACACTGTCCTGCCTCATTTTAAATTATCTGACTACTTTTTTGCCTTCAGAACCTCCGGTGTGTGTTTTATTCCAATTACATGGCCTCTGATGAGCTGCAGAATAGCTGGTCCTGATCTTGAATCTGCAAGACACTGGGCCTGTGACCCAGCAAGTGGATTTGCACCCAGTTCTTCCAAGGAAGTGGAGAGAGTAATTGCCAAAAGTACTCTATGCACTGCAGGAGATGTATGGCATCGGCTCCAGACCGTGGAGGTGCCCAGGCTTTAAGGTGCTGCTGGCAGGGTGCTGTGTGACTCCTCATCCACGGGTTGTGCAGTCTCACATGTAGGTGTGGCAACTTACACTCGGCTACCTCCTCCTGCAGAAAAAAATATTTGTGCTACCTAAGTGTGGTAGCTTAAAGGCAATTTTGGTATTGCTAAGTGAGCTGCAGTCACCTAAATACGTCCTAAGGTGTATTTTGCTCAGGCTCCTCCCTAGCAGTCACCACAGATAATTACAGTAATATATGCAATATTCATATGTATTAATTTGCCCTGATGTATTTTTTATACAGCACAATTAAGACCTTTTTTTTTGAACACATAGGCACAGGAAAGTGCTTGTGTACTCTCTTTCTATTATTATTATTTAATTGCAAGCAGTTTTTGCATTTATTTTAAAATAATTGCTGGCTTTTTCCTTTGTTTTAAAATTACTTCTCTTGACAAGAATATGTTGTACCCCCTTATGGGTCCATCAGGCAGTTTTATGAATGTTTTTGTAGTTTGCTATGCCTGAATTATGACTGCATACATTTGCATCTTGTAACATCTCTTAAATGTAAATGTTGTGGTGAAGGTAATGTAAAACATGGTTAAAAAACACCCAGCGCAATTATGGTGCTTTCAGCCTTAGAAAACTATGTCAAGCCATGCCCTGCTTAGCTGAAATGTCAGCAGTACAGGAAGTAACGTGCGCTGACATTTTTTCTGAATGTTAGGCAAGTATTTGTTTTAATGCATAAAAATCAATGTGGTCCGAGAATAAATGCCTCAGCTGGCCGTTGCTGTATGGCTGATGTTGCAGCATCTTTGCCGTGGCCTTCCACAGACACGTTTTGTCAACACTCAGAAAAGAAATTGCCGTTCCGGGTTGCTCGAACCGGAGCGACCGTGCTACGTGGATATTTTTACCGTGAAGTTTTGGCAGTTCTTATATGTGCTGAGTGTGTGACTGTTTATAGCAGCTTATGGGTTTATAGCAGCTTAATCCCGAGGCTTACGGGTGGCATGTTACCCTGGTATTCACTAGCAACAGAAATTAAAAAGGCCGAGCTGAGGCCAATGTGCAGCGGGTGCCCGTGAGGCTCGGGGCATCCCACAGAGCCGGAGCCAGCTGTAGCAGCATCGTCTGTCCATGCTATCGAAGCACCAATTCTCTGATGTTTTTAGATGTTCTGTGGTACATCAGCAATGCTAATAAATGCCAGTAATATGTTTAATAGTAAGTGAATTAAAAAGCAAAAAGTTGAATGCTAATAAATTCAGTATTACAGCTCAAAATGGAATAACGAACGGCTAACCCAGCTTCCCTGAGCTTTACAAGAAATGGGTTACTAATGTGTACCTTTCTCAAAGACAGGGAAAAGGGGGAGACAGTGAATGATCTAAGAATACAACGGAACTGTATTATTGTGCTATTACTATCTTCTCTAATTAATAGGTAAGCAAGTAGTACAGGCAGCAGCAGCTCAAGATGAAGCTTTTATCTGAGTCTTTATACTCTTTGTGAATATCAGTCAACTGCGAAGTTACAGTGGGCGGTAATGAAAGTAGAACTTGACATTTCTTTCCTTTCCCCAACTAATAACCTGACCTTTTGAATCACTCGACTTTAAAGCTGTAGAGTATTTTGAGAGTAAACTGTTTCCCCCCCCACCCCCAGCTTTCACTTTTCCATGAAACTGTGATAGAAAGTGGGCACCCAGAGTGAGTGGAGCTGGAGGAGACCTCTGCAAGTCCTTTCTTGAGGCCCTCTGCTCGAAGCAGGGCCATCGTTGGGCTTGGATCCAGCTTTGAAGTTTGGTCAGCTTGCTCAGGTCATGGCCCTTGTGTTTGGGACATCCCCAGGGGCAGGGATTTCTCCTCTGGCCAGCACAGACCTTTTGTTCTAGAGGCTGACCTCCCTTGTCACGAAAGTCTTTCCTAATTTTTTTTGGAATTTCCCTAGTTGCAGCTCGTGTGCACCACAGGCTGCCTGCTGTGCTTGGCTGCCAGTCACTACCCAGTCTGGTCCTGGTGCTTCCCATTCAGTCAAACTGGGCTGACTGCAGGGGTCGGTGCTGGCACCAGGATGTGAGCCGTGCTGCTGCTCCGTTAAGTGGCAGAGGCTCACGTACTTCAGGGCTGTGCTCTGTTCGTATCCTTGGGTGCTATGCAAAAATTCAGGGCCTGGTCCTGAGGAAATGATTTGCATGAGGAGGTGGCCAGGGTGCATGACTGGGATCTTTATCATCCCTGCAGCCCTGAGTAGATCATCAAACAACCAGCAATAAAGTCAGTTTGAATTCTTTGTATTCTTTCTGTTTACTTTACCTGGTGTTTTCCTATTTTTTTAATGGTCGTATTTTTACTGTTTTATTGCTTTTTGAACTAAATTATGATATTTTTTTTTCAGTAGCTCACTTGCAGAAATCAGGAATGGTCTGCTTGATTAAATAGTGTTGTAGAGTTTGCTTGTAAACTCTTCTGGCTTTTTGCTGCATCTTGCGTGTCCTCTGAGCTGTCACTTTCTTTGAGCTTAAATAGTGATGTGACACTGTTCTGAGGTATGTGGCCACATGTCACCCCAACCACCCTGGGCTTTTGTTGCCTTGTTTATCTCAGGACATCAGGAGTTGGTGAGGTTTTTTGATGTTGGCCTAGTGACTGAGTTTTACTGGGCCACTGAGAAGAACATTATTATCCTTCGGTTGCTTGTTTCCAATAGAAACTAAGCAGTTGGGTCCAACTAGAAATGTATGTCTTTCATACGAAAGAAAATATTTTTAGGAGATAATGTAAGCAAACTGACAAAAATTGTCAGAACTGGTATAAAAATAAACTCCTGGTTTATCCTGAGAATTTCAGTATCTGAAGAATTTAGGCGACAGATTTCATAAATCTGTAGTCTTTCTATATTATACCCATGAAGAAGTGTGTTGGTAGAGTTTCTTTCTAGAGTAACTATCAGTGTTTTCCATGAAGTTGAACCTAAAATGCCATCGTCGGTGTGCTGAGCTTGGCTGGAGAAGCAGGCTGCCGTTTGGCTGGGAATATGTACGGACTGCCTGCACTCTAACCTGTTTTTGCAGACTCACCCATATTTCTCAAAAGTGCTTTTATATGCAGCATTTCTTGTAGTGTGTTACAAAACCATTCTTTTGTAGCTGTTTACTCATAAACTGAATTTCAGGTCTGCCATTCTATGGTGCGAAAGTCCTTGCATTTGATGCTTTAATATCTCTCCAGCAGTGCATGCGTTAGAGAAGACAAAAGAGGTAGCTTTGTAAGTCAGATGACTCACGGCTCAATATTTGGGTCCAAAATGCTCAGTTGAGACGCTGTCTTTGGTGGATCCACTGAAAATACTGGCTTATGATTAAAACAATACTCAGTCATCTTCTTCGCTTCTGAGAAACAACAGAATTTTCAAATGTGATGTGAGCACAAGATCAGCTGTGTGTTTCTTTCTTGGAAACACTTCAAGACTGATAAACTCACTTGTTCTTCCCTCTCTTGTATCTTTTCTGAATACCTGGATTGCTACCACTCTTCTCTGACTTTCGTACTGTGTAATGTCAGCTGTGGTTTTTGATGTCTGAAATAATACAGATTACATATGCAAAATGATTTTTTCCCTGAAACTAAATGCACATTTCTTCCTTCTCTTGAGAACACAAACCAGAAGCAATACATTGCAGCTGAAATTAATAGAAATAAGTAATTAAATTATTGTTTATTTTCCAGGTTTGAGGTACTTAAGATGATGTATGTATTTTTTTTGTCTTTATATTAAAAATAACAATGCTTATTTGGTTTAAAATAAAAATACCCCAGAATCTTTCCTTAAGAGAATGAATTTCGACTCTCCTTTTTTCCCTAAATTTTTAAGTTTTTATTGCAAAGAAACGTGTGTATAGTTGCACAAATTACCCTTAAGTATCAAGCTGACTTAAAAATCAAGACAGCATTTTGTCCCTGCCCATGGCAGGGGGTTGGAACCAGGAGATCTTTAAGGTCCCTTCCAACCCAAGCTGTTTTATAATTCTGTGCAGTGTAATGGCTGATGGCCATTCTTACTGCCATCAAGCATGATATGACATGTTTATATGACCAGATTTTCAGTTAAAGTACTCCAGTTACTTTTAGTGCAGTGTCATCATCTTTCCCATTCCTAGATTTTTTTGTTGTTGTTGAAATTCTGGCCTATCAATCCACTTATTAAATATTTATAGGATTATAATTGTTATCAATATTAATTAATATTAATATTTAACTGAATTTCATAAAGATGAAATGAGCAACAATGTATTAGCCATCCTATGAGCAATCTGTGAATACTTACACTTGGTGCTGATTGATCGCTTTTTAGTCCATTCAAGCCAACCTTTAAAGGATTAATTGTTAGGGAAGAAATGGTAATCCCGTTGCTTAGTAGATGACTTTCTGCACATATGCATGTCTCTTCTTCCCGTTCCTCCCTTTCCATTTTGTTATGCACTAACAGCTGTAGATGCAAAGCTTGGGGCTTCTGCAGTCCTCTGCAATGATGACACCCATTCCGTCCACTTTCAGGTTAGCAGCTCAGAAAGCCTACATCTTTTGGTTTCATTTTGGAAACTATCAGAGAGAAACAATGTTCTTAGGGAGCAGAGGAAATAGTGTGATCTGTGCGAGGACTGGGAACGTAACTGGAGTTGGATTGAGGCTCGTTGGAGGGTAACGTTCTTTGGCATTGACATGCGAGTAGAATTTTGGCAAGACAGGCTGTGTGCTTGTTTGTCGGCACATTTTTACTGTGTAATGATTGTGACCAAACTGTTTTGCAAAAGTCAAGAAAAAGGTTATTTAGCATGGAGTACAAATGCTTCTCTACATTAAAAATACAAATGGCCTGAAACAATATTCTCTTGGTTCGTATTAGATTGAGCTCTGAGCCTTGGCAGGTCTGTTTCTAGACAACTCACATTACTGATTTTCAGATATGGACATGCTTGCTGTTCACTTACAGCTCTCTTTAATGACAAACACTACTTGGAAATGGCTTAATTGGATTGCCTGCTTAATAGCATTAGGATTGTTGTGCTGGTTTAGCTGAGCTCTCACGGTCCTTTGCTGGTTAAAGAGATCAGTAAAGCGGCAAAATGGAAAGTGCAGCTTTCAGGTAAGTCTTTTGCTCCTCAGAATATTGCTACTTGTAAAAGAAAAGGAGGGATCTGTTGAAGAAGCTACTTATATTCTTAAATTGATGAAATTTGATGAAATTGTGGTGGTGGTAGTGTTTCCTAACTGGTTAATATTCCTTCCTGGATTTCAAGAAGTTGTTGCAAGTTGTTTGAGGTATTCTCGCCTGGTTTCCCGATAGCTGTGTTCATGTCCCTCAGTTTTGATGGATCCAGGCGGGGCAGTCTCTTTTCTTTGGGGTTTGTTTCTGTATAACAGAGACGACTTCATTGGTCATGCACTTTAGTATGATTAGAGAAGAATACATGAGATGATAAAATACCCTTTTGTTAAAACTATATAATACGTATTTAACAAAATTTCAAGAAGCAGATGGCTAATTAGGTAGTTTGGTGAAGCTAAGCTGATCATATGTTCTAGCTCTAAATAAAAACGTAACAAAACTCGATTTGAATATTTTAAACAGACTTACATAATGTTTTCTAATTAATATTAAGTAAAGCAAGCACTTTGGGGATTGTGCATATTAATGCGACACAAAATTAACGTTCTGCTTCCGTCTGAATCAGCTCTGTCTGGTGTTGACTGATTCTGTTTTCAGAGGCAACACAAACTGAATGCGGTATTGCGGTTATCATTTCGGTCTGTATAATTCTTTAAAACCACATCCATAATAAAATTAGGTAAATACTAAACATACGTGGAAAACTTGGTTATTTTTAATAACATTTCTATCTAATGAAATTCAAAGGCAATAGCTCATTACACAGGATAATTTGATTTTGCAGTGTCTTTCAAGCTGTATGTCAAGTTGTTTTCACAGTTAAATACGGGAAAAAAATTACTACAAGAAAACTTTATGAATAAAAACATCCAGTTAGGCAACTAATTAGGAAAAAAAGGAGATGAGAAGTGTTTGAAATTCTGTTTTGAAAGTGAAGTGAATCTGAGACAGTTCACTGTGGAAATCTGAGGAATGGCAGTTGTTTCCCAACAGAGAGGGTGTCGTAGGGAAGATGAAGATAGCATCATATAGGAGGCGTGACACAGGAAAGAAAGGAAATTCAGTTAGACAAATCAAGAAAAGGAGTTTCAAAAGCAGTGAAGGGCAGCTTTGTAATTGGACCTGGCGATGGAGAAGACTTTCAGCTGCTCTTAAGCTTCCTTTTCTGAAGAATTTGGTTTCCAGAAACTGATCAAATTACATTGTATTGTATAGGACTCTTTGGATTAAATACTGTTGTATCTGTCAGACACGTGAAACTGAGAACACTTCCTAGAGAGTGCCGAGTACCACAGCCATGGTTCTGCACAAAGGCCTGGATTGGGAAATGTTTTTCTCATCAATGTGGCGTGCAGAAGTCAGCGTTTTTGTGTTTTTTTTTCTCCTCCCTCCTCTTCCTGATCATGCCTTTTCTTTTTGGTTCCAGAACTGATAAGCTAAATGAGTGTTGATTTTGCCTTTTTTTTTTTTTTTTTTTTTTTTTAACTGTGTGGAAATGCTATAGGCAAAAATGTAGAGTACTTAGTGCTGTCTTTGCATTGCTTGGCTTGCTGTAGAGTTTTTGAAGGCTTTTTTTACAAGATGAGTTAAAGCTTCTACAAGGACCTCATAGTAAAACCAAGTTACTCTATGCTTGCAAACCAGTTACTTGCCTCTCTATGGAAGATTTTCTAAGTTGCAGTTGCAAAAGAACTGAGCACTGTTGGCAGACAAATTAGTGCTGTATTAACATTTTGTTTTTGCTGAAAGTCATCTATCAAGGCAGGGTCAGGAGGGGAGTTTGCAGTAACCTTTCGGCCTTGCTTTTTGGTGCCAGATGACTCAATGTGGCTGTTGCTGCAATGTACAGTGCAGCGTGGCTCTTCTGAATGATAGGGGAGGAGGAGGAGAAGATATTTGCCTCTCTCTTTTAATTGATTTCCTCTACCCTTCTCCAACAAGCTGTCAGATTTGAATGTTTGCCTCAGTTTTCTTTGTCATCTGTAGAGATAGTGGGTTGGTTGTTCAAAGCTGGCAGGAATCAGCAGATATTCTGCCAGTAAGGAGAATTCAGTTACGATGGATGTCTTGGGATATCGGCGGAAGTGGTGGGATTCATGCAGTGAGTTGCATTTATAGGGCCATAGCTGCTGAAGGAGCTGAACACTGAAGAATGTGAGTGTTTTCCCATATGGAGCTTCCCACAATGTTATTCTCTATAAATTTCGAGCCATTGGTTCTGTGACACTTTCTACTTCAGTTTTATTTCTCTGATTCATTGATTTTGGTTTTAACTATCAGCTAGGACTGGCTGAAATAAACTCCCTTATCATCTGAAGAGACTCTCGTGCTGGTTTTGTATGAACTCAGCTCTGGCATTTTTGCACAAAAGAACAGATTGAAGTTAGAGGAATAATGTGAGTCCATACAAAACACCCAAGACTGGCTCAGTACACATTCCTGTTTGCTCCTGCTACCTTGGAAACAAAGGATGGCATGACAACAAAGGCAATTCAGGAAAAAAGGTTAAATCTCACAAACATTAGAAACGTATTCTTGTGGGGAAACTCTTATTATTTCATGGCGTTTCAAGTTTTAGTGTAACTAAAAATTGTCAGCATGTTTTTTGAACCTCATCTTTGGTTGGAATCACAATTAATATCTTAAGGATAAAAAATGTCCTTTTAACCTAACAACATTTTGTAAAAGTTAATGTTTTAAGAACAAGGCAAACATGTCTCGGGTCTATCTGCAGTTAAATAATTTTTGTCTGGGTTATTCAATTTTATTTTTTATTTTTTGGAGAAATTTGTGGTCAAAAGTTTCCTAGAAACAGGCCAAAAGCATTTCTCGTATGGATGGAATTACAGGTAGGGACCGTGCAAAGTTGGCTCTGCACGTACAGCCACACTCTTAACTAAGCTGCTACCATTTCTATTTTACCCCTGCAGGGTTCTGTACCCTGGCATGGTAGAGCAGTGTATTACATGGCTTGTGCATCATTTCACGGAAAGACCTGGAAATTATCTTGATGCTTCTGCTCCATCTGTGTCCTAATGAGTCTGCTAACTAAAGCTGGCGTGGGCAACCCCTGCCGTGTACCCTGCTCGTGTGCAGTGCTGCTGGTGGCCTTCCAGGGATGACATTTTTCCTGATACTTCTCCCTGGTTTGTTTCTCAGACCTATATTCTGCAAATGTGTCTGTCTCGATTTCCATAATAACCCAGTTTAGCCAGGATTTTAAAAGCAAATATGTGCCGAAAATGGTATGCTTGAGCTCACACTCAAGTTATATGTAGAAGACTAACGGCAGGAGAGTTTTTCAGAACAGCGTAATTTTGAAATTTCTTTTTGTAAGCTAACTTACATAGGTGTAAGTTCTCAAATTCATAATACTATGCTTTGCTGTTTAGTAGGTCTTTCTAAGGCTATGCCAAAAAAAAGGAAGAAAGAAGGTATTTATTTTCCAAGTAAATGCTTCTGGTTTAGTTCTGAAGCTCTCTTTATTCACGCTAAGGCAGCAATGAGGTGAACAAATAGTGTTTGCTTCCCTTTTCAGTTCATCTTCAAGAAGTGCTTTTCTTATTTGGTTAGACTTTTCCAGTTCAGTCACCTAGCAACTTCTGAGGGCCTTTGATTCAAACATTAATCCGTAAATGCACAAACAGTAAGAAAACAAGGGTCCTTAGAAATGCTGAGCTGAAACATTAAGAGTCTTGAAGTTAGCTTCTACAACTCAATAATAAGCCATTAGAATTAGACTTTAATTCTTAAATGTACATTTCCAACAAGGAAAAAAATATTATTTTTTTAAAAAACCATTTGCAAATTACCATGCAATTAAATGTACTTTGGGAAACATGCAGATACTACAATGTAATGGTGCATCTCACTGTATGCCCACATATTTCCTAAGTTAAAATAATCTGATACTAAAACGTGTTCAAGCTTTAAGTCCAAGATAGAAAAAGCTTCCTGCAAGACTTTAAGTCTTTGTACTTGGTCTTCTGCATTTTCAGAAACACTTGCATTAATTTGATTCCAATTTTAACTACTGCATATTTGTACTCAAGCATTTCTGCAAGTGTCAGAAATAAATTTGCCTTTTTCTTGCCCCACGACACAGCCGCACAGTACTGTTAGCCAGCAGATCACCAAAGGTATTAAAAGTCAGTATTAGCAGGCCTCGACCTATATTTAGAAAACATGAAGATGAAAGATGGCACAGGTTATCAAATGATTAAAGAAAAAATGTAAGAATTATTATGGTAGTATATGGTATTAGAGCATCCATCTTGGAACTGCCATGTTCTGCATTCCACCAGTATTATTTCATTTTAAAAGTTAGACAAGATCACCACCCCTGGGACCCTGTTGTCAATAACTGCATCAAAACCCACAGTAAATGCCTCTTTTTTGTTGTTTTTGAAACAATAATGGGATTACTGATAGCCTGAGGAAGCAGAGCCCAATATAGCCAGAGATCCGAGCACAGAAGCAAATAAAAGTACCCAAACCAGCATGTTCCTCAAGATGAAGAAGCAGTGATGCAGTCAGCTTGCATCATTTCAATTTTGCTTGTGTGTAGTGACAGTAAGAAAAAATGTGTAGCAATTGAAGTGATTTGTTTCCAAGTAGTCTGCAGGAAACACAAAACTGACAAAGTTTGCTGGGGGGCTACTCAAGAAGGATTTTAATCCAAGAATGTGCCTCTGCTATTTGCAGAAGTAACATTCAGGTGTTCTCAAAGTATGATAATATGCACAATAGAAAAGGGCATTTAGTATCTTGCTAGTATAAGTTTGAAATTCTGAATTGCTAAAGAAAACAAGCCAATTTTATGTAGCTCCTCCAATTTGCTTCGAGGCCTTTTTCATACAAGGGGCTTCCAGCACAAGAAGCTTTTATTTGCCCTCTGTGGTCGTACCTGTCACAGCAGCTTCGCATCTGGGGCTGATGAAAATGGCACACCGCTGGAAGCTGTCTGCTCAGTTCAGTGTAATGTGGCCATTGCTTCACGTCCTTGTTTCAAATGCTTCTTCTTTAAGCATTATTAAATTAAAGCTGCATGTGTAGTTTTCTGCACTGGAATAAGTGAGTGTTAAACTGTTGGGGTCTTTCCTTACTGCATTGCTGTAAGACATCAATTTGGAGCAATGGAAGTAGTTTCATCCCCATACCTAACAAAAATCACTTATATTTTAGAAACACCTTATTAACACCTTCAGTAAAATGATGACTTTGTGGCAGTGTATAAGAAAATGCTTAATCTCCCTCAGTAAAACCATTAATGATGGTCTGTGCTCTGTATGAATCACAGAAGTGGTTTGTGCGTTGTTGGAAGGGGAGAAATCTCAAAAGTCATCGCAGCCTCTTCTCCCCAGTGCTGAAAGACATCCCAGCCCCACAATCCTTTAGCTATTCTGATCTCTTTGCAGCTCCTTCTTTTCTTATTAAACTCATCATTTTCCTTTCATTTCTATGCTAGTGTCTTCCTTTTTCTAATAAGAAGTTAATTCCACCTAAGAATTGAAGCTTGAAGTTTCTGTGGAGCACAGAATTCAATATGCAGAATTCCTAATTAAGGTTTCATTATCCCACAGTCAAAGTTATGGTAGAAAACATTAGAACACTTTGTAATGGTGAAGGATTTGTAATTGAACCACAAATAACAAAATATTTCTTAAAATAGAAAGTTTTTGTGAAAGGAACAGTAATACCGAATTCCTCAGTTCCTTCCCACTCCGGTCATTTCAGATTTGTAATACAGCCTCTCTAGAATGAAGTTTAGAACAAGTCTATTACTAGAAAATGTTCAGCGCTGTGCTAACAGTAATACAAAATGCTGATTTAACAATCTCAACTGGAAATCAGTCAAGTTAAAAAGGCGACTAATCAAAATTAGCGATTCATATAACCGTATTTAAAAAAAAAAAAAAAAGGTCTGTTTTACATGCATTTCTTCAAAATGTGTGCTGTCACAATGATTGTTCTGTTCAAATGCTTTAAATATTTTAAAATAAAATCGTATTTAGACCAATATTGAGACACTTCATGTGTTTCAGCAGAATCCCTTGAGAACATCTTTGCTGTGTGGTACCTAAAGGTACCTAAATACCGGCTGTCCCCATCTGGAGCAGGCGCCGGCTCCGTGCCCAGGCAGACCCCAGCAGGATGCAGCTGCCAGCAGGCTCCGTACTGGGACCTCTCGCGTGACAGGATCTGGGCTGGCACGTTAAGCCTGTACACATCAACTGCTTCAGAAACCACAGGGAAGCCTTCCTGTGTTTCAGATGCAGACCTTTTCTGTTTATATTTTCCTGGAATCATTTCTAGGATTTAATTATTAAAGTACAAAGTGTAGTTCAAAGTTTATCCTTGTTTTAGGATTCCGTTTAGGAAGCCAGATGCCCTTCAGCAGCTTAGTGAACTACCCAAGCAGTACAGATACACTCCAAGAGAGAGACTCCTCTGGTGTAATCCTTCTGTGGATTCCCTGATGTGAAAGGAGCTGTGATCAGACACACCAAAAAAAGGATTTGCTGCCTTAGAAATGAATACATTCTTGAGAACATGGTAAGGGAAAAATACAAGCATGAGGAGCCAAAGGATTGTAGTCATTATACTTTTCCAGGAAAGTACTTAAACTAGTCTGAAAGAGTATTATTCATGATGGGAGTCTGGTGGAGGAAAATACCCGACTGTATGTGCTGCAGTAAAATTCTTTTTCGGGCTGTCAAAGGCCGTGAATGAGATGTTCATACTTTGAATGAACGCGTTGTCCTTGAAGACAGCCTTGTTTTGAGCAGAATAAAAATAGTAGTTGAAAGATTGGAAAAATGTGTTATGTGTACGGAGCAAAGGAACAAATATTCTGTTCTACAGAGTTGGCTTATTTCAAATTTTTGTTATAATGTGGATTTGGGATATTTTGTTGCATTTTCTGTGTGCATGTGTTCTAGAACAGACTCATAAAATCCTAAAGTGTCTTCAGTGGATCAAAGATCTGACAAATACTCTGGCAGCAAAGTCACTGTGCTCCCACGGAGGAAGCACAGAGGGAGAACACCAACTGCTGTGAATGGCTGCACCCTAAATTCAGGGGAGCCACAGAAAATCGAGGTGAGCAGTCTATCAGCCCCGGATGATCAGGGTGCTTCTTGCCTGTGTTGTCCAGGCTCTGTGGTAGCAAAGTCCCCATGCTCGACTTAGTTTGGAAACCTGGGGGACCTTTAAAAAGCAGCTTTAATTACTGCTTCTATTGGGCATTACATAGAGAGGGGATTGGAATAAAAGCAGTTAACATTACAAACTGCTGATCCCTTTTGTATAAAAACCTATTATTCAAACTGTGGAGATTCCCTAGAGCTAAAACTATCTTGTAAATGACACATGATATACCGTGTATGCCATAATTTTTTATAAAGTTCTTGATACAAACAATGCATTAACAGTTCAAATGATTAAAACAAAATTTCATTAACAGGAAGCAATCAGTGAAATGCATCCTCACTTAAATCTGCTAATACTTTTTGGCTTTTATTGCTCACTGACGCAGCAGTGTAAATTTGATGCAACGCACAGTCCAAAAGCTTCTTAGGCTCTTTTAATCTTAAAATCACAAAATGTTGCATCTGCTGAATGTGTTGCTTCATTTGAGAGACAGGTTCCTTGCTAGAAATGAAGACCTCTGATGTGAACACAGATTTTCACCTTGAGATTCAAATTCTGTACCAGTTAATCTAACAATTACATTGTTAATCCATGTGGTGGCTGGCTACATTTAGGCATTTGGCAAGCTATGCAGAAGGAAAATATGTTAATTGTCCTCTTGAAAAACAATACCAGCAGAAGTTATACCACAGTCTCTGGCTCCATTTTATTTTCATGTTGTCATTTCTACTCCAGGCAGGGCATGAGAGTGCAGTTGGTTTTGTCACAGATAACGTTTGTAAAGTTAGACACATCTGAAAATTATCAATCATCCTTTTCCACAAAACATAAAAACTGTTAACATTTACATGGTCTTTATTTTAAATGCTGATTAAAAAACATACTTGTAAATAGCACTATGTAGCTTATTAGTATGTTGTAAAAGCTAGTAAGATTCGTAGATAGTCGCTAGCTTGTCCAGTAGCAAAGAGCCAAAAAAAAAAATCTGAAATCCTGAAAACAAGCATTTAAATGAACAGGGGTTTCCTGTGGATCATATTAAATCTGTGACAAATGCTCCACATACTGTGTCTCAAGGAACATGGGATGTAGCTGTTTTTCCATGAAATTCAGTTATTTCAGTTTTAGTCAGAAAACTTAGCAAAGATTGCAGCCTGGAAAAATCAGAGCATATTTTTCCCATCAGATAGAAAAGAGGCAATTAAGACATCTTCTAGGTCAATGAATGAGTCTAGACACACTAATAGCCGCTAGGGAATTTGCATCTACTCTTTCAGTTTGCATAATATGTCCAGAAATTGGTCCAAAAAGGGAAGGAATGAAACCGAAAATGATGAAAGTCAGTGTGCTCTACTTACAGAGGACTTAGGTCTGACAGTCCTCGCACACACGCTGCTTGGCCCTAAATGAGCTTTTTGCTACATTTCCTGCGTATGCAGTGGGATGTAAGTTGACATGATTAAATGCCTAACCGCTCACTGTGTAGAAGGAAGGCAACACTTAGAGACAAGAATAAAAATATAACAGTTTTTAACCTGAAATCCCTAGGAAGGAAATCTTCAGTAAGTATCCTACTAATGGGAAACAAAAGGCACGAGGCAGTGCATTAGCTCTCGTTCGGTCACGCTAGCACAGGGAATTCTCATTATTTGAAGCAGCGTGCTCAGACAGGCCAGCTCCAGCCAGGCAGCAGTAGCTGGCTCTTAGCACAATGCATATACAGATTATGCTATTAATTTAAACCTTATTTTACTTCATCCAACATATAGGATGAGCTTAATCCACTCGTATCTAAATGCCAACGCTGTAAATTTGAAACTGAGAGGTGCAGTGAATCCTTTTACAGCCTGCATGCAGAAATGGGCTCTCCTCAGATGTGATTAGTCTCATTCTAAAGCATTTTCCTAATAGAGCCCATCTTTTCTAACGGGAGACCTGTCCACGCGATGCAGGCATTTCCATCAGGATGTGATAAAGCACTTATTTTCAAAGTAGTGCCTGCTTCCCTCCAAGCAAGGAGCTCAAACAGCTCTGAACTCCCTGGGTGCCTAAACACGTAGGTGAGATAAATCCACCAGTGTGCATTTACAAACCTGTGGTAATCAGGAAACCCAATGCAATTCCCCCTCCTACTGCAACCTGGTGAATCATAATGCTTCAGTCAGGAAAAAGAATGACTTTTTCTTATTTACTGATCAAAATCAGCTGTAAATGAGGAATAAAACCAAGTGATGCCTCAAACAGGAAAAGCAATTGAGGAGCTGGGTTTCTGCTGTACCAGCAGCGTCCCTGAGCTTCAAAGGGAGAGCTCTGCTGACAGTATTTGGAGGAAGCCAGGAGGGTGTTAACCTGAATGTAAGCCCTCGTGTGAACAGAAATGCTTTTTTCTCTTAAAGCAAAACAGATTTTATTGTAGATTCCTCTCAAACAGAATGATAAATACGTGCAGCGTTACTGGAACTGGAATTTAAATGGGCACCGTATGCCTGAGAGGCAAGTCGTGCTCTGAAAAGGCTGAAAGCCATTTGAGTATGCTGGGGTTTTAATAATTCCTGTATCAAACAACTATCCTGAAGTAGAAATAATTTTCCACATTAAAAAGATGGTATGGGGTTTCATTTCTTTTCTTCTTTTACCACAGGTAGTTTTTAAAAACCATTTAACAAAGCCTCACATGTTAGGTCCTGAAATGAAGAGGCCAGCATAAAGCACAGGAGACTGACTTGTACTGTACAAAAGCTCTTGGAAATGAGCTAAAATAGGCATCACTGTAAGGCAGAACAGTGTGTGCCATGGTCCCGAAACACCACCGATGTAATAGAAGCTCTGCTGGCTTGGGCTGCATCTTTCTCCAAAACTTTCAGATAGTTAATGCGAGGGAGAAACTCTTAGAAAGTTAAGCTATCACATTAATATTTAAAATTTCTACTTTTTTGCTTGCATTGAATGACTAAGGAATTTATAAATGCTATGAAGTGTAAAGAGACATTTTTTGAGTGTACGTCAGTATTTTGAAAGGCGTAGACGTGGCCCTTTCACACCAAGCATCGACTGCTTTCAGTACCCTATCTGCTGAAATCCCAGTGCCATGTTTGTTCGGGCAGGAGAGGTCGGCCTCCTTTTTGTGTTCCTGCACATCTGAAGGGAGCAAGCACTCTTATTTCAGAAGGCCATAATCCATCATTGCTGCTGGGATCTTGGGAATAGTGCCTTTTTGGTGCAGCTTTCTACAGACGTGTTCTCATCCGCTTTGAAATAAGAGGTTGAGTGGGTCGTGTGTTGCGGAAGTACTTTCTTCATGTGCTAAACTCTATGAATGTGAGCTGGGATGAATGTTTTCTGCAACCTGTGTTACAACCTAAAGTTGTTATAAACATCTTGCCATGAAAGCAGCTTAATATTTCTGCCTTACTCATGACAGCAGTAGCGGAATTATGAAAGAACTGAGGAGAGCTGAATAACGGATTCAACCAGAATTTCTTAGTAATATAATATGTTCTTATTAGATTAAAGTATTAAGAAGGAAAAAAAGCTCAGATTTGCATATTCCTTTAATGGGTTATTTTCAGCTTCCATTGAAGCAGATACATTTTTAGCAGATTGACTTAAATGCCAATTGGGTAATAGAGCAAGAAAAGCCATAATCTTTCTTTAGAGCAGAGAGTCATTTAAAGCTGAAATAATGACTAATTACCACAACTGAACTTGTGAAACCCCTTGCATTTGTTAATAGACTTACTGCGTTAATGGCTCTGTGAATGGATGTAAAAGCCAAACTAAGAAAGACTTTGTGTACTTCGAAGACATTAATAAGAGCTCTTGTTTTCCCCACGAACAGGAGGGCATGAGGTATCACTTTATGCTATGTAGCAGTAGTTTGAAGGAAAAGTTTTCAATTTTGGTAGGATTTTTATAAAAGCTGAAAGCAATTGAAACAGTATCTTATTGAAGAACTTTTGTATTCTGTAAAACAGATTTTTGAAAAGAATGAAATTCCATTACGCAGTAGGAAAAATTTGATACTCAATTCCTGATCCTATTAATACTTGGAATTACTGGTATTACTAGTAGTATTATTGCTATTAGCTTTGGCTTAGCAGAAGTACTCCAAAGAAAAGGAAGAAGAAAATTTGGAAAACAAACAAGCAACAAAAACAAAGCAGAAACCCCACCTCTCTGCTGTTGCAGTGTAAAGCAGCAAGGGCGCAGAAGGAAACACACATAAAGGCTTTGAAATCAGGAGAGCGGGGCTGTATCCTCAGCTGGTTCAGTCCGTGCTGTCAGCACCGCACATTTCTAAATGAATAGAACACATTTTTTCAGTTCCTTTTTTTGTTACTCATCTTTAATTTGTTCCAAATTCTGAGTCACTTTCATAAATCTGTTTCTAATGAGTTCTATCCAGTCAGTGAGTCGCAGAGCAAATAGATCGATGAGTTTCTCAGCCGTGCAAGTTCTCTCCAATCACATTTAATGCAAGTCAGGCTCCGAATTTTTTTTTTTCCCTAGAATTTAACAATTGGTATTCCAAAGCAAAGTCTTAGGCTTCAGTGCTATGTAATGCTAAAATAATGGAGTAGCAGATGGCTGGGGAAATGGGACAGAACCTGAAAGTGGAATTTTCCTCTGTCTTATCTGTGTTGAGAAGATGCTGAGCCTTCCTGGGTGGGCGCTGTGGTGCTGTGCCAGGGCTGTGGTGCTGTGCCAGGGCCTTCCTGCAGTTCCCTGGCTGAGCCCACACGCAGATCCATCACTGCTTGTGCAGGAAGGCGCTTTGCTGCCTCAGCAGGTGAGCCCTGATGTGACCAGGAGGGATTCCAAGTCAAAAAGAAGGGTCTGGCCCAGGGGCAGGGAGGAGCAGCCGCAGAAGCATTTCATTAAGCAGTGATGCTGATTTACACTTGGGGGAGGTAGATGTGAAGCTACAGACTGACCTTCTTCCCTCTAGTTCAGAGTGGGACAGGTTGGTGGTGTTTGGCCTGTGTCAGAGGAGAACTCTGGCTGCAGAATGCTGCCGTGGCCCAGAGCTGTTGCAGGGTTGCCTTCTGGGGAGATGGTTTTACCCTAACCAGTGAATAAACTAATTCCCAAAGAAACTTCCTATGGAAAGACTCTGGCTGCAGTGTGTTGTGACCTCTTCACATCCTCGCTCCCTCTCTCCTGTCCGCATGCCAAAGACCCTGTTTATTCTCATTTTAACACTGCACTGAATTTGTGAATAGCACATTTGCTTGTTAACCATAAGAGCTTTAAGGCAAAGTCCCTACCACAATGAAAATTCACATTGTTGTTGAGTAATACCGAAAGCTGGGTTTCTTATAAAGCAGTGTGTTGATGTATGATCCTATTGTATGTGGGATTCACTTTTTCAAACTTTGCAGCCTGGAACTCATTACACCACTTCAGCATAATTCATGTTGAATTTATCTCTGTGTGCACCAGTTGGAATCTACTTGGAATTTATTTTCCATCCTCTTCTGTAACAGTTTCACATTGTTTACAAGGAGAACATGCAGTCTTACATATATCTCTCTTTCATAGTTTTTCTGCATTTTTTTTTACTCAATTTGTGAAGGATTTAAGCACCCTGCAGCGTGCAGCATTAAAAGGCACAAAATAATTGCAAATAAAAACCATTTTTGGCTGCAATAATGGACTGTGCATGATCAGAAATATTAAACAGCATTTAAGAAGTGTGGGTGAGATGTAATGAATGAGCTGTGTTATATAAAAGTGCATTATTCAGGCTACTGAGTACAAGGTCTAAAATTTGAATCTTGCAAGGGAGAAAGTAGCTTTTTTTAAGCCTTGCTCCAAACTTGCTGTAGGATAATCTTTGTTACTAAACTGAGACCTAAGGAGAAAAGTTGCCAAGTTGATCCATTAAGACTGAGAGGCAGCACTGAGTATCTGGTTTATGCCTGGCTTGGGAAGTAAGAGATGCATAAACACACGGGGTAGCACTGGGGAAGCTATGTAAGCAAGGTGACTTACCACAGGCTTTCTGGATTGTTTAACAGACCTGAAGGTTTTGTTGTCTGCGCTGAGTTTTCGCTGTTTTCCATCAGCATCAGATGGGCTTAGTAGAACAAGGAAACCTTGTCCCCCTGAAGTGCTTTAATTATAGCGTCCGTGCCTTTTCTCTCTGTGGGCTCATGGAAATCTCTCAGCAGTGCTGCCTGTGCACGACGTTTGCTGGGACTGGGTGCGTGTTCTTGCATTCGTGGCTGTGCGTTGCGTGCACGGATGCAGGCAGTTCTGCTCCCACAGCAGCATCATTTAGAAATAAGGGACCTGACTGCAGCCTAGAGCTAAGCTGTGCCACCCAGTAGGATGCGGCTCCATGTTTCAGAGATCCATAATGCATCTAGTGACTGCTCCCAGATGTTGTGCTGGGGCTGGGTGCCAGGCTGAGGGGCTGTTTTTCCGTGTGTTTTCCCCCTGCCCAACTCACCGAAGTGCTGGAAGAGCACTAAGGTTAAGCAGGGAGTCTGCTGACACCTAATTTTTGCCATATGCTTTCTCCTTCCTGCAGAAAAATGAAATAGGCCCTTTTTAACTGACCGAAGTATCTAGTGGGGTGATTCATACCATGCCTTTAGCAACAACTTCTTAAAATTAATTCATCTACCAGTACTTTTAGTGGTCTTGAAATAATACAGCATCCCGGGTGTCCATGAGTGCATTGTGGAGACTTCATAAATGACTAATTTATAATGATGTTAAATACATCTTACAAAAAGGCTTGATTGCTTTGTTGGACTGCATATAAGAGAAGGGATAGTTAAGTTAGTGGGGGAAATAGTTATTTATGTCAGAATTTCAAAAGAAAGTGGTTTGAGCATTTTCTTTTCAAGAGATATTTGTGTGTTATTTTTTTAACACAAATGAAAAGAAATAGAGCGCTTTCTTATTTTGCCTATTAGTAATCTGTGCTTTTAAAAACTGTTGATTGAAAGCTGAAATTCTTGAGTTTGACTTTTGGCTGTTGTTTTCCTAAATTGCAGATTCAAGGTGAACTGATTTAGCTTTTCAGTTGCCTTTATGATCTCTTTTAAAGTGCTAATGTGTCATGTAGTAAAACCTTGAAGAAAAAATGATCAGAAAAGACAGTAACAGAAAGTAATTTACATCATTTTTGGACTGTCGACCCTTTCTTTCTGCGTTTCACTGTCAGTAGGAAGGAGCTGCAATCTCAGAGCTCTGGTAGAATGCTTCTTTTTGGTTTCTTGGGCTTGAATGATGGCTTACTCAATTCTAGTCCCTCACTGCTGCTTGCAATCCTTGTCCTCCAATAAGCAATATTCTCAGACGAATGTCTGCTAGCATGTCGCTGACGTTTATGCCTTGCTTATTACTTACACTAATATATTGTCTTTAGTAAATGTAGGGCATAGAAAATAGTATTTACCTTGCCACATCATGAGAAAACTACTCATTCTGTGTGACATAAACTGAGAAATACTGTTTATATTGCTGCTTCAGCGAGCCAAGGAAAACTGCACAAATATGTCATGACCATACCATGGAAAATGCTTGAATACTGTTCCTAGTGTATTTGTAGTTGAGGTTCTACCTATGATGTAATAATAAGACATAATAACAAGAATATGTCATATGACATAACAAGAATAGCTGTTATTGTTTTCTAAGAACTCAAGCTTAGGCTTAATTTTGAGGAATATTCTGAGATAAAGATTGAATTCTCAGAGTGTTTTCTGTGCTTGAAAAATGTTTTGATATCTTTGTCAACCATCTAGACAACCTGAAGAGAGCATCTCTGTTCATTGACTTCGTCATTCAGGATGGATGGAGTTCTGACATTCACTTAGGTCGTTAGCACGTGGCTGCTCTATCTGGTATAAATCTAGCATAAGCCTAGGCTGCTACGGAGGTCTTGTATCCGTTTTTGTGCTCCGGGAACATTCACGTTCTGCGCATTGAGCTAGCTCGGGGAACAGATCCAGCTAAAATCCAACCTTGCCAAAAAAAAATTGGCTGCCTAAATGTTAATACATAGAAGCAAGCAGACAGGACCGCTGGTTTTGACAGTAATGTGCCATATGTCAAACGAAAGTGGTCGTGTAACCCTGACTGAAGAAACCATCGCTGTGCCAGCTCTGGCTCCCGACGCAATGTTGCCTTGAGTGTGCAAATGTTTGAGCTGGCAAAGCACAGGGTGCCAGGATGTGGGTACTGGTCAGGGCTTTACACGAGTGCATGATGCTGAATTAGTAGACCGGGGGTACCATTGGTTTCATTTTCCCGAAGTCATGCCCAAGTTGTAAGTTACAGTGACCGTATAACGAGAAATTCCTCCGACAGTTGCCATATTGGTTTCCTTGCTGCAAATCTCCCGTCCTCACCTAATTCTTTGTTTTGAAAAATATTTTTCTTTGAAAGTCCTACTGCAAATGTAAATAATTCATTCGTAATTAAATGACCTGTTTCCATGGTTTCATGTTTTGTTGTGTGTATTACCTACTTGGGAACCCACAGGCATTTCCTATAAATACCACTTTTGTTATTTGGAAAGAATTGCTGTAGCTTGTGTCAGTCACTCAGCCATGTAATTTTCATAACTAGCAGACCTAAGAAATGAATCTGCTTCTTGGAAGTGAATAATGTGCCCTTCAAACATGCTGGGGAAAAAAAACCTTCCACCCATTGGCTAGGGGTGAATTTTCTTAATTCTGTAATTGGATTCTCTATGAGTTTGTTGTCTTAAGTGGTTTAAATTACTTTGGCAATAGATTTCTGACTGTAATTGGTCTAGTGCAGAGTTTGTTGTTGTTGATTTCCTAGGAGGTTGCTGTTACATTGGGGTGTTTTCTGTGGCTGCTAAGAGGAGGAAAGTGACATTGAAGCTTCTAGCAGATGACCCTTTGTAAGATGTATTTAATTGGATAAGACTTGCAACAAATATTGGCCATCTGTTGCATAACATCAAAAAAGTGGAGAAACAGCAACAGGAAGAATCTTAAATTAAAAAAATAGCTTCAATTTTGTGATACAATACAGTGCAAAGCAGGATGGATGTGGTTAAGTTGTAAAACCCCAGCCTGAACCCCTCGTGAAAAGTGTCCAAACCCACCATCAGTTGGTTTCGTTAGTATCTCTCATGTCCAGAAGTAGATGAACTTCTTTTTAATTTGTATCCTTTGAAAATTTCAGCCATGTTTATTGAACCTTCCCACTTTTTGAAATGCTTTTGTGCTGTTCAAGTCATGCTTTGGGTAGGTTGAGAGAGGCAGAGAATAATTATTGCCATCAAAGTCTGTGTTCTCTTGGCATGGAGCTTGCAAGGCCTTGGGGCAGGAATGGCAATGGCCATGAAATAGTAGTGGTCTAAAATCCTGGAGAAGAGGAGGTGAGAGCTTCGTTTCTTACAGGGTGTCTTGAGCTGCTGTTGTGTGACACCTTCTCCCACCCTACGTCCCATTCCCTGCTTTTACCTTCTGCATTTTCTGGTGCGCCACTGTGAAGTCTGTTTTGTATGAAGGCAAATGAAATTATCAAATTATAGCCAATATAGACTAAATTATAAGACTTGAATTTTAATAATCATTACAATCCAGCATCAAATTAGGAATGCCTATGTATCTTCTTACTAAAGCTACTAAGTTTTGCACTGCAAATCCAGTAATGCAATGAATACTGCCAATTTTGTTATATCCAAATGATTTGTTTTGGCGACAGCAAGAGACTAAATAATGATTTTCAATTTTTTTTGTGTGTCTTTTGGGCACAAAATTAATATCTTTCAGTTTTAATGCAGTCATGTTAGCACAGAATACACCACAGAACAGGCCACAGAACTGATGAACTATGCAAACAGGAATGAGCTAATTGTCAGAGTTAAACTTGCTATCTAAATGTGCTTTAAACTCTTATGGAGATAATGACTAACATTAAACAATATAAGATTAATTTTTTGTGACAAGATTTAAGAAGTTTTATAATTATCTTTTCGATTTAAACTTCCCCAAGCTGAAAGGAACTGGAAAGAGCAAATGAAGTCACACTGATGAGAAAGAAGCCTGTCTGGGCTGGTGTTCCTGGAGATCAAGGATCGTGATTATTTTCTTACCTTAATTTATATAATTCTACATCAAGCATAAATGTTAAATAGCACCAAAATACTGTAATAACATTTACTTTGTGGGATTAGATCCTCATTCTTTACAATGAGCTGCTCTGCTTTTAAAAATAAATGTGCAAGGCACGAGTGTTTTGCTTTAATGCTTCTGAAGCCCCATTGCACTGCTCTGGATTCGTGATGGTGTGAAAGTTAATGTCGAAGGATGCTATAATCCTTTTAATAACTTTTATATGTGGAAGTAAATGTAAAATTGGATGATTATCCTTCTTCTGCTAGTAATGGGAAATTAATTCTCTTAGCACAATTGTGTCTAAGCAGGAATTACAGGCATCCTATTTCTATCAGTGTAGTAGTTGGGATATGATTCTGTTCTTATTTTAAACAGCTTGTTCCATGTCATCTTGGCCTCACTTGTTCACATCCTGGAGAAAAAAAAAAAAAAGGCAACAACAAAAAATCTTTTGGCAATAATGGAATTAGCATGTGGATTGTGTTTACTGGCAAGTAAGGTTCATTAATTTTGTTAGTTATGTTGTAAGGTTTCTCAAACACAACTGAAAACATAGACCTAAATTCAAAATACACTGAAATACTTCATGTGTAGCTCTTGGCATCCAGCTCTGGCGTTTTACTTGTGTTTGTGTCCATTACGAGCCATGCTAAAGGAAGGAACTGTTTTGGTTTACAACTACCCGTAGCTTGGTATCATTAATTTGTTAAGTTAAGTGTTGAGAAAAACAAGCTATAAAACTACTAAAATATTTCAAAATATTTCTCAAGCTCTGATGGTAAAAACCTCCCAGCTGTGAGAGGACAACCTCTGTCTTTCCTCTGATTTCCACGCTTCCAGCTGGGAACCAATTCAAACATGACCGTGAAGCGTGGCACAGCCTGCGATAAATCGACCGTGGGGGTGGCTGAGCATCAGGTGAAGGGTGAAGAAATCACCTGCTTTCCTCGGATGGTTGTCTTCAGCACGTTTAGCATCTCGTGGCTGAGCATGAAGGCTTTCAGGCAGAGTTTGGGGCACGGGAGCGATGCCTATGTTGGAGGAATGGCCACGTGATGCCTCTCGCTCCTGCTGAAGGTTTACTTATGTAGGACCACGACTGTTGTATGTGAGCAGCACTGGCAGAGGCGGTTCACAGGGATTTCCAAAGGCTCTTTGCTTTCTGTTGGCTTCCTGCAAGGAGTCGTCCAGGATTCCAGCTGTATTACAGAATAAAACCCAACAGCTGCATTCTGGAGATCGGTTTCACGTTGCATCCTGTCAGTTCAGACAGGCCTAAAATATGGACAGCCTGTGCTGCTCCATGCTACTCACCCTCTCAGCCCTTTGCTTCTACACTTGGTAATATCCCAAGCCGAAGACAGCTGCTTTGTTTAAGACATCCCCTTTCTGATGTTCTGCTCGTTGCTGAACGAGTGAAAAACCCGAAGGACTAACGTTCAGTCTTCACAGGAAGCATTTGTGGTCTTTGTGTTATGCTACTTGTCTAATTGCGAGCGCCGTGCCCTGCCTTGCTGCTGTGTCTGTGCACCACTCAAAGCAGGCTATGGCAGGCACCTGCAGCGTCACTGGTGCTGGCCTGAAGCCTGGTGAGATCAGGTTTTTAATCTACAATGGATTCGAGCCTACAGAAGTGATATAAAAAGTCTGGTATTGTGGGTCATCTTTTTTGTCATTGCAAGTTCTTGAAAAAGCTATTTCAGTTCTGGTTTTGATAGATGGCTCCTGGGTTATTATTCTTTTATAAAATGGGACACCTCAGAGGAGCAAGATTAATAGCTTCATGAAATTTTAGCAAGGACTTTTCATAGAAATGGTGATCTCTGTCTTTAAAAAAAGTACATAGTTTAACAACTGGGTTGAAACAGTGTTGAATACTTTGAATTCTGTACTTGAAAAATACTTTATTTTGAAACTCTTCTGTTTTGCAAGCATTGCAGCACAGTTTTGGGGGAAAAAAACAATATAAGGTAACTTCCTTGTAACTGAAGGTAGAAATGACAAATCTGGGAAATAAGCTATGTGAGATATTTTACTATATCGCAACTGTTTAAAAAATGTTGCATATGTAGCTGCAGGAAAATATTCATCGCTTTATCTCCCGGCATTGCTGTAAATGAAATATAAATACAAATATGTATGCAGTCTGTCCCAGGCATGCAGCCTGTATTTGCGTACTGCTGGAGATCTTGCAAAGCCAGCTTACCGGCGACGTCCGTCTGTTTTGTACTTAGTGTAAAGGAGTTAATGACCTGAGTAGTTAAGACTGTCCAGGTGATCTGTATAATCCTTTCACGCAAACAAGATAGTGTTGCAGTTAACCATTGCTTTCTCTTAAATTTTATAAAACTTTGTAGTAGAGATTTTATTGCTGCCCCCCCCCCAATTAATTCGCCTAACTGAACTTGACAAAACTGAAAAAGAAATACTGTGGAGTGTGAATGGAGTATTCTGTAGGTCAGACGTACGAACCTGAGAATATGAAAGCAGACTCTTGGAGCTCACAATGAGGAATCAGCCCTAGTTTATCAATATTGATTTCATGTAGGCTGTGTACTCGGACTTCAAAGTAGGTTTCTGATGCTACTTCGAGGACTGCAGAAATGACAATGCAAATAATGATGATCCATGAAGCAGGCAATGTGTAGCACTACAGGTTGGCACTGTAAGGTGCTGCGTGACCTCATGCTGCTACAGAAGAGCTCTAAGAAGCTTAGGGTCAGGCAATGGTGATGGGGGACAGGGCTGTTTTCCTTACAAACCTTGTTATCCTGGAACAGGCTGCATCTCGCTGGGCTGCTGTAGCGAGAAGGGTATTGTAAATGCTAAGTGAAAAGATTGCAGGTATCAGGTACTCTCTTGAGATAGCCCTCTCTTGTAGGTGGGGTGAAATGCTGGCAGAAAAACTAGCTGATGTGTTATAAATTACACATGTTGAAAAAGTTAGGGGAATGCAATTTTTAAAATCCCCTGTGGATTCACTATGTTCATAACATTCAGAGGAGGCACTTCTTCTGACTTGCATGTTTGATATATAGTAAGCAGCCTCATTTATATTAAATACAACCAAAATAATGGTTGTTTTTTTTTTTTTTCCAAGACATAACCATGTTGTATTCAGAACAAGGGAAAGAGGAGAGTTGCTAAATCTTTTTTCTTTAAATGCTACACTTTCTGCTCTGGATATATACTCTGTTCCTGAGTTTACTTCATTCCTAGTAAATTTATTTAAATAGCAGTATATATTAAAAAATAATAATAAATGTAGTTAATACTTAAATGACCTGTCTATTTTGAAGTAGTACCCTATTTCCATTTAATGAGATTGCTATATTCATTCTTAGAATGAACTAATGCATGCCATGTGACAAATTCATTCATTGCTTGGTGTTGTGCAGGAAGCACAAGAAAAAGTCAGCACATAAAATGGGTCCCTTGGGGAAATTCTGTGGCCTCACTGAAAATGCAAAGCATGTAAAATAGCGATATAAAAATTATACAGTGCTCCAAGCTACTATAGAGGCCCTTAAAGTTCCCTAGTACGCTCAGAGACTAATGCAGAGAGTGATTTCATGCTTATTTTGGTTTTATTGTAACTCCTTAGTCCAATTTGGAATCAATTCTTGTTCTGTTAGATAATAAAAGTAAAACCCAACAACAAATATTGTATGCACAGAGTAATTTCCCCACTGCTGCCACTTGGACCTCTTTGGCCATTTCCTTTGGAAGAATCAATACTCAAAACCTAGAAACAAATTATGTGGGCAAGTATACGTATAGCTGTTGATGTCAGGCAAATAACTGTTGTAACAGTGGAGACAAAGCTTTAAGCTTTATGTGCTTAGACATAAAGTTAATATAAAATTTTTATGGTCCTTAGGATTTTAAAAAAATATATTATAATTTGAGATGGGAGAATAATCTTGACCACTACAGAAATAACTTAAAGATCACTTGAAGAAGCTCACTGATTTCTCTATAGGCAATGACTGGTAGTACAGTTAGACTCTCTTAGAACTGCTTGTTTTTTTGTTTTTTGTTTGTTTGTTTTTCTAATAAACTTGTATATAATTTTTTTGTGTTCTCTCTGTGTAGTTTAATTTGTTTTATTGAATATATCTGGGGTATAGTATAGAAATACTTCTTTTGGGAAGTCTCTAGCCTGGTTTTTTGTTAGTTTTTTGTTTTCCCAAAAGTGGGAGTGTAAAAGTATTTTTTTTTCCAAATATCTATTGGATTTTTGCAAGTAATTCCGAACTGTAAAATGTGCAACTTTTGTCTTGCTACTTTTTACCCCAGTTATCTGCAATGCTTGCGGCTGTAGAGCCCTTCAGACGCATGTCTGCACGTTGCGTAGGAGACTAGGGTTCAACAAGAGCTTTTCTCCTTTATAGATCATCTCATAGAGAAGATTGCTTCTGTTACTTACTGCAGTACTGTTTCATTTCTGTCTCATCAGTCTGTGTCATATATGAAAGCTACTAGTAACAGTGTTTTTTAGGGGATAAGTCCCATAATGTATCATACTGATAACCTTCACATATCAGGTAATTTAGAAAACAGCCTGAAATTTACTGCACTGCCTTGTAACTATAAGTGACTGCTGGCTATATATTTTATATATATATATATATATTTATATGTAATAACAAGACATTCTTCTCAGTGCTATGAACTGACAGAATAAAGTTGGCCGGAATGAGTTGCCCTCTGTTAAGTACCATAAATCCCCAAACCATGTGGTGCATCTTCTGGTTGTGCTTTGAGAAAGCACAGAGTGCTTCTGCCCATGCTCTCCCCTCTTTCCTGGCAGCCTCTTGGCATCTCCTGCTCCATGCAGCCGTGCTGGGGACAGAGGCAGGGGGCAGCCAGGAGGGAGCAGCGTGCTGGGCTCCAGCAGTGAGCATGATCCCACAGCACAAGGACGGGTTTGTTCTTCCCATGCTCCCCGCCGCCCCTCCCCAGGCTGCTGTGAGAAGTATTTATCTCCAGCAAGTCCAGAGCTGGAAAGGATGGAAGTTCGCACTCACGGTATGCATACCCCAGATCAACATCACGCTGTCAAAACATGAAAATACTTCAGTAATTTTCTTTTTAATCTTAGCTGCCAGCCCGGAGTCACTTTCCAGCAGCTATGCATGATGTGTGCCAGCTCTCTTCTGCTTATACTCTTGTTAAAATGTAAAGCAACAAATTTCCTGGCAGTCTCTGCAAAGTAGTGTAATATAACTTTCATTAGGAGAAGGTGATGAGCATAATGTGACTTCTTAACAGCTGCAGTAAGTGATGTGAAGCTATTAACATCTTTTCAAAACAAGTAACAAGTGAAAGGTTACTTTTCATCTTTATTACTAAAAATGTCATGGTATTTTAAGCAGGTAATATTTTGTTTTCACTTATCTGATCGAAGTAAATTTTTATTATGAATCTCTAGCTATGTGTTGCTTTGAAACTAAGAAAACTCGAAAGATTCTGAAGTATGCTCTAGTGGATGAATTTAAAAATGAAAATTTAGACAAATTTTATGTATGGAAATGCTAACAGGGAAATTTAGCTCACTCTTATCCTTTTGCCATTAGGTTTACGATTCACCAAGAGTAGCCTATTCCACTGTTTATCTTTACATCAAATTATTTGGTTTTCACTTGAGTGTTCTTGAAAGGTGAAAGGTGAGACAGCAGTGATGCTTTGGAATTGCTTAATAAATAACCGAGCTCTGTGGAGATGGGTAACCCACTGCGAGTACAAATGGGAAATAGAGAAAGAATGGAGACCCTCAGTGTTGAGGTGCACAACCCAGTCAATTGGTAGGTGAGTAGAAAGGTTCAGGAAGTTGAGTATTCCATATTAATAACTGTGCTTGAAGTGTAGCTTGAACTCCAGAAGGACAAACGGGGTATCGTTCATTTCGGCGGCTGAATTTGAGTGTGCATTGTAGGGTGATTGGCATAGTTTTCATGGAAGTTAGTGGCTACAGTTCATAGCTGTAGAATGAGGAGGTAGCAAGGAGTGGCAGTGGTTCTCCTACGTGTCGTGACACTTACTACATATCAGTATTAAAAACAGGGTCAGCATTGCCTCTAGTTGAGTGAATTCCTTCATATGCTGGGAAAGACTGTCAACCCAGAAGTAGGATCCAATTAAAGTATTTTATAAATATTACCCCAAATAGATACCCAAGCACACAGACTTGTTCTAACCTACACTGTAGCTGAATAAAGGCAGAGCTGGACTAGCCAGCCTAGGATCTCGGTTTATAAGAAAGACATCATCAATGCAGATCAGTTCTGCAGCCTCAGCGGAGATATTTTTCTGATCTTTTGCATAGTTTATCTTGTATTTCTGCAAATATGTGATCACTGCCCACAGAAGCAATTATTTAACTTTTTTATTTTCTGGAGGATGTAACAGGATTATTTTTCTTCATGTGATTTACTCCTGCAAACAGAAATCAGGCTATTGTCTTCAAGAGTGGAAAGTTTGGAACTGAAAATATAATTTGGAAGTGAAACATGTTTCAGCTGCAAGTAATATTAATAGTAATTGCCACTCAGTGATCTTTCAGTTGGTAGAAACAAACCTTCAAAATGATAATTGTAGGATTGATTGGGATTTAGATTGATTAACAAACTAGCCAACCAAGTGGGCAGCATATGTTGGGCCAGAACTCTCCCTCTTGTGAAGTCAGCAGAGCTGAACTGGAATCAGTGGAGCAAAGCCCATTTTACACCGTTTGTCTGCAGAATAAACATATGCCATGTCAGAAATAGAACGGCTGGAAACAATTGCTGCATGAGCTGCTGCTGAGAAATAGCTGGAGAGGGATGTGAAGGGGATCAGACTTCTTTACAGCCAGCTGACTTAGGGGTGCGGATGAGGCCAGTATGGCATCGTGGTGGGATCAAGAGTTGGACCCTGCAGTGCCACCTAGATGCTCTTGATAACTTCTTTCCTAGCGCAATCCATTGGGTGAAAGAATTTGATATTCATTATAAATGGGCAAGAAAACTTAAAGTTTGCAAGTGAAATAAGCTAGTATGAAAAAATGCAATAATTTAACTTGGTTTCCATTGAAGTTGAGGAAATTCAGTGCTATTTTCTATTGCAAGTCAATTGAAATCTATTTGATATTTTTAAAAACTCTCCTTTAAAACCGTGTATTTTTATTTATTGGAAACAGCCTCATGTGTTCAGGGAATGTATAATAAATAGTTTATCTACAGACTGCTTTGGAATTTTCGTTATAATCTTCTGAGTCACTGTAAAACTTTGCCTGATATTACAGAGTTTACTTCGAGATGTTCACCATCTTAAATCTCGATTATTCTGTTTTGCTCAAATGTGGACTGTCTGATTGTGAAATGCCAGAACTAAGCTTAACACTAAGAAAGAACCTCTGTAAGGATGAAAAGCTAAAATACCTGGTTTTTGAAGTATGCTCACTCAAGCAAATCATCCTGTTTATGTGGTTTTGGGGCACGTGTGTGACCTCCGTTGTGTGACAGCCTATAGCCTCCATCACATGACATAATTAGATTAAGCTTTCCTTACATTAAAAAGTTTTTAGATCATTCTTAAATTCTAAATGGGAGTCGTACCGTAATCAGAAGCTAATTTTCTTTTCTCATTACCTCCTGCCATTCTGTGATAGGAGAACACTTTGTTCTCCACAAGAGTCTTCACTCAGAGCTCTGGTTTGTCACTGAAGTAATTAACTAGTAAAGACATTGGATTTTCTTAGACATCTTCATCAAGGCATGCAGGTGAACAGATCCCACAGCCAAGGATGTGGGATCCTTCCAGCTTAATGTGCCTCATTTACAGCCCCTGCTCTTGCCTGAATGCACACTGACAGCCTTCCAGTTACAGATGTGGGTTTGGATTCAGGAAATGCTGTCTCATAGCATAGTTCATCCCACACTGAACTTTAACACTATGGGCTGTGTTAAATATTAGAAAATTTCCATTGTAGAGTCTTTAGGTTTTTCAATGTGCTTGCTTATTTCCTCTAATTATATGGTTTACTTGATGTCTGCCTTTCTTCTGTGTCTATATTTAACATTAGGCTCTACTTTCTTTGAATGACTTACAGGTGAAATACTTGGCTGTAAGTTTTATTTTATTTCCTGTGTAACTGCATTTGTTTCAACAAAAGAAAATGAAACCTGTGCAATCCTAACTGCAGTTTTCCCTTTTCTTCCTAGTTTGCTGTTTTGTGGTTCATAAGAGGTGCCATGAGTTCGTCACTTTCTCATGTCCTGGGGCTGACAAGGGACCTGACACTGATGTAAGTACACTGGCATTTGATATGTGGCTCTTATGAATAGTTTTATGTTGCTGCACCTAACAGTGAGAACACATTGCAAACAATATCAGTACATTCTTTATGGTAAATATTTATAATCCTAGTTGTTTTTAAGTGCTCTGAAGTGAATATTGAAGATCTATGGACTTTAAAGATTTATTTTTAGTAAGAAAATTAACTACAGATGCATGTGTGACCAAAATCAATATTCCTGAGAATGTGACAACCCTGAAGTGTTTACCCAAGCTTGAAGTCAGCGTTTTATTTTTGTTTGGTTTGTGTTGAATGTATTTGATGCTAACAATGCCCAGGAGAGGCTGCACAATTTTTATGAACTTGTTTGTGTATCCATCGTATCTCAAAGTATAACCTCAAAGTTGACTCTGGTCCATGTCCTCTCTGCACACAGGGATCTGTAGCTCCAGCTACGTGCCAGTGATTAAATCCAATCTAATCTTGAGCCAGCAGGCGTATCTCACGTAGGTTGTTTGAAACTTGAATTATCCCCATGCCTGAGATAGTACACCGGTCAGGATATACCCATTCTATCTTGCCCTGTCAATACTTACATATACAAGGAGCATTTTCAGTCAACAACCAGTTTTAATGTTCAACACATCTGCCTATATGGAGAGGCATATGCACAAGAATTTGGTGTCACCCTGCAGAAATAATAAACCAATTGTTTGTTCACATAAAAATAACATTTCTTTGGGATTTGTAAATTCCACTTTACAGTGAAGTAATTTAACATCTGCTTATGGGAACAATACATTCCAAGTGTTCTTTCTCTAAATGGCTGTGTTTTGTCTCTTATAACATATTCATGCTCTAGATTGTAGGCTATTATCTCCTCTGATAAAACACACCAGAAGACTTTTCTTACTAGGTTTTAATGAGCTTCTCATGAATTGTTTTAATATCCTAGACATGAGATCAATGAACAATATATTGGGTAGATGCTGCAAGAGGTTCTGGAAAATTAGAGATGTTAAAAACTTTTATTTTTAAGCTCAAGTACAGGGAAATGTCCAAGAACTGGAAAGTATTTTTAAGACAGCTTGTTTTTTAAACACATTTCACATAATCTAAATTTAGGCACATAAGAAATGCTTAAGTTAAGAGCTGTGTGGCAGCAGACTGAAGTTGCTGGCAGAAACACTGCAGTCCTCAACACCCATTTCTTCTCTTCCTATCTTTTCCCCTGCCCCGTTCCCACTTACTGGGAGTCAGGACCCTCTCATTGATCTGCTCCTGACTGGTGTAATTTTGTGATGCTGCCATCTAAAATCCTACTTGAAAACTTGAGGTTTGGGAAACTGAATTCAGAAGCAGATAGTTGCACCAACTTCACAGCAGCGTAACCCACCAGGGTATTGGGTCAGGGTAGAGGTGCAGGGAGACAGTTTCTGCTGTCCAGCTTCTCTGCTGTATCAAAAGGTAGATCAGATTTGTAAAGTTAGGTGACATGACTCCAGTCCCAAATCCTTTGTACATTGTTCAGGTAGGTAAGCAAGAAGTGAAGTACTTCAGGTCTGCACTAAAAACTGTTTCTTTAGTGTAACTGAAAGATGCTGCTTGTTTAACAGTACTGCTATCTTAATGACGGGTCCACAAATGCACCATAAACTTTAGAGTATGATGTCATGAAATAGATATGCTAAATTTAAGTAGTTGTAATCATGAATATGTTGAAATGATTGCAATAGGACCTTTGTTTAGGAGTTCCAAATGCAGTTTCATTTTAAAGAAGCTCTTTCTCCAGAGATCACCTAGCTTCAATTACTAGTACTTTGGTAACAGCTTAAAATGGAAGAAGCTTCACAATACTCTACATACATTGCTAAAATCAACTTAATCAGATTAAAAATATAATTGTAACTGAAACTTTTCTTTTCACCTTTCCATCTCTTTCCATATTGCGTTCTGATATCTCACAAAGTGTTCCATTATTGATTTATATCTGTATCTCCAGACATCTTTTTCTTCCTCTTCACTTTCTGCTCTTAGCTCCTCATCTCAAATTTTCATCATCTTTCATCAGCTGCTCCTGCTGCAGCCCTGGTTACATATCGCAGTTTAAGCCTCGTGATGCCCCAAAAGTACATTTGCTCCAGCAGTGAGATTGAAAGCATCTGTGCCAAAGGCCTTGCAGTGTACGGATGTAGTCACCAGAAGTGAAGGAGATCCAAAGATCAAGTCAGGGTGTAAGACTCAGCAAGTCTGGCTCCAAGCACGGAGCTGTTACTGATTACCTGTAAAGAATGTGGATGGTGCTGAGGTTTATTAGGCATGGTGAACAAGACCAGGGAATAAGAAATGCCACGGCAGCTGCAATGCACTCCTCGGGAGCTTTGAGGGTTATTCTGAGCTGTACACTAAGCATCTCTTTCCCTTTCGTGTAGAGCACAGCTTCTTTGTGGGAAGTCACTTAACTGAGCTGAGGTCAATTTTTCTGACAGGAGTCAAAGGAAGAGACTTTGGCACAATACTGTAGTGGTCAGAGCCCTCATCTGGAAGATAAAGCAGGGCTTGAAGGCGTTCATGCAGCCTCCCTGCCTGGTGCAGCCAGGGAGCCGGTCTGCAGCCTGGCTTCGGCTCATTGTGTTTGTAGCAGGCAGGTGCACTTTATGTAGCAGGCTATGCTGCAGAAACAAATCGTGAAGGCAGGAACAAGAAACGGAGATGATTTTTCATACCCGTCCTTTTCTGAAAGCTCCTGAATTATTTAATTGTTGGAGGGAGGTGTGGAAATTGACTCTGTCTGAAAGGTGTAGCAATTTAAGCTGTCTTTTGGACTTTGGAAGTTGTGGATTTGAACTGCCCTGAGCTGCAGATGACTTTAGGCGTGGTCCAAGCATGCCGGCTCATTGGGGTGGCGTTTGGGTGATTCTCCAAGTTTATAACCCTGTGTACACCTTCTGTATCAGGTGCTGGGCAGTGCCAGCACCGACGCTGCACTGCCTGCTGCGTGACCTGCTTTTCCAGAACCTCTCAGCTGGACTTTGGTAGGAGCCCTTTATATATCAGCTGCTGTCGGTACCAAACCCAGTAAAGGGCAGTGTTATCAGTAAAAGCCAAAGCAGGCAATAGTGCCTATAGTATTAATGCTGACACACCTTCAGCCCAGCAGTCTTAGCAGCCATCAAGCTGGATGAAATGCAGCATCACCAGTATCAGTGCCAAAATGTTAGTGTTAAAGGGAGCCGGCAGGTCACCAACACACTCCTGTGCCTGTCCAGCTCATCCTCCTCTCAACACGGCTCATACCATTGCTGATTTGCTTCAGTCGGTCCTCAAAACGAAGCAGAACAAAACATAACAAGTTTTGTTTTAACGCTCCGTTACAAAATAAGATGTTTAAAAGCAAGCATTGTTGTTTGAAAATTTCAGTGGTGACACTTGGCTTGTTCTTCTATATCTGCAATGAAAGGTTTGATTCTTGAATGGTTTTGATTTTTGTTAACTGTTTTTCCCTGGAGTTCATAAATAAGAATGAATATCTGTGACACCATTTAAGTTTACCAAGAATCTTTTCCCTCTTTTGGAATCTGCTATGTGGCAGGTTTTTAATAGTCTTTGATATTGTTCACTGTATTTTCTGATTTTATTTATTTATTTAGTTTTGCTTTGGTGATTAAATATATAAACCTAATGCCTTATTTTAGTATTAGCGTTGCAAAATGATTATTTTCAATATTTACATAGAAGTGATATCTGAAAAACACTTTTAAGATTAAAAGCAAACAGAAAATAAATGTTTTATTAAAACTGTGGTACATTAGTGGGTCCTATTAAATAAAGAGGATTGTAGAATGTTATACTTTAATTTACTGAAGTGTTTGACTATAATGTCTGCCCTTTTACAGTTCAGTAACTTATTCCTATCCTAGTCAGTACAAGCTTAGTTCAGAAAAGTAATGTACTGTGGAGCTTATCATAATATTTAGCAGATTTTAAAATATTTTTAAAGTCCTTTTCTAAATTGTTTTGTGCAAGTGCACCATTCATTTGCATATTCAAATTCTCCAGTGTCTTTGCCTTTCCATTAGTTGTAGGAGAGTGCAGTATTGCCGTTAATGGAAGAAAATTTCCAAAGCAGTGCTATACACAGGTTGCAGTTTTCTGTCTCTCTGTCTCTAGTCAAACATGTATTAAAAAAAAGGGGGCGGAGGGGGAGGGAGAGAGAGATAAACATATCCACCTGCATAAATACATCTTCCTTATGTTTCCAGGTGATGAAATTTCTGAATTTTTTGCAATAAGACATCATCTCCTTGGAAATGTTTTTTTTTTTTTTTTTTTTTCCCTGTAAGCTTTTTCAAATGATAGACGTTTATTATGAGAGACGGCAGTTTTTGTCTTACAAAACACTGTGATGTTCGTAGCAAGAGCAGGTCGGAGCCAAGGGACAGTGCAGGTCTGTTGATGAATGGCTGGGCATATGCCATGTGCTCGAGCCTTTCAGGGAGTATAGTTCTGCTGCAATAAAAGTTACAAGCTAGCACTCACTGCACTTTTCACATAAAGCAGGCAATCCTCACAAATACCTGATTGCAATAATTATCAGTTATATTTATTCTACTTGACAAGGAGACCCCAAAGTCTAACAACCAGATAGGTGCCCTGCAGCCAGTTAGCAACGGTTAGAATAAAAAAACATTTCCAGGTACAGGTTTCCCACTCAAACAAAATTGCCTTTTACAGCCACGGGAGGCAGTACGGGAAGGTGCGTATTCCCAAACGTCCTGCGGAGGTCTGGGTATCTAGGACATGATGGCAAGGATTTATTTATAGATTCGTCTTGAGGCGAGATGGTATGGCATTTACACTACAGGCCTCGAGGGATGTGGAGGGTTTCTGAGTGGTGAAGTTTGTTAGTCATTTACAAAAACTAAGGGTTTTCCCCCCTTCGGATCTTTGTAAGTGGTGTTCTGACTTCCATGGAAGCTGAGTGCGTGTACAAGGGTGAGGGCTAAGCATATCTTCAATTTTATTTTTATTTTTATTTTTTTTAAAGAGAGAATTGGATTACTTTAAATCAGGTGGAAAGAGATTTCTGTCACGTAGTTAAGTTTTTGTCAAAGCTCTTTGTAGCAGTTTCTTGGCTGTAGCAATGCCCTGCGGAAAGGAGAGGCTCTGCTGGCAGTGTCAGGAATTTCTCCAAATGTACTGGACATTTGCAGTGAAGCTTAGTTTTACATTCTAGATATTCAGAAAACGAAGAAAGATTTTCTGACTATGCGATGCACAACCCTTTTCTTATCTCCTAGCCTTTCTTACATGACATCCAGCTAAGTAAGTATTTAACAGTAAACTTTGACCATGCAGCTGCATAAAATCCTGTAATATGCTAAAAATAGTGATGTACAAATATTGTCTCCTCATGTAACATTTGTTTGCAGTACTCTATAGTTGTAACAGATAAAATAAGTCATTTTTATTACTTTCAAATTAAACGCCTTAATAAAGGTGCATGCAAAAAAGAGGAAAGCCTAAAATCCCCTCCTTTCTGTTTTACTCAGGTTAGCTGAAATGAGAGGTTAAAAGAGCTGGGTTTGTGCCAAAAGGAAAATATTATTGGTGAATAAAGTGGTCTTCTCTGTGGCAAGTGCTGAAATGATGGTGCCTGGGGAGCAATATTTTGTTTCAGTTGAAACAAGAAGAATTCAGACAAACAAAAAAAATTGTAACTCTCCAACGTCTTAGCAAAATCCTGATGCAGGAACTTATCTTGTTGCTATCTAATATGTCCCTGTACTTTGAATAGAAAATATTCATCTTTTCTTCATGACCAGCTTTTAAGGTGATGCTACTGAGTACTATTTATCAGCTCCTGTATTTCAAGCCTGCTTCTATTATACTCTACTTGAAGCATCATCTCCAATTTAGATTTATTTTTTTGTGTTCATAGAACTATTCTAAATTGTTGATGAAATGCTTTAAATTTGAGTAAACTACTGTAAAAATATGAGCAAACTCTAAAATTGACTGTGGTGGTAACTAGCTTCACTAAGATGAATTTAAGGGACCACTAATTGAATTTCTTTCAAAAAAGATACTTTAAAACTGTTAAATCTTTTCTTTGTTTCTTAAAGAAATGTAGTAACCAGACTGTTTTTAAACTGTATTAGAATTAAAATAAAACACCAGTACTTTAAAATACTGTCTGAATATATTAACTTTTTAAAACAATAAGTCTATAAAACAATATAGATTGCACAAGAACTCAGACATTGCAGTCTCTATATCAGCACTATTCTCCTTGCAGACTTGGAATAATACAGGATCCAAAGGAGGTTTATAAGCTAAATAAATAAATAGAAATTCAAAAGTCAAAAAAAAAAAAAAGGAGGGGGGAGCAAGTGACTCTACCGTCGAGGGAGATTAAATCTGACTTTCCTACTCCGAATTGCAGTGAGTTCTTAATATTTAAGCACCTGGGAGAGAATGAAGTGATAAGATTATGCTTACGCAAAACGAACCAGCAAAGCCATCTCATCTCAGCCGGCAGGGTAGCTGACCTCCTGGATGGTGAAGGTGACATAAATGGAAAAGATGTTAAAGTGGATAAGCCTCTTGATATTGAAATTATTTGGGAGTTTTATTATCTTAAGCACATTTGGCAAAAAAAAAAAAAAAAATCATTCTAAATTTGAACAACTGAGATTCCACAGGACGCAGCTGGAGCTGAATATGCTCAGGAGTAGCTGAGATATTGCAATAACATACAGCTGCACAAGTCACAGCTGACAGGAGGGAGGGCTGACAAGAACTCGGGAGGACAATACTAAAAGTTCAGATTTTTTTCCACGTATCATGGTGTGAGGTAATCAAGTGGGGGTGGTGGATCAGTGTGAGCTGATGGTGAAGGCAGCAGTGCGGGAAGGAAGGAGCCAGGCCACCTTGCAGGCGCTCCTCCAGGAGCCAGGCCTCCCTGTGGGCTGCACGCAGCCCACGTCTCGCACCAAGGTGCTGAGGGGAGTGCGGGGATGGCTGAGAAGTGAGTATACCAATTTTCGGTGCTTTTTGTAGAGTTCTGCAGCTCTTCCGGAGGGGAATTTAGAAAAGAAGGAAAATGCTACAGGTCTTTGAAGGTGTTTGGCTGCTTTCCGTGGCTGCTGGGATCTAAGAAGGGATCATGCAGGCAGCTTGTGGAGGGGGGCTTGGCTGCCAAACAGTGGTGGCTTTCAGGGCAATGAGGGGTAAATGCTGCAGCAGGTTGCTAAAAAAGTAAAGGCACCTTGTTTGGGGGCTTATGGTGTTTTTCCAAACGGTGCCGTAGGTTTAATTTTGGCCCTCATCGGATACTGGGAAGAGGCACGATGAGTCCTGTTGAGGCTGTATTATGCTCTTCATGTTATGAGCCCTGTGGTTTTGGAATTAGAACAAAAAAGCTGAACCTCCAATACTGGGGGGATACCAGCGGGAAATGATCCAGCAGTGGGCTTGGGGTTGGCATTAGGCTTGGAGCAGTGCTCCTGCCCACCTTTGCTGAGCAGCATCACCACAGGCAGTTTGGGAGCTGCTGTTGTGATAGAAATCCTTCAGGAGCCTCACCGCTGTGTTAAGCAGAGCTAAATGGATGCAGGCGGGCTGTCCTGAGCTGTGTAGCCATCCTGACCGCTTTTCTTTTTCTGTTCAGTGCCAGGTGTTGAAATCTTCACTGATTTTTGTGATTCTTTTTAAATTTTCTTTGCTCATTTTTTTGTTTTGCTGGCTTTATTTATATATCCAGACTGTTTATATGTTAGGAAGACAGTTTCAGAGTACTTCCAAGTTTTTTTAAGAAATATTTCCAAGTTTCAGAGTGAAAGATGAAGTTGTTTCACCAGTCTTTGCTGGGAATTTAAAAAAAAAAAAAAAAAAAAAAAAAAGAAAAAACCTCATGAAAAGTGAAGGCAGAGACTAAAAGCATAGTATTAAGACTTACTGTAGAACCTAGCTAAAAAGGGATTTTAATCAGAAAGCTTTGCAGCCGTTTTTCCAGGGATAATGAAATGCAGCAGCAGGCTGTGTCTGATTTGCTTTTAACCATTTGGTTGTTTTTGCGATGAAATGCAACAATCATCTATGTTTAACATCACGAGGGACTTGAACAACAAACAGGCATCCCTGACAAATATTATAGCCAACAAGAATTTTGTTCTTGCTAATCTGAGTTTTGGGTAATAGGCAATCTTATACTAGAAATATTTTCTTTTTAATTAAAATAAAAATCTGCTCACTTTATTACAAGATACACAAAGGCAGGCAAATCTGTCAAATAACAAAGTTTACAGCCTGCCAGAATATCAAAACCTCTTTCTTAAGGACACGCTTCTATGAATTTTTTGATGTGATTCTTAGCTCTGATGCAATAAAATTATTAATCTTTCATTGTATACCCTAAGGAAAGAGAATACAGAAGTCCCTGTATGTATAAGTTGAGATATCAACTTAGTGTGTATTAATCAGAATGACGTTGTCTACAATAGACATTAGTAGATATTATAAAACAATTAAAATGCAAACATAGCTTTTGTCGAAATATATTCTTTACTATTTTCCTACTTCCTTTTCCCCAAAAGCTAGTTACCAAAATAAACAAGGTCACACTCAATGCAATAAGTACTTTTTTAAAAAAGTACTTTTATTATAAAACCAAATATTTTATTTCTTTTGATTACGCTAACTTCTTAATCTCTGCACATTATCCAAAGTAGCTTATGAGAAAATACAAGTTTCATGCTGCTGGGGTATATACTTGTGGTTTTGATCTCAAAACCATACAAACTAACTGCAGGGAAAATTTGCCTATCAAAACTCTTATTTTTAATTATTTAATAATCACTTTTAATCAGCTGTAATGGCTGATTTTGAAATTAAGATGTTGGAGTATGCTGGCAGTGAATTACAGTTCAAACAGGATCACCCAAGTTAAGGATCTTTTTGATGACTGGGAGGGAAATTGTAAAAAGAAATCTCCAAAACCAAAAAAGATGATGTGTGCATTGTGTGTGCAGTCTGCACGCGCTCTGCTGGCACCTGCAGCTGGTTCATGTGCTTCCTTGAACCCCACTTCCTTCTGCTCCACCAAGGTAGTTCTTGGGATGACTTTTGCAAAGGAGCTCTTGGAAAGAGCCATGCAGATCCTCTTCCCCTTTTAATGGACATGTGAGATGGGTGACTGCCTACACCTCATGGCAACTCTGAAGCCACATTTACTTGGATCTTCCATCGCATCTTCAGTCATTCAGTTCATAGGGCTGGCACCTGAGACATGGGGCAGGTGTAGTTCAGCTTTTCTTTGTTAGAGCCTGAGCTTGGACGATTCACAGCTTTGAAAGCTTTGGATTTATAAAGAACATCTTTCTGATTTTTCTCGAGCCAAATCAATTCAAATGTTGAAAATTGTATCATAAAACAACTGAGTTTATATTTTCTTAGATTTTTGCTGTGCAATATACAGTATAACACAGTTGATCCTTGGAACAGTTAATAATTGAAGAGAAACTACTGCTGAGAGATAGGAAATTTATATAAACGATGAATCTAAAAATATCAGTGATTTTCATAAGAAGTTAGCATTTGAGAACAATTATTAGGCAGTGATATTATAGAAGGAGAGCTCTCAGCAAAATTATTCCCAGTAGTAAAAAGAAATCTTGTTGATAGGGTTGCAGTTTTAATGGCAGTAAGTACAACTGATTAAGCAATCTGCTGGCTGCTCATTTACAATCCAAACTTTTTTTGAATCCCCAAAACTGAAGCTGAAGTTTTTCCAACAGCCTTTAGTTTTCCTGTCCAATTGTTAGTGGGTATTTAGTTGTGCAATTTAAGTAGAATTTAATTATTTCCATGTCATCTTACAAGGAAACCCTTTCCAAAAGTTAGTTGTGTCAATCTAAGCTGTATGTAAGTATTAATGATGTGATATTAGGGTGTAGAGGGGGAAGAAAGCATCAGGCTCACCAGTAATGTTTTGTTACGTGAGATATCATGTGTAAAATGTAACATAGCTGTTTCTATCAGGTTCCACCCCCACAATCACATGTCTTAAAAAAAAAAAAAAAAAAAAAAAAAAAAAAGCCTGATTATGGCATACTGAACTTATTAGCTGGGAGGAACGTACGCAGGCACAGACCACTGAGAAAATTTTGCAGAATGCCAAACACTTTTAGCACTGTCTGTTTTTGAGGTGGCAGTTCTTGCACCAAAATTAGATGAAATCTTAATTTGGAATAAAATGAGTGGGCTAATTTTGAAAAGCACTGTAGATCCCATATGCTACAAATAATTCTGGGATGTGTCACCAGGGAGCATACCTATCTTTGTAAATTGTTGGTGGCTGTTTCCTTGGGGTGCTGGGAGAAATTTGCCAATGCTCACTGAGATAAACTGGTGTAGGCTCTGTCTCTTAATTTAAATCACAACTCCGGGAAGCTGCCTGTGGGGCTGGGGGAACAAGAAGCACTTGTGCTTTGTAGGAGGGAGCAGGATACTTTTATCATCGTGCTTTGATCACGGGCTAGAGGGAAGAGAGAGAGGGGAGGTTGGGTCAGACCCTTACCAGCAAGAGAGCTGCCACCACCCTCCTGTTTGCTGAGCTCTGTTTTTATGTCTGGTCCTGGTAAAGCCTTTGGGCAGCTTTGTATAAACGAGCTCAGTTTTATGCTTGGGCTTGCTTTTGTCATTTGTTCGTTTCCTCTTCCTCTTAGGTGTCTGTCACTGAGGTAACCTCCAGGTAGTTCATAAATGTTTTTAGGCTTTGGAAGAGATCAGATTGTTTTGAAATAGCCAGTGATATTAGGGAACATGCATTATATAATATCACTGTCAGATAATAATTATTCATTTTTATAATTGGTTAGATTGTTGTGAAATGCTGATGAAAGTTTATGCAAACAGATTTTCAACCAACAGCACATTATCTGCACTGAAGAACGAAATGCTGGTGCTTCCATTGAAGTACCATTGTGCCAATCATGATTCTTCTCCTAATTTGATTTCAGCTATTCCCTTGCAGATAAACAGGAGTGTGACCCATGTGATTAATGAAACTTAATCCTTAAAATACCAGCGATCATAAGCTGAGCTCATAAAGTAAAAGCAAAAGCATATCATAAATTCTGCTGATGAGAACTTAATAGATATAAGAGCCTGAGATTGATTTATTTGTTTTTCTTTTTGTCCCCACGAGGAGGGTACCTGCCGAACTAAGGCGTGAAAGAAATTTCTATGTGTTGGGAAAACCGTTGTAATCTGTAACAGAGCTACCTTCAGGTCTGTTTCTACGGCAACAGGAGCATCAGACCAGCAAAGAACGGACCAGAAAGGAGATAAAAGCCTCTATAAAAATAGTTACAAAAAGCATATGCATAGATTTGGCTACTTTTGTTTCCTCTTAAAAAAAAAAAAAAAAAAAAAAAAAAAAAAGAGTTTTTTGAAATCTGGTTATTCTGGTAGCTATTTAGGTCGGAGCCTATTGGTATTGAAAGACTAGCAGAATAATAGCAAATGATTAACTTCATGGACATTAATTAAGAAGAGGTTATTAAAAAAACACTCAAGGCTGAGCTTAATGGA
>CM021782.1:9375589-9522379 GCA_011076525.1 Nettapus auritus | reverse complement strand
TTTATTTTTTATTTCTTGGAAAAGTTATTCTGAGATGGGTTATATATATTTAGTTTGCAAATAACCCTTCTTCCTTTCTTGCTTTATTATCATTGATTTCTTTTGGGTGTCTAATTGTGAAGAATGCAAACTATAAGTTACTTATTGCTAGTCCTATTCTTCTCTGTGTCCCTGTGTTGTCCAAGATCGGGTAAGACCATGTGAAGAAAAAAAAAAAAAAAAAAAAGAATTTAAAAGCTCTTTTCTCTATCTCTTACATGGTTAACTGTGGTCATTCCAGCAGAAAAGGAGCTATTTCTATTGCTTATCACTAACACTAATTAAAAACACATAGAATAAGCGCAATTATATCAGAACTTGATATTAATACTGTGATACTTCTTGAAAATGAAATCTTCTGATCTCTTTTTAGCAAAACCTATTTGTATAATGGCTTTCTCATTTCAAAGAAAAAAATCTGGTTAAAAAGAATGAGGTGCATATTTATATGCTTTAATTTTATTGATGAAATTAAAAATCTTTATTCAGAAAGGAAGAAACCTTTTGAAAATATTCTAGCTCTGCTTTTGTGCTTCAGATATTCCTAATGCATGGTTCTACAGGTGCTTTGCAGTGCATTCATGTTTAGAAGTCTGACTTTCAGAGCTTTGAAAGCAAGCAAAAAAGTCTAAGTATTATACATAAATAACACAGCAAGACGGTTGCTATTTTACTTTAAAAAGTTAGCATTTATAGAAGTGTGACACCGCTTTCTTTATCGTTTTTACTTCTGATCTTTGTAAAGTATATAAAAATGTGCACTGTCACATTTCAAACGTGCATTACTAATACAGTGATTTGGAAAACGGGGAGACGATATAGTTGCACAGTCCTGATTTATTGAAATGAAGAGCACTGTGTAAATCCTGATAGTTTCGTTGAATAGGAACTCAAATGATCATAAATGAATGATTAATTTTAGTGTGTTTGTTTAGGTAGTAGTTTATAAAAATTCTTATATACCTTGTCCAGAAATAAGGCTAAAAAGCAGCCTTCCTGCAGAGCTGAGGTTAGAGGGAGCTGGGGACAGTCAGGCATCAGAATGTATATAAAACCTGTGCTAGGAAGGCTGTTTGTATATACATGTCATTTGTATGAAGAATATTCTTTCTTTCATTGCCACAGATTTTTGTTCGTTTTCTAGATTTTTTTTCTAGCATAACTTGAAATCTAGAATTATCCCAAATGGTTTTCTTCCCTACAAAACAAACTGAAATTAATTAAAGGTAATTTGAGCCCTCAGTCCTTGCACACAACAGGCAGAAGACCTGGATATCTCTTATAAATAGCTTTATGAAATCCTTCCTTAGTTCAAATCCACTTTTATTTTTCAAGGTCTATATTAGTACCTACAGATTGACCTACTTACAAATAAATGAGTCATGTTGTATTGTTAAATCTGGGAGCCTAAAATCCCATTCCTCACCACACATTAACGGCGTTGCTTTTTGAACATACTAAAAAGCTTTTTACTTCGCTTAATTAAAATAAGAATTTTAACAAGCAGAGACGTTATACAGTCGTCCTCAAAGTTTATTCATTTTGTGCTGTTGACTTTGTTCTGTGGAGTGAAATTCATTTCTCAATCTTGAGATTAAATTAAGTCAACAGTAATGTATAATTTTCACTACTTCTTCATTAAGGTAGAACACTTCTACACATACGGGTGCTAGTTAATATGAAAGAGGAAATAAGAATTAACCAAGGAAAGGTGGAAGCTGTCAGTATGGAAGGTTTGAACTCGAGGAAGTGCTGAGGGTGAAGGAATCGGTGCCAACAACAAATTGACATCTCTGGCTCAGTTCTGGCCTCCAAGGGAAAGCGCTTTAGTAGAGGAAGCAGGAAAAAGAAAAAAAGGGTTGTGGAAAATAAAGGAGAAATTGAAGCAGTCCTGTAACTTTTGGGAGATATGTTCAGTCCCTCAGAGTTTTAACATCTGTCACTTGTGTCCTTGTGTGCCAAGAGCATGATTGGGACCATTCATGAAAACCAAAAGAGCTGTGCAATCAACAGACTTTGTTCAATATTCCTGCATAAAGGGGATTTGCAATAAATAATATGAAAGACTGCAGTCAAACACAAATGGCTTTATTTTTAATGTGCCTAATTGAGAAACATGCCACACAGAGGTAAAATTAAGCAAAACAGAAATACACTTTTTCTTTTTTTTTTTTTCTTTTTTTTTTCTGGAAGCACATTATGCAACGAGTGAGGTAGAAAATGTTCTATTCTACCATTCCAAACTAATCCTTTGCTCGTATGTGAGAAGGTGCAGCTGTTTACTGATCTTACAAGCTCAAATCAAATCAAAGTGTTTCCCCGTGCTTTGTATTTTGTAACAATAAAGCCTTCAGGTCAAACGAGGAGACCGCTGCTGCACTCAGACGGATGCTGGAAGGCCTGAGGCCTACCTCGGGGCGGTACATTGTGCACCTAAATTAAGTCGGAGGTATGCTGTATACCTAAATTAAGTCACTTTGGTGACATAATAGGCCAAAAATGGCTACTAAAATAAGCGTTTATTTTCAAGTAGTCCTAAAATGAATGAAGTGCCATTTTATTTTTTTCTCATTAGCTGTCATTGCGCAGCACTTTTTTTTTAATCTCTCTGCTCCTGTCAGAGTACAGTCCATTCACTCAGGTTCATTACTGCTTGTTTTGCCAATTCTGTTGGGATACGATCCAAGAATTTGGGTTGTTAGTCACTGCAGTAAACGACCAATGCATCTTAATCAATACAGGCTTCCAAAAATTAAACATTTCCTGAAGTTGTGGTTCAAAATGATCGCATTTAAAAATAAAGTACCTCTTTAATACGTAGATTATTTTTTTTCCTCTTCTGAAAAGGGAATCTTTAACCTGACAATATCTTTTGAATGAAGACCATTTCGTAAAATTTGCCCTGCTCTGAAAAGGATATGCAATACCTCATGGACACACATTTGACATATATGTACAGATATTGTGCAGTCTATATGCCCCTTAGTATTTGCGTTCACCATCCGAGTCAGCAGGAGCTGCAATTAGGCACACAGAGCTTTTGGAAATGGGGTTTATAAATCACAAACACCAAATGTGGGAATGTGTGCATTATACCTGGTTTAAAATATTTCACCAAGATGCCTGCTGTTTGCATTGGCTTTTGTTCATGCAGTTGCATGCCTATTTGTGCATAAACACTGTCACTACATATCATTAAGTATTTATAGCACCTATATATTTGAAAAACATTATATTTACACTGATATCTGGGTAGAATAAACTCAGTACTGCAAGTAGTGTGGCTCAGCATACCGGTTTTGAAGAAACCACTTTTCAAGGGGAAATTCTAGAAACAAATGAAAGCTTGTCTGAATTGAACAGGCTAACAGTTGTTTTGTAAAATGTACTGGATGCAAAATACTGCTTCAGAAACCTTGATGGTAAAGACAAAATTAGAAAAAGGTCACAGAAACAGTGGGTTTCTAGGCATTTCTAACATTAACACAAAATTTGCATTTATGTCAGTGGGAGTCTTTTCAGTGCCTAATGAACTGCGCTTGATTTATGAACTTGATATTGAAGCTGTTTCTTTAACACAAAAAATAAAGAGTAAGTAAGATTATAACTGTAATGAAAACTAAAGCGTCACAAATCTATAAAATTGCATCTATAAAATTGAGAGTGCTTAGGAAAACGTTGATTGTGTAGGAGTGCTCAGTGCATCTTCCGGCAGGCAGAAATAGGTTTGGCCCTGGTGGTGGTGGAATGAGCGCACCCTGCTGCTGTGCTAATGATGATGAGTGATACCTGTGAAATTGGATTAAAAAAATATAGTTTTAGTGGGAAAGGGAATGTGAAATGGTGTACTCCTGCTGTCCAGTTGTTGGAGACTCAAAGAGCCACAGCCCGGAGAAACATTGCCTGCAGGGGATGTGCCTGGCTGCTGTAGTGCTGAGCTGTGCCTGTGCTGAAGTTGTGTTGAGCTAAATGTGCACATGAGCACCAAACACTTCACCTTAAAAAAGCATTACACAGTCACTCCCATCATTTCTTTTATAAGCTTTGCAGTTTTTATTTAGCTTTTCTTCTTTCTGATTAAAGAGAGGTGGAGGTATAAATACGTCCAGTGACAGGAAACCATAGGTTACAAAAATTTAATAGGATTTCATAAAAGGAGATAGGAAAATGTGTTTCAGCTTGATTTCTCTGATGTCCAGATCCTTGTAAAAAATCATGCAGTTATAGCTAGTAAAAAAAAAAAAAATGTTAAAGTCTGTTAATGTTATTCTAACTTCAAAGATAACAACTTAAAAGTGATGTCTGTCGATAAAGGGAGAAAACTAATAGGTAATAATCAAAATAAATTGAATTAGGGCCTTGTCTATGATATTCCATAATTAGATCTTCTTAATGGATGGGTAGAATAATCTATTTAATTGTAACTATAGTTTGTGGTAGAGTACTATGCCTTACTGTATTATGTCTATAAAGAAAGAAGCAGTAAAGACTTTTGCAATAACTACATTTTTCTCAAAATGCTCTCATTTCTGAATTGACTAGACATTTAGCTACCTCTTTGTGAAGTGTTTCCTTACCTTTTCCTCGTGACACTGATCCTTTGATGGAAAGGGATGTTTCACCAACCTTCTGAATTATGCAGCGTGGTTTTTTGCCCTTATGTGTTTTCAAGTTTACACTGCTATCTAATGATTTATCCTTGACTGGCGTTCCATATGTTGAGATGTTCTTTATCTACAGCCTAATTAAATGAGAGCATATACTGTCTGTTTCTGATTCAATTAAGATGAATTGGACAGACTGGCCTCCTTAATGTTCTTCAAAGCACATTATTAGGCTATACAGTCCCTTCAAGATGACTTATCAGAGAATGAATCACAGAACAACAAAATGTTTCAGGTCTGAAGGACCCTTACAGCCCCCCCAGTGCCTCCCCCTGCCTGGAACAGGGACTCCCCCACCAGTCCTGGTTGCCCAAAGCCCCTTCCAGGGATGGGGCACCCACAGCTTCTGCTGCAACCTTTCTCATGAGAAATAATAGCATTGAATTATTTCAGTAGAATATATTACTATGCTTTGGTAGCTTCCTAAATTTTAGTCCTATTTAAGAGATTTTGGGGCATCTCTCACTGTCTAGATAGCACAAGAAAATCAGCCAAGCCCATGCACTGCTGGTGGGTTTTTAAGTTACATCCTGCCTCCGCTGGCATGGACAGTTGCATGCAGTAAGGTGAGCTCTGCTTTTTGATTCTGTTTACTTAACTGGACATCGATTAGTCATATTTTCCTTAAGTTGACTGCAGTGCTTGTTTGCTCTCTTTGATTAATTAATTATGCTTCTAACACAGCAATTTAGGCTTTTATTTCTCTCTCAAGCCCTTACTCTCCTCTCACATTAAAGACCTGCCCAGGAGCTCATCGTTAACGTAAAATCACCATTTTTCCCTTCTCCACACATTCAGATGCTGTTTCAGTTCTTGCTGGAAGTTGTCTCTGCAGAAGATGTTGCCAAAGTGTCTTCATTAACTAGCTGGCAGAAGTTTTGAGCTATTGGCCACCTTTCCTTCAGATGATCACAAATTTTATCCTGCTTTTTTTTTTTTATATTAGTATTTTTAGTGACCGCTGGAGTTCCTTTGTAGCCTTCCTTTGAAGAGTGGGGACAGATGAGCACAACCGTGTGCTATGGGTCTTGTCAGCCAGAATGAATTTGTTGAGGTTCTGCAAGAGAGGGAGGTAAAAAGAAGGAAATAGGAAAAGACAGTTACATACACACCATACTTTAATTCTCCAGATTAATTTATTGTGAACAACTGTCCAACAGACTTGAAACATTGTTTATCTTGAAGCAAAACAGTCCTTTAACAGCACGGTTCAATGTAGGGCACCTCGTGAACTGCGCTTCTTCGCTTTGCTGGGTTTTCCTTTGGGATATTTCACTGTCCTGACCTTGCATAAACCTGCTGCAGCCAGAAAATCCTCTGCGATTGCATCCTGAGATGCTGTGACTGTAGAATAGTATTCCCCAATTTCCTTTAAAAGGTATTTAATGATATTTTAAAAGCAATTGGATTATTCTGCGGAAAAGAAGAACATTTATTTGTTTGTGATATAGAGAAGGCACACAGTAATTTTTGCTGGCTGTTTGGGTGATTCAGTGAAGGCTGATGGAGTATCTGTAAGTACTTCAAATTGAAGTTTGAGATTTAGCTACAAAATTCATCATCCTGCAGTAAAGAGGAAAATTTAATTTCATTGTCAATACGTAAGATGAAAATTTACTAAAGCTAGATGTTACTGTGAGTAAATTGAATTTGAATTCATTAAGAACCTAGAAACAATCAGCAAGTCAGTAATGAAACAGCAGCAAATGCAAAAGCAGGCATTTAATATTAGCACAGGTCTTGGTGAACTTGCTGCAAGCTTCTTACTGCTACCTTCTTATTTCCGAATTCCTAGCCTGATTTTGTAAGGAAACTGTGTATGGCTTGTCAGAACATTTAGTCCATCCTGCAGCTTGGTCTTTGTGACTTAAATAATTCCCTGCTTTACCAGTTAATTCATCCTGCCTCTCCTCTCTGCTCCCCCACCCACTGTAAACTCTGGATCCTGATCCCTGGCTGGGCATCCTTGCGGCGCCTCTTGCAAGTCTCTCTGTGGCCCTGCAAGATAAGGGCCCCTTAGCACAGGTATTTTACGAATTGGTAATTAGACACAGAGCAAATGAGTCCTGCATCACACCGGGAAGGGGACAGAATTCCTGTTCTAAGCTCAAATTCTTCCCAACCTCCCATGTTGCAGAGCAAGCTGTGAGTAGCTCTCCTTGCCTTCGCAAAGCACTGTGAAAATAAATGGTTTCCTCAGGAAATGTTTACAAGGATAGCGTTTGTCCTTTTCAGAGGACGGGATTGAAGGTAGGGAAAAAAAGATTTCTGATCAAGAAGAAATTGCATCCGTTCCTTAATAAGGGCTCCATTTGGGTTATCACAGCGTGATATTTTGGGCATTTATTTTAAGGCCATGTGAGAAGATTGTGGCTTTAAAAGATATTGAATATTTAAAAGAAATGTTCTAAAATGTTCCAAATTCTCAAGGGACAGATTAATAACTTCAAGCTAAAATATTTCAAAATAAGAAAGTTATATTCCAATGAGTTTTTTGCCTGCTTAAAATAACCCAGCTGTGAAACTGGAAGTACGTGGTACTAAGTGTTCTTTGTTCAGAGTTTAAAAATAATTCAAAACCCCAGAGATCTGGAAGCAGATGTCTGTGCTTCAGGATTCAGAGGGCCCCAACAATGGGAATATCTCATTGTCAGCTACTGATTTCGTATTCATGTGGCACCCATTTGTTTGCAGAAAACTTTCGTTTTCCAAGGGTTAAGGCATAGTTTTTAGACATATGGGTTGCTTTTTTACTTATTTATTGTTTATTATTATTAATAATAATAATTTTATTTTTTTCATGCTGTATGTACTTGGACTAATCGCTGTTCCAACCCGAATCAGCCCTCTCAGCTGTGCAATAGGGAACCAACCTGTGCAAAGGTGTTAATCAAGGTGTTCTATCAAGGAACATTATAGAAAGCTTTAGGTGAGGGTTTAACATGAAATGTTTCATTTTCTTTAACGCTAGAATAATGAATACTTTCTTGTAGTGTTTTTCATCCGTAGCTTTTGTCTGTTTTTTAGCCTGCGGTTTACACAGACAGTTAATTGTATATGTTATTCTCTGTGGAGGAGCTTTTTTAAACACGGAATCTTAGTTAAAAAACATTCCGTATTCATATTTCAGACATCATTTCAGCCTGTGTATTCAACACTTCTATGCTTAACAGAGAGAGCTTTGATTAAAAAGTACCTCCCTGATTCACAGTCTTTGATTAGACAGACACAAGAACATTATCCCGTTGTTTTTCACGTAGTTATTTAGTGCGGTGTCAAGGCAAGCTGAAAATAAACTCTTCCTTAATTGTGTTAAATTAAAGAGATGTCTTTTTTTTTTTTTTTTTCCCAGGGAAAGACTTGAGTGAATAGCAAAGCAAAGCAAACTGAGGTTCAGGTAGGCCCACAGCAGGCAGCTTTGGGATCTCTTGGGGTCTCCGAGCCCCTCAGCAACCCCCCAAGCTGGGCTGGACTTCACCCTATGCAGCCCTCGTGGCTGAGCACCTCTGGGAGCTGCAATTTGTGTTTTAAACCAGGGGGGACCTGAGGATGTGCTGCTCTTACCTGCTGTTTCTGGGGGGGAAAGCAGCTTTTCCTGGGGAATCAGCACTGCACGTTGTGAAGGATGTAGGTAGGGCACAAGTGCCTGTCTCGCTAGACGTGCAGTATGTTGGTTGTTTCATGTATTTGGTTCTGTGCTTTTGGGAACTAGCAATTTTACAGAAAATGGACTGCTCATTCTCTGTTCTGTAAAATCAAAGCTTTGAATATGTCCCGAGTCCATAGGCAACCTGCTTTTTAAGCCCTTCCCATTTTAGGCCATCAAAGATGCCATGTAGGGTCCTGATCCTGCAAAAGGGGAAAAAAAAAAAACGCAATGCTGCATATTTTATGAAGCACTAGAACAAGCGTACTGCTGGTGAGTACGGGGTCAGAAACCACTGCACTCCGACAGAGCACAGGGAAGGTGTAAATAAATGTTGAGGTGCACAAGGAGGCTGCCCTGCCCCCAGAGCCAAGTCCTGCCTAAGAGCTGCAAGTATCGGTGGAGTAGCTGGCACCCACAGGAGAAGAACAGGCTAAGTGATCGGATAAAGTCACTCATACAATTTTAAAACTCTACTTGATTAGCCTCTGTCTCTGCCCATCGATCATGAGCACAGATGAGCGTGATACACTTGAAGCACCAGCCTGGAGATGGAGGGCAGTGATGTGACAGCGTCATCTGTACGCTGAAAAAACAAGTACACGGCTGCTGGACTTCATGTTTGAGTTAATATCCCTCGATCAGACATGCTACTTGAGTTTTTCTCTGGGAACATTCGAGGTCTGCTGCTCTTGCAGTGGTTTGTCGAGTGAGACTTCATTCACCTGCTCTTTGTTATGTAAAAGGAAAAAGGAAAAAGGAGAAAAGAGAAAATCTGGCTGACAACGTCAGGATTAGGGCTGTGAGAGGCGGCGCAGCAGCCTCACTTGCACAGACAGATGCTGTGTTTGACCAAACCCGTTGTGTTTCTGTCTCCTCACTGTGGGTATTTGCTGTTTGTTGACAGCCAGCCCCACCAGCTGCGTAATGTACAATCTGGGCAATAGTTCTGCGCTTTCCAAATAAAAATGTTAATGGTTTAAAAAGAAAAACAGTGGGAGACCTTTAGCATTCGTTTTTGGGATTTGGGGGTTCTAAAACAGCAGTTACCTGAAAAATCTTCAGAAAACCGGATATGGCAGGATAGCCTCTGTTCGGAGAATCTGACACGGCATGTCACAACCCAGGTTTGCTCCGACCTTTGAGACTGCCCAGATGACTGTAAGAAAGGCTCTCGCTGTGTCTGGCGTTAGCTAATAACTTAACCGAATTGTGCTGAACTGACTTGGGCTGTTTTCTGTAGGACAATGTATTTTGGAATATCAGGGGGTAGGCAGGCTCAATATTTACTCTATTTGGAAAGGACTTTTTGATGAAAAAATAATAAATATAATCACCGTGAAAATAAAACATCTCTAAATGCTTTAATATAAGCTTTGCAAGTAGCTAGATTACATAATGTAGGATGAGGATGTGCCTCCCCTTGATGTGGAAAATGGGCTGCCTGGTTTTGCTGCTTCTACATTAAAAATAAAAATGCTGAATAAATGCAGCATAGAGCTGTGTTTATACTTTGTGTACTTAAACTTTTATTAAGCTGTGATAAAAGCCTTTTTTTTTTTTTTTTCGGAGTTGTCTTGCTGTTGCAGAGTAGCCTCATTTGTTGTGCCTGATATGAAATATGTAAAAAATAAAAAATAATAAAACAAGACCTTGCTCTGTCATGCTTAAAGTAGCCGTGGGAGTTGAATGGAATGAGACTTGATAAATTAATGATGCTAAGTGCTGAAGGAAAATGGAAAAGTGATAAATGTAAGTAGAGAGGTGCCAATCTGTAATAGTGTGATTGATGGGCCAGGCACATAGGTAATGGCAGAAGCTGTGGGCAAGGGTATAAAGCAATGAATTGAATTTAAAGCAATTGGGTGAATTTGGGACTAACAATAACTGTGCTCACCAGAATAGGGAATTAATTCCATAGAAAAGCATGTGTTTAATACATGCATTTGTTGTAATCACTTTAAAAAATATGTATGTTTACTTTAGGGGAGATGATGTGATTTTGTAAATATTTAACACGTTATTCCAATTCATCTTGTAACCGTGTGTTTTGTTTTACTGCAAGTCTAGTCTTTTTCTAACTGACATTTATTATGAAACTTCATTTTTGTTTGAACCTGAACTAATACTTTTTCTGTTTTTCAAATCATGTTTTCTTAAATAATGTATTTTTATAGATTTCTGTGCCAGATTCAGGCAGTCATCGTCAGTTTTTTGTTTGCTGTTTGTTTGTGTGTTATTTTGCCTTGCTCATAGTAACCCGGGGGCACGTTGGTTAATTTTCAGCTGAAGCCCGTTGCAGCGCTGCATGCCTGTCTTAGAGCACGGGCATAAAGCAATTGGCTTAGATGCAAGAGCAGCCTCCCTAGTCTGGAAGGTGAGTTTCACTTTGTGTTGTTTGCATCTCGGAATAACTCCACGTAAAGGCAGACCTCTTTGCCTTGCCACCATGTACGCATGGTGGGTAGGATGGACGGCTGCTCTTGGTGACAGCAAAAATTATGAAATAATTTCTGGTAGCTGCTGCTAACTCTGTTGGGTAAAACAGAACTTTCCTCTTTACCAACCTCAGCTCCTTTGGAGTTTGTCATTCTTATGATTCTGGTGTAACAGGAATATTTTGCAAATTATCAGATAACTTTGAATCAGCAGGGCTCCAAGGAGTCGCCTTTCATTTCCCAGCAACCAATTTGCAGAAATTGGTCAAACAGCTTAATTGGTCAAAGCAGCTTCACCACCGCAGTGCGGTGAGACTTGAGCGCTACTCACTGCTGGACTAGCTGCTCGTCATGTCACGGTGTGTATCCAGTGGTTGAGCTGAGGTTTCTCCTTCTGTAAGTTATATCCCAAACAATTTGTTTCTCTGGAATTAATGTGTACGGCGATAGATGCAAAAACATCTACCTGTGGCTTGAAAAATATGTCGAATTACAAAAGCACTGGCAAAGGCTGGGGCTGCTCTGGCAAACAAGTGCTTTGCATTATCCACTGCAACTGCTGCCAGGCTTTCTAGCTGCCCATAAATGCCATGGAAGGGAGATGTAGAGTGCTCTAAGTAAAATCACAGGGAAATTCAGGCGTGATCTTGACCAAATGTGTATGTCCAGGATATGTGAAAGAGATTAAGACATGAATTATATCTGGGAAAAAAAAAAAAAAAAAAAAAAAAAAAAAAAAAAAAATATTTTATTTTTGTACCAGGAATTGGTTTTATTCACCCAGCTTCTCCTTGAGTTTGCTGGGCACGCTGTCGCTCTGGCTGGGGCTGCAGAAGGCACAGCAGGCTTAGCCCTCTTCCTGAGTTGTGTCCCCTCCACTTCATAACTTTACGGATGCACTGCCTGTCAGGTTTGTCTTGCAGCAGTGTGGCTAGAGCGCATTTTGCATCCTTATCATTGCTACGTCATGCAAAGCACACAATCATTGGACACTGCAGAAAAATACTTCGTCTACTTGATCCAATATGTCTTTATGTTTTGGAATAGATAAAGCACTTACTGTAAGCCTGAAATTCTATTAATTTATTTTCTCTCCCCAAAAAACAAACTTCCAACGAAGAGCAATGTATGAGACATATTCCTCCTGCATACGAAATTCTCAATGTAAGCTGTACCAGAAGCATTTATGTTACAATTTCAAGTAACTGCCTGCTAATTGCATTATATGGCAATCTAATAACTTGGAATATGCACATTATAACAGTGTTATCTGAAACAATTGGTTTTCCTTAACATGTAAAAGTTCATCTGGAGGAAGTGTATTAATGCCTCCTTGTGTTTGTTTCTTTTAATGGTGAGAAGAGGTTTTGTGGGCTGAAGTGACTTCTGGAGACAAAATGTAATTCCTGGCTGCCTGGTTTATAAATATTTACTTTGCATTTATGTTTTTCTATGTTCTGCGCCTGTTATAGAAGGACTTTTTTCCCCAAAATTTAATATCTTATCTTTAATTAAATTAAAAAAAAAAAAAACAAAAAAAAACAAAAAAAAAAACTTTAATTTCCTCCAGGTTCTCCTAGATAGGCTATAAAGGTCTAGATTGTCTCCAGGATGGGTGTTACAGAAGGAAGGGCTTATATTCTACTGAAGAGTTTATTTTTCATGTGTTCCTACACATGGTAGGAACCTGGTTTTCAAAGATCTTTTTTTTTCCTTTCCTTGTTCCTTATGTAAGTCTGCTACATGTTTATCGTATCAGATTTTTTCTTTCAGCAGGATTAATATTGTGCAATTCCATTTGTTCCTGGGATTAATTTTAATAATTGTTTTTGATGCAGCCTTACAAAGGCTTAGCCAGCAGTGCTAGAAAAAGCCTATGCTGAGCTACAAACTGGATTATAGAGGAAGGACAGTTTCTTCTATTCTTCTTTTCAAACATTACATTACTTGCACATTAGAAAAATGCAATTATTCTGCTCTGGTACATGCCAGGCAATTTTCATAGATGCGTTTTTGAGTTCCCGGACTGAACAAGGCACTGTAGGAGCTTTTATGAATGTGACTTAAGATCTTCCCAAATTCTTTATTTCCTCAATGGCAGTATCAGCCTTCAGAGTTCCTAGCAAAAGGCCATGTCGATGCAGTGAGCGATGCTATGAGCAGACAAGGGTCCAGCCTGATTTGCATGATGTTGGCAAATTAATTAGAGTTGCAATCATTGTGGGGACTCCCACCATGTGTTTGGAGTGAATTTCATAATAGCAGGACAGAGGCGCAGCTTTTCCATTCATTTTCCATTCATTTCAAAATGGAAAAGGTTTTTCTCATTTGTTAAGAGAATGAAAAAAGCTATTTATCTGTTCCTCACTCTTCACTTTTTTGTCTTTTGCTCTTGGATATGTGTTTTCTGTATTAAATTGACCCAGTAGTCCTCAAGACGATGAACTTTAGAAATGATGTGTGCCAGCATTTAGGGCACCATTACTTCCTGCTGGCTGAGAGGTCTCGCACCAAACAGAAGAAGGAAAGAGGAAAGGATGCAGAAGAGTTTTGCCTGTATGTGTGTGAGACTCTGTAGACACAGAACAGGCAAAGCTGCTGAGATTTGTTCCAGCCATGCCACGCATTTGGCAGTTTGTCCTGGGTTTGTTCCTTTATCTAACATCACCATTACAGGGAGATTTTAATATCTGGGGAGGTTTCCGGTGTCTGATAGGGGTGGATGCTGCAGTGCTTGCTGGAGCAGTGCAGTCTTCGTGGTCTGAGGCTCTGTTGAGGAATGTTCTTGCTCACCAGAGGTTTCTGAGAAATCAGGAGTAGGGCTCGGAACTCATCCTCCCTTCTTTGGAAGCGCTATGCCAGCAAAGCACTTCTGTGCAGGCTTCCTTCCAAACAAAAAGCCTTCAATGTGATCTGGGAAGCTCCTTTGCCATCAGCAGCCTTGACAAAAAAGACTGGTATTAAAGGAGGTGAAGAGAAAATGCATGGTAGTGGCAATTGTGTCTATGGAGTGCCCTCAGGATGGGCATATTGGAGAGATCGAGCTAGAAAGTTATCTTCCAGTGTTCCTGAATGGTTTGGGGAGGTTTCTCTATCTCCATAATTTTTTTCTACTTTGAACAGCGCACAGTTAATTGCAAGGGATTAAATATTTATAGATCATATTACTATGCAGTGCTGAATGCTGCAGGGACCTTTCCTAACGCTGCCAGGTGGATGAGGCTCGTTCCCCCCAGGAGCAAGGCTGGGCTGGTGGCCCCGGAGTGCTGCTCCCAGGAGCTCACCGCTCTTCTAACGCCACCACGGCTTGTCACTGCGTCCACCTGTTTGATTAGCAAACCTCAAAAGGGTCCAATTCAGCCCAAGGGACAGCAGCTTGGTGACAGTTTTTATTTTTAATGTAACCAAGCTCTTTTCTGTGGTCACGGTGAAGCATTTTTCTCCCCAAAGTGATGCAGCCTTTGGGTTTTAAAACACAAGTAATGCTGCCAAATGTCCAGGAATCAAGAGGCCGTGCTGAAAGCAGGCCTGCCTTTCAGGGGTTTGTAGAGCACTACTAACGTTTCCTTGAAGTTTTAGTATTGTTTTCTGGATTTATAATCAGCTAATAATTTTCCACTGCCATGGAAAAATGCTATGGGTAAGACAGCTTGGCTGTGATCTGCCATCGTAAGGGCAGGGTTCGAGGACAAACAGAGCATCTTGTATATTCAGATGCACAATAATTTTTACAATTATAATAATTTATTATTTTATATATTTTTTCTTTACTCAGATGAATAGGATTAGTGACTCAGAGGAGGAGACACTGACTTTGCTATAGGAAATATGCCCCGTGCTCTATAAATGCTAATGAGTCTGTCTCCGTATTCCTTGGTCTGCGGAATTTAACGTGCCTGAATTACTTTTCTGAAGAAGGGTTATTTAGACATATGGAAAAACATCTGTTCCAGGCATAAATAAATAGTGTTTCGGTGGTTATACAATTTCAAAGACCATTCAAGGACTCTGTGCCTCTGTATCTGCCACGGTGCAATTCTGGCTGTGGTTTGTGGAGCACAGCCTTTTTCATGTTCAGGTTCTGAGATAAGCTTCAAACCCTTCAGTCAGTAATGGCATTTGTATGTACAGTCCTGCACTGGGGTTTTTGTCTCTGGAGAAGGAAATGTTAGGAAATGCCCATCTTAAGAAACGTCTGCCTACTTTATAGGACTCACTTCTGTGCTTCTGAAAAGACGGAGCTGAAACGAGCCCCCGTGCTTAGTACACATATTTTACCCTCCTTCCTGCCCTGTTTCTGGTGATTAACAAATGTATAAAATATCAGGCAAAAATGAATTACTCAGTGAGTAACTTTGAAGGCAATTTGCTCAGGTGTTTTAAATTCCTGTCTGTCTGTCAAGAAAATAAGAAATAAGTGTAAAAAAAGTCAAACGAGGATCAATGGATCACCCCACAAGTTCCCGTGTGAGGAAGCTGCTGAGTCATGAAAATCGGACTGATTTTGAACTAAAATCTTCCTGAGCCCTTCAAAAATTTTCTGATTTCTGATTGTAGGCACTGTAAGAGCACATACCAAAAACTCTGCTCTTGTAGCGGCGATGCAGGATCGCAGCGAGGTTTGTCAGAAAGACAAAAATAACCCCCCCGATGCATGTGTCGGCACTTAGCCTGCAGCGAAGGTGAGAGAGAGTTGTAGGGTATAGATGAGGCAGTGCCTATATATAGAGCCCGACACGTATCTCAAGTCCACGGCATAATAGCTGTTAAGACCTTAATTCAAAACAGGACTGGCTGAAGGCAGGTTTGGCTTCACAAATAAAATACTGGATTTTTTTTTTTCTTTTCATTTTTTGCAGTCATGAAGTTTGGGGTCACAGAACCACATTTTTAAGTCTTAACATGCCAGAAAAGATCTGGAGTTATGGCCGTGATGGCTTCTGGAAAACAAATAACAATGTTTGGAGTCATTCCTGTTCTTCCATACCTTGATTCTGACTATTTCTTGGAGAAACGTGGATCGGTTATCCGTGTGAATAGCGTGCAAACCATGACAGATGTTGGATTGTTTGACCTGATACCTCTGCACTCGGGGTCACTGCTTTTACAGAGCGACCAGGGGATTTCAGGTTAGGGTAGTTTTCAGCCTTTATCTCATTTCATCTTGTGCTTAAGTGAATGAAAGAAGGATAATACGAGCTCCAACTAAGGATATGGGGGGGGGGAATTAAATCATATCATCTCTAGAATGAGCAAGGTGGCAGATAGTGAAATTTTAAAAACCTGAGGAGAAGTTGTCATACACAAATAAATGAAAGTGGTTCATGTGCGACCAGCCAAATGACAAGGACCCTATTTTCCCCCTGTTCCCTCTTTTTGTTAAGTCCTCTGCCATGTTAATGATGCCCTCCACCTGTAACTGCATTTCAGCTCCACTGGAAAGCACAGAAACTGCGTTGCTTTTTCTGCTGTTCAACATTTCAGCACGGGAATTTGTTTAAATTACTTCTTCCATCTGATTAAGCTTGAACTATGTATTGTAAAAAGTATTCTAGGTTTAAAAAAGGAAAGGGTACCTAGTGTTTTAAAGGATGTATGTCCAACAAATACATTAATAAAATGGATAAATAATATTTTTTAGGCACAGGACAGCTGTGCCTCTGTCTTTCCAGTACACCTTCCGAATCCAGATCCCTATAATCTCTAGACCATCCTAAAACATTTGCTTAAAACCTCTTAAAACTCAAGAGAAAACTAAGCTTTAAAAAAAGTGGTTATTACATTTGTAACTTGAGTTTTTAATTCATGTCTGTTTTGCAATGATTGATAAGCTGGAATATTTTGTCGAGTTGTATCCGAAACAAAATTTTGCTTCATTCCTTCCTAGTCATGAATAAGTTTTTGACAGGATCTTTTGTGTATGCGCTTTCTGTAATTATACTGCAGTTTTTTCATTTAAAAAGAATGAAAAAAAAAAAAATAGCCGGTAAACACCAAGTCCCTTCTGAATTTAACTGTATTGATAGTAATTAGGAAATTATAAATCCCTGTGCATACTGTTATGCAGATCTTCTTTCTCCATTTGCCAACTCAATCAGAACTATTCTGTGCCAGAAGAACATGAACAAAAGGCAGCAATCAAAATCAGTTGATTCAATGACCACCTGTTTCTTTTAATTAAAAAATAATAATTTAGTGTGAATACCAGGAGGGACCTGAAAAATCTGCTGCTCAATCAGTTTTGAACTGGGGTGAAGTTCTCTTCCGTACAAGTATAGAGAAGGAAGTGGTTGATAATTGTCAATATTAACTAAATACGAGGCTTTTTTCCTTAGTGTACTTTCAGATTAATAAAGCATAGAAGTGGAGAGAGCCAGCTCTGTGCCAGCAGGGGAGCAGTCTGCAGGTGGATGTCTGTAAAACACTAATTCGAGTTCATTCCTACTGAAAGGAGCTCATACATTCATGAATTAACAGAGCTTACCAGAACAAATTGTTGCATTTTGCTTTTGAAGATTTCTTGTACTGTTTTGATTTTTTCCTCAAACTGTTCTGCACGTCCTTATTTCAGGGTACCCTCTTGTTTAACCAAGGGAGGTGATTTGTAGTTTCCTACCATCACTCCTCTCCTTCTCTGCTGGCAGCTGTACCCCCACCTGGGGCTCGAGGCAATGGAAGCGTGGCATGCCACGGTGTGTCCTCTTGTTGTGTCCTTTCTGGAAAGCCACAGCACTTCTCTACGCTGTGCTCTCAGAGGGAAATACCAAATAAGCTTTAAAGATTTGTACAGTTTGTAGCAAGTGGTGTGATCTTTAAATCGCTGACCTCGTCGCGCCACTTAATCATTCCTGAGAGTCTCTGGCTCCCTTTGCTTTCCCTTTGCCAATTACACAGCCTCGTGCAGGCAGGGACGAACAGAGCTGGGGACCAGCTAGGCAGTGACCTGATGCCATTGCTCCCTTCTGGGTTACAATCCTAGGAGCTGTATTTTAAGCCCTGGATGTTATTTCCAGCAGAAGCACCTGGCTCCTTGAGGTTGAAGCTGCTTCCTTGCAAATCCCCACCTGATGATTTTGTTATCTCAACAGGAAAATAAACAGCACAGGAGAGCTGCTTGGGCAGTCGTGGTGTCAGGGTGGGGGCTTGGATGTTGCAGTCACTGCTAGTGAGATGCTCAGAAAGGCTCGAGTCTGAAAATTTTCCCAAATGAAAGAGAAGTTTGCCTGAGGGCGGTGTGGGACGAGCGTGGGATTTGTTTCCACATGGAGGCAATGCACTGGGTTCTCCTAAAATATGTTTTATTAACTTGGTATTCGCTTGGGGAACTGAAAGTTCTTTTAAGTGAGATATATGTGGTACAAACTGCAGTGGGTTCGTCAACCTGCTGGAGTGGCATTGCTCACGATCCAGGCTTTACGGACGTTTTGGTGGGGACAGAGGATGAGTATGTAAATTCGCTATTTCTGTACCAGTAGGAAATGGTTTCAATTACTGCAGTGAGAACAAATCGTAAATACTGTCTAAAGCCTAATTCATGTCTGTGTCTTGGTATAAATGACTGAAAACGTTCGTTCCCCCCCCCCCCCCCCCCCGCCTTTATAACTAGAACAAGAGAGTCTCCAGCAATGTCAGATCTGCTTGTGGTGGTGGTGGTGAAATTTCTTCCGAAAAACCTCACCAGATCTAGCTGTGTCACCCAGAAGATGCTGAATTAAAGACAGTATGGGTAAAGCATCACAGAATTGACATCAAAGTTGGTCTTAGGGATTTACTTCTGGGGACATGGTTATTGATATTGGAAGTCACATACTCTGAAGGGACTTCAGTAAGTAATAACGCGAGGCTGCTTTGTGTACAAAATGCCCATGACTGCAACCTCGCATGAGGTGCTTTTTGTGTGTTCTATGCTTAAAAGCAAAGTGATTATTTAATGCCTGCAAAATTATAGTGGGTTCAATGTTGCCATCAATGGGAATAAAATACTAATCAAAAGGGAGCTTTTAAAAAGAATTCAGAAGTATAATAATCATAAGCTGTTTTGTAATGTGTCGGAGCACAGTTTGACATCTGCTGCTGGTTAACCATGCGCTTGCAATTATTTCCCACTCCCATCTTTGATCCAAAAAAGTGACAGAACGGTTTCTGGACAAGGGGTGCTTTCAGTTGGTGCTGAATTTTATTTGTTTTTGCTAAACAAAACCCAAAGTCAGCGATGGTGGCAGTAGGGCTGCAGGAGGCCCAGTGCAGCTCAGGACCCTGGGGAGATGCCGCCGTGTTCTGCTTCCCTCTGCTGGAGCGAGGGAGGAATCCGGCTCGGGAGCAAATCTGATCCGGTTTGGCACGGCCAAAGGTGTCTGGGGAAGTTACTTCTGAATATCAATAGCTTTATGACCGGATTCTGCTCAAATTGCCAGATTTTCTTTCTGTAAATCCACACAGTGCACCTCTGTATACATGGGTGTTGGTCTCCCTGTAAGCATGCCTCAGCTTTGGGATTAATGAATAGGGTTCTAATTTTTCACATATCTTTGGGATGTACATGCTGTATCCGTTTTTATCTTTATAGGGGCTCAGTGCCCACATGTGCCATGACAGGCTCTAAAACTCATTTGTTGTGCTGCCATCGACTCAGAAGCCCTGCCTAGCTTTCTGCCCATGTAAAGGTACTTCACAGGCAGATATCTAATGTTTGTGGTACTCCCTTTTAATTTTCATATATTGCATACAGTTCTACTTAAAAAATACGGAATTGCCTTAGTAAAAGCAGAGAAAAGAAAAGCACTTTTCAGCATGAAAATAACAGGACTTCCAGTACAGCGTATCATTCATCACCGCTTAACAAGTGCAGTGGTGATGCTTTCCCAATTGCCGCTTTCCCCCTTCATAATTTTGATGGATTTTGGAAACAGAAGTGGGTTTTCCCTCTGGAGTTTCACAATTAATCTATGCCAAGTTTAGTGCAAAGTTCAATTCTCTTGCAAATAGCAGCCATTATTTGGCAGTTCATCTGTCATATCCTGGCTTGGCTCCCTGTGTTTACTATGAAATATGACTGCCAGCAACGCTTCAGGAATTATTGAAAGTTTACATTGATTAAAAGGAGATATTTGAAAAAAAAATCTCCAGGAGCTTTCCTCTAACTCACTAGTTTACCTCTAGCTGAAAAGCACTATCAAAAAACGGTGTTATTTCCTCAATTATGTGCATAGATCCCTGAAAGTATAATTAACATTGGGAAACATTAAATTGTCTCAGCAATTAATATGTGTTAATTGCAATTAATAATATAAGCAAGTAATTAGTAATAGCAAAATAATTATTAAAAAATAATTACAATTAAAGTGTAAATTCTAGATTTCAAGTGCAAAAGAAGCCCGTGTTAGTACAGGGAATAACATGAGCAGTTTGATCACCTTTGATGGGTGTACAACTCTGAGCTTTCTCTATTCATTCTCAGATTTGCTTGCAAAACAATAATTTGATGTTTTTAATTCTTAAATTTACCAAATGTAAAACAATGCCTGAAACAGAAAAATAGGGTTAAGTACTGATGAAGAGTTTGATCTCTTATTTGTTACCCTTTGAATATTTGAGAAGTCCTTCTGTTACCTTCTATTAAAGAGACTGAAGTAGCTTCATCTCCTCCATGTGAAGTTTCCATTTCAGCAATAGTTTTGGTGCTGTTTTACTTCGTCCTCTGAATTTTTATGCTGTGCCTGGAAGAAGTGACTTCGTGCGGGTGTGTAGCATAATAAAATATACTAGAACATGCTCTCTAAAAAAATCTAATTCATATTGAATTGTTCATTTTAAACATTGTACAATAGGCATTTTCACTGATTTTGTGTGAAAAAGGGTTTGACCCAACTTGCTTTATTTACGTGACTGTTCTTATTTCATTATTTCATACAAATGCTTTGCTGTTACCGCGTGCAGTATGGTTGTCCTTAAATGTCACAACATTTGTAAGCCCCACACACCCCTGCTAAACTTAATTACCATGTGTTTCCATTGATTGGAATGGAATTATTTGGTAGAGCTTGTTATATAATTTCAGTATAATACACAGGTTCAGTGTATCTATTAGACACTCACTGTATTAATTTCCTGTAGTTCTTTCCCCTCTGTATCATTACATGATACTCATAAATACCACTTATGTCTCATGTTAAACACAACTTTAAAAATCTGTTTATTCAGTGTCATTCTTAGTAGCTGTGGTTTTTGTCCTTCTTAGCAACAGATGTGCTTACCAAAATAATGTTTAAGTGGATATATTTATAAGGCAACAAGTTCCCAACAAGTTTTATTTGTAAACACAAAATTACTGAAGAATTAGCTTTGAAAATGCATTTTAAATTGTTTGGTAGGCATATATCTAGTCAGAGTCAGGCCATCAGATATCCGTTTACTGAAGCAATGTTCCCATGACCCCACACCCATTGGCTATATCTTTAATAAATAACGAAACAGATGTTCTCTGGAGCATTCTGAATGTCATTCCATCTCGGTTAACTGTGTTTACAAAATAAATATGGTTGTTAGCAGTTTGCGTTTCATATCTCAGGCTGTATAATAAATAGAACGACTGAAATACAATGCCAATTGCAATTCTGGCTGTTAAGTCCTTTCTGGTTATCCCGAGTAATACATATTTTCTATCTGTGCAGTGAAAACTACTACTTATAGATTCATGCTAAAGCTTAGAATCAGTACAGAAAAATATAACCAAAAATGTATACCAAAACAAAAAACTTTCATGAAGTATAGCATGGCAAACTATTACATTTTCAAGGCAAGATTCAGCCTTTTCACGGTCATATTTTCATTTAAATTACTGTCAGGAGTTCCCAAATTCCTTGAGGAAACACTTATACTACATTTTTTTAAGAGAGTCAGCATTTTGTATAACATGTTTTGCTTTTGAGTTTTCTTGAAAGCTTTTATTGGCAAATGCAAATTGAAAGCTTCATTTATTCCTGATGACAATTTAATAATTCTCACCTAATAGAGAGGTTTATTAACATCAATATAAAATGTAAACGGGAGAAAACTTTTTGAGCCCTCATTTTGCAGTTTTATTTGTTAAGGGTGTTTGAATGTCTGCAAGACCTGGTATTGCATAGGTGCTCTGTTCTCATCTTCTGTCAGTGTATGAGGCTGTAAAAATCTGAAGGAAAAAAAGAAAACGTTACCAAGAATTGATGTAAAACCCCAACGTGTTCAATTAAGAATTGCAGCCTTTCCCAGCTTCTGATGGAGATTGTGCAGTGATGGGTTTGACTAAAATGCAGAGAGAAATCGTTCTTCCCAAACCTGTGCTAAACCATGAAGTTGAGGCTGGAGGCAATCATGAAGGATATCAAAATAACTGATGTGCACAGAAAGTGGAGGGCTGTCGGGTTGTTTGTTCTGGCCATGCTCATCTTCAGGTGTTGGGAACAGGCTGTGTGAGCTGGGCGCCCCTCAAATTCCGTACCTGTGTATGTGCCCGAGGCGGGTGAGAGTGCTGAAGTTGGCATTTCCACCTTTCGTATCAATGTTCGTAGATCTCTAAAGGGGACCTCTGCCCCTAGAGGAACAGAATGTATTTGGACCTATCCGCAGAGTTTGTTTTTAAGGGATTTGGGTGTATTCCATTTCACTGGTCCTAAATTAGAAACCATTTCCAAGCTGCTGGTGGCCTCAAAATGTCCTCACCATAAATTTCTCTGTTGGAAAACTAGGCAGGAATGGAGATCTCTGCAAAATCTTAATACTTGCCAGGTTCAAATTTGTTCACTTTCATTTCCAAGAATACAGGTGATAAATTTGCAGGATTTCAAGATGATCCCACCTTCAAGATCCTGATTTTACACTCATTTTTACTTGTTACTTCTACAGGCTACTTTTACATGTTACTTCCCTTCTCTTCTGTATTTTGTATTGTTCTTTCAGAGTGGTGATGATAAATTTTAAATAAACAGGCAATGTATGACAGTTCAGCCACAGGATGGATGCCATCATTGTTTTTTATGTTTCTGTACAGTCACTAAATGGAAGTTTTAGTGTAGCTGAATCATCAGAACAAGCCTGGGTTCACTAAGCTGACATACTCTTTCTGACAAAACTAAAGCAAGGGAAAAATAGGAACTGAGCACTAAACCTGTGGCCAAAATACCAGCACTGATGTAGGTACTTTTACAAGGGTTATGAACAAGCTACGTGTTGGAATATATTTTTTGTAGCATAGGTTGCAGAGCTGGAAGGTTTTCAGTATTAGAAGTAATGTATTAAAGGTGTGCCAATCTTATTTCTTATGACTTAAGAATCTGTTTTTGTTTTTCTTTCAGGATCCCAGAAGCAAGCACAAATTTAAGATCCACACATATGGGAGCCCAACCTTCTGTGACCACTGTGGGTCACTTCTTTATGGGCTTCTACACCAAGGGATGAAATGTGACAGTAAGTTAAGGTTTGCTTTGTTACGCAAGAGTATTTTAAAAAGTATATGGAAACACTGAATAACAACTTCTTATTTCTTTTTTGTGGAAATGCCACTTCAAATGTGAGCTCTTTATAGTACCGATGTGTTTCAAGCGGATATTTCAGTATGCTAATAATATACTAATGAAAACCACCTCCGCTGCTGAGAGTGTGTTGTATGGACTTTGATATGACTGAAGTGCACTGTCATGTTGCTTTTGAGGAAACCTGGTTTTGGAGTGGGCAGATGAATGCACTGCTGAAGTCTGACATTTCAGTTCACTTGGTAGCCAAGGTCCACTATTTTCCTTGCATTTCATTTGTCTTGGAAGTCTCCTGCTAGAAAACCTGATAGTCAATTTAAACCTTACTCCCTTCATTGCTGCAGCTGGCAGGAGTGTGCTGTTTTCTCAGTTGTATTCCCAGCAAGTCCTTATTCCATTTTCTTTTTTTTTTTTTCTTTTTCTTTTTCTTACACTTCATTAATACATTCAGATGTCTGAAGTAGATTATTTTATGCAATGTTTTATTCACCATCTACAAAATGTAAATGGGAACTAGCTGTGTTGGTCACTCAAAAAGCATGCAGCCAGTTAGGCATGGTAGTCTTTAACTTCCACTTTGCTCAGTGTTTGCCGTGTAATCATATTATTAGTTTCTCATAGCTGTCTGAACCATTTTTATATCCACAGCTTGTGATATGAATGTGCATAAGCAATGCGTAATAAATGTCCCGAGCCTCTGTGGCATGGATCACACCGAGAAAAGAGGAAGGATTTATCTGAAAGCTGAAGTCACTGCTGACAAACTGGAAGTAACAGGTAAATAGCTCACTTTGAAACGTTGCAGGTTTTTTTTTAAATGTGTAATATGCACTGTGGGTTTATGTGCTTTGGTCAACTTCTTTGGTCACGACAGAGTATTTCCCTTCAGAAGTGTGAGGGTTTCATTCACTGCATTCCTGAATCAAGAAATGCTACCGGCATTCTGAAGAATCCACATTTGTTAAAAATAAACAGAAAGTGAAAGAAAATAACAGCTTTAAAATTCAGCAATATTCATTAGAAAAACACAATAATGTCAATTTTCCTTCTAGGAAACAGCACAGGAATATCTAACTGCTCAGGAAGTTAGCCATCGTCTTCAGAACACAAGAAATACTCTGAACTTCCATCAGCTAAGGAGTTATTTCCTGCATTTCAGAGTATTTAATAAACAAAGGAACTTGGATTCAATCCCGAATGTTACTCCCAGTGTATTATAAAATAATAATAATCTTTAAAAGATCAGATTCTGTAAGGTTAAGGTTCCCAAGATGGGGAGGAGGGAGAGAAACGAAGGAAAGAGAGGGTGCTAGTTCGTTTCCTTGGAAATACTTCTCCCAGAATTTATCAGTAAGCTTTGGATGCACACCCCCACAACTCATTCCAAGTCTGAAGTTGCAGGAAAACAAATATGGAAAACATATTTTTCAAGTTGAAGGACCATTTTTTACCCCAGAATGAATGTGTTGGTTAGCTCCGGCAGAACTTCCTTGTGCCGTATCAGAGAGCAAAGTTTATCGCTCAGGATCCATTTAAGAATTTGTATTTACAGCAAATGTTTTGTTTGCTCAGTGTGTGCTCTCTGTTTTAACTGGGGTCAACTGATAATTAGTATCTGATATCTGAAGCGCAAAGCTGGTAGTGAACTTTAGTGTTGATTTTTCCTTTCTGTTGGACAGAAATATGCAAAAATGTTCTTTGCCAATCAGATTACAACAATTTACTCAAAGGGAAAGCACAGGGTGGGAATTAGGATAGACAAAACTGACATACGGGAAGGAATAACAGAAAATTTTAGTTGTGGTTTTCTTACATAGAGGCAAGTCTCTTAAATCTAAATTCTTAAAGAAAGTAGTATGTTTTTTTCACTCAGAACTTTCAAGAAATTACAGAATCATGCTATAGCTATTAAAAACATAGGATGATATAACTTCGGAAAACGAGAAGACAGTCATAAAACACAAAGTTATCAATGCTTTTACTTCAGAAGAGAGATGGGTTCGTGTGTCATCACAGGTGACCAACACTGCTTCAGTGAAGAAAACAGCAACACAACTTAATAAATCTTTATGCATATTACATGTTCACCAATGCAGCTTTAAAGTAGGTACTGCAAAAAATCAAATTCCCCGTGTCCACACAAAGCAGGAACCGGGTGCTGCTATCAGCACCTGCTTGGTGGTGCAAAAGGGAATCAAATTTGAGGGTGAAGTTACAGAGGACAAAGTAGGACGTTTCACAGACATCTCCACTTCTGCTTTTGCTTTTTGATGGGGTTGTCGGCAACCTGTGGATGCTCAGTCTTGTTACATTGCTTCAGCATAGCTCAGTTGAAAGGCTAGTGCCTAACTTTTGATTAGCCGTGAAGTGGTCAGGCAGTTGGGTTCGATGGCATTTGCAGGTCCTCCCAACTGAACTATTTTCTTGTCTTCTATTATCTTCTGCGCCAGAAGGATGTTCCTTCTGCCTCTGCACTTCTTACGTGGGGAATGAATCACAAAAGCTACCATAGCCCTTGTAGGCAGCATAAAGGAAATCAGGCCGCCACACTGGATTTTCACAGCTTACACAAGCAGCAAACTTCCCTTCTGTCACCATTCATTCATGCTTTTGTTATCTCTGCATCTGAATGCCTCCAGATTCTCCTGTCAAACCTTGTAAAACGCACTGAAAGGGAGAGGTATGATGGAATTTAGTTAGAAAGGACTAGAACAGATCCCAAGTGATACTTAATTGTAGCTAACTTTTCAGATAGCTTCCTGCCAGCGTAGGAGGGGTAAATTTGTCCAAGATGCTGTCATTAGGAGAAAGGTGCTTTCACTGAGTAGCGAAGCATTTCAGAGAGGGAGATGCGGGTTCTGAAAGTAATTGTACCAGGAGAGAACTAATTTGAAAATCATCCAAGTGAAAAAAAATAATATATTTGCATTGCTCTAGGCCATTTTGCAGCAAGGTTCTTAAATACGACCTACAATTTCTAGCAACGTACATAATCACAATACAAGTAATGTTTCTTTTGTGATGATTCAGCAGATTTATAGCCCTTTTAGGGACAAAAGGCTTCTACAAGTCTTTGTGGTCCGAAGGTGCTGTAAAACAATTATACAAGTAGGTATTTTTTACATCAGAATTTTAGTTGAAAAGGTCTCGTCTGAGATATGGATGTGGTAAAGTTGTTACAGATGTTCTGTGGATGCTCTTCCTCAGCTCTTTTTGATGTGAGTGCACTTGGCCAAGGCTGCTATTTGTGCGTTTACAGATTAAACATTTCCATCTGACATTCACATGGGTTTCTGGACTACAAGAAAAACGTTTATTACAACCTTGTTCTGCATGTGACAGCTATGGTGCTGTTATGCTCGTATGGTTGGGGCTTGTCAGCAGCTCCAAGGCTTCCGAAAACTTCTTTAAATAAAAGTGACTTTCCTTGAAAGTAAGCATTTTAAAATAAATGAATAAATAATAATATTCATATATATATACTAAGCCCATACTAAGGGAAGGGAAGGAAACACCCCTATTGGGGGTGCCGCGTGCTGAGCGATGGCAGGGACCTATCACTTGGGGGGCACTGCTCAGTGCCTGGCAGGTTGTTTTTGCTTCTGCCTGACAGCTTTGAGGGTTTTGTAGTTGCTTTTCTTTCAAAAAAGTGGCCACAGTACATGCTTGGTTGCTAAGTGTTTTCCCAATAAAATCTTGTAAATAATATTGTTTTTTATTTCCCCAGTGAATACTGGGAAAGAGGCCAGATGCAGCTGGCCAGTGGCTCAGTCAGACCATCTAAAGTATATAAGCATTTTGGCCTGTTTTGAATTGAACTAATCATGGGAATGATTCAGTCCTATATGTAAATATATTTCATTCCTGGGTACTTCGATGCGTACTTTGGATCTCCAGCGTCAGTACTTAAAGGTAGCCACCATCTTTTCTGTGTGTGTGCTAGAGACTGCGATGCTTTTTCCTAAATTAATAGAAATTTTGTAGTGTTACACTCTGCCAAAACCTCACCATCTCCCCAGTGCTAGTCAGTGCTGTTTCCAATGCTCATTTGTGTTGCAGTTTTTAAATACCAATAGTTTATTTTATATCTACTACCTCGAGAGTTGCATTGGATACTAATAATTTATTGCACTTGGAGTAAATCAGCTCAGTAATTCTCTTGTCTAAGGAACTCATAGAATATTGAGTTGGTTTGTTGTTTTTTTTTCGGAGATCGCTGGATTTGTGACCCTTTGAGAGGCTGAACTGATGGGGTTTTGCTTTTAAGCATAGTAAAGCACTTTTTGCCAGTCTTAATTTCTGTGTTTTTTGTTTGTTTGTTTGTTTGTTTTTTCACTGAAATGTTTTCTTCCTGATGTGTGATAGAGGTTTTGTCACTCTTACATTTACTTGTCAACCCATCGTATAATTTGGGGGGCTTCTGAGTGCTTTCGTAGGTGGTTGAGTCACAGGTCTTATTTTTATTTTATTTTTGAATTATTTTTTCAGTGAGCAAACAATAACCTTTATGAGAAAATAACCCCATCTGGTGCAGTGACATATAAAAATCTGCCACATTGTTGGGATCCCAAACTGTGACCTGTCAGCTGCCAGGAGCTGGATCTGACAGCAGCTGCCAACAAAGCTCTGCCCTCCTGACACGGGTGCGCGGCTGGAGGCAGGCTGGTGGCGACTCCTTGTCATCCAATGCACCCTGCTCTTACAGAAACAGTGTTAAAATACATATATATACACGCAGCCCTGAGCTTTCAGGTTTTTAAGTGTATTTTTCTTAGCTGAAAGGATACCGAATGTGTTTTTATTCTTCCATGATGCCTCTGTTATTCAAAAGAAGAGGAAACCTGGGCGTGATTTCTGCAGGGGCTGGGAGCACGGAGCAGGCTCTCCAACAATAATCTCCCCAGGAGTTCTCTACTCCCCGCTGTACATTTTTCAAATTATTTATGAATGCCTTCTGCTGAGCCACCCTATGGTACTGCATATAAATGTTTTGTCAAACTGCTTGCTGTGGGGAGCTGGGTGAGCAGCCTCTGCCCAAAGGAGCTGGAGCGACGGACAGAAAATTTTGGCAAATTTCGAGATACTCATAAATCGCTTTCTTAAAAGATCCCTCCACACACACTCTAATAATTTAGTTTGTTTTCCTAGGTCAGTACTAGTATATTTCTTTGTTAGCATCAATTTCACAATATTGTGCAACTGATGTTAAAAGGGGAACATATAGGAATATTCTGGCAATTTGACCAGCTGTTAGTATGAAGTACCTATAAAAGCGATCCCAAATAATTACTTGCATGTAGGAGGCTTTTTAATATGTCAAATACAAATTGCACATTTTATCTCGCTAATATCATCATTTTTTTTCAGGCTTTCCCAGAATCTGCAGGGTTGCTGTGCTCGGTACAAAGAGGGCTGTGCCTTTGGAAATGCCAGCCCGGGTAGCAAACGAAGACTTCCCATTTCATTCAATAAATTTTCTTTACCGTGAAAGAATAGGCAATGCACAGTATTTAAAAGAAACATTAGTTTTTCATAGATGTCCGTCTGCCTGCATAGAAAAAAATAAAACGCTACAGATTTGTATAAGAATGTAAACAAGTAGGAATATAAATTCAATCCCTTTTCAGACAGTTTGATACAGTAAGAGTCATTTTTTGTGTTCAGGCTTATGATTTATTAAGTAGTTATCCTTCTCAGTACTAGGTATTTCCTATGAAGATATTTTTTATATAGGCAATCATTTTAAAAATAAAATGCAGTTGGTGCTGTGAGACTTCCAGTTGAAACTGAAACTGGAGAACCTACTGCAGGCACAAGCACTTATTAAGTAGCATTAGAGTTGATGGTACATTTTTTATTAGTAGGAGAGACTGTCTTAAAAGACAGAGGAATAAAGCATCATGAAACTCTAGTTCATTTTTCATGTTGTTGTAGGAAGGAAATTAATCACTCATCCATTTCTTGTGTGTAAATCACCTGTGAAGTGCGGCGTTCCCATAGCCTCCATTCATCATGCTGCCGTCTATCAGGATTCAGGAAATTGGGTGTAATGAGCAGGCACTGGTCTCAGGAGGGATATTAAAAGAAAATTTAGCTAGGCAGGGGAATAGTTATGGAACAGAGAAGTCACATAGCAAGAAGCCCTTTTAGTTACCAAGCATTGTATGGAATTTGACTGAAAAACAGGATTTTCAGGGGAGGCAGTTGTACGTGTGAGTCACAGCCAGCTCCAGAAAGCAAGCATTCAATGATAGTTTCAATAAAACCATATTAAAAAATCTTGAATAAAAGCTGAGCAGTTCTGCAGACAGCTTTGGATTTTGCATACAGAGGGTATAAGTACACAGCTTGGAAGAAAAACTATTTTTGATAAAAAGCAAATCTTTTAAACTGTGATTGAAAAGAGAATGTGGTAAGATGCAAGGGGGAAGTTCCTTGGCTGGGAGTCCAAAGTCCTCTGCCTCTCACCTGATTTGTCTGTGCTCTGGACGCATCACTGGAGAATGTAGCAGATGCTTTTTCTGGAAGTAATGAGAATTATGAAATAATTTACTAATGCTTTGTTGTGGGAAGACAGAAACTTTGAGCTAACAATGTTCTCCCTTTTCTTGCACTTTGCTGGATAGCTTGCCAGCAACTTGAGACTTGAAGCCTCTCTTAAATGGTTAATGGTTGCTGCGATTAGTAAACTTTTATTATTAATACTTGAAAATACAGGAAAAAGTTAACTGTGAGTCGCTTGAAAAGGAACTGAGTGAACTCGTGCTGCACGTAATTCTGTTTTCTTTTAGGGATAGAAACATTTATTTTCTCAATCCTGTAACTAAACTTAACTGCTGATACCACAAGAAGTTATAAATCCATAACTGTGTATTGTTTGCCCCATACGTTTGACCCATACGTTCTATAAAAAAGTTCAAGTTTTGTCATCTGCACCCTGAATTCCTCAAAGTTCTGCCTGAATTTCTTCTCTTTACATAAAGTGTCAGTTCTCTGCCAGCCTACTCTGTTGTATTTAGATATTTATTTAAAGTACGAGTACCTAAGAACCATCTCTGTGTTTGCTTCTGTCTTTATACTATTCCTGGAAAGGTGGGCGTCCCAGTTTTAGGCTCAGCTTCTGGATACTACCGTAATACCAGTGACACGTAATCGAATAGAAGAGTCATCAAATATTCCATGTTTTCTGCTGACTACACACTTGTGGTCTCTTAATTATGAATAAAGAGGAAAATGGTACCTTTTCCTTATGGCATAGTTTCTAGAAAGAAACATGGGCAAATTTAGATGTGATAGGAACTTCAGTACATGCTTCTCTTTGCTCCCTGATTGTCTGTGTGTTCTCGGTCCCCATTCCGAGTTTAATCTGGACAAAACATTAGGAGATCTAACTCATACCAGCTACTTTGCAGCATACAGACATCATTATCATGCTTAATATTTATGTCAGAAAACTGGCAAAGTGCTATTCTAGGTTTCTGTCCAAGTTCCTCAAGTGATGCAGCGCTCCACCTGATTTGAACACACTAAATTGGAACAACGTCTCTATCACAGTGCTGAGTTTAATTAATTAATAATTATAAGGCAATGAGAGATGGCTTGCTATCATTACAGCTATAGCAGAATTCAGTGTCAGTGAGCTGATCTGTTTTCTTGGAGTTCTCTTTCATTTAACTTATTCTGTTTGAACCACACTCAAGAGAGAGCGCCTGCAATGGGGAGGGCAAACCTCTTGTCAGCCCCCTAACAGAAAGCTGACCTGTCTTGGTAAAAATAGGATGCCCTCAGAGAGGTGGGCCACTAAGACATTAGTTCTTTATAAACACTGCTTGGCACAAGTATCATCATGCTGTTTCCTCAAGAAAAGAACTGAAGAAAGATGCCTAAGGGTACTAATTATACAGACAAAAATACAAATGGGCCAGATAAAGAGTGAGATAATGACTTCTTTAGCAGCCTGTATTTAGTATCTGTTGCATCTTTCTGTACGGGTTCATCTTTGAGGTTCTCTTTTTTGTGTTCAGAGGGCTTTTTTCTTATTCTGCGTTTCCTGCAAAAGAAAATATCCGTACGCCTGCTGCCAGGTCCTCCTGCTGTCAGCGGTGTTCTCGAGGCTCAGCAGCCTGTATGAAGGCTGATCAGCGATGGCTTTCTGCAGGGAGCCCTCCATGGCTGAGCCTCGGAGAATGGCTCTGCATCCACACAGCCAGTTTCTGAATAGCCTGCTTGGGTTCACACTGAGCCTCCCCACACAGAATTTAAACACAAAACATTAGCTGAAGACACCATGCTAAAATCAAGCCATTTTTGTTGAAGGAATTTTAGTAAAAAAATATATATATCCTTGTTTATTTTTCTGGGAAGCTGTAGAAAACGTAAGCAATGCCTCTCCTCACTTAGAGCAATTTGCAGTATAGAAACAAAAATCAAAAAGTGGATTTTGTAAGTAATAGCTCTTGTGCCAAACCTGGCAATGCAGTCGCAAGTACTGTGCACAAGACAAACAAACAAGAAGAGTACAGGATGGGAAGGACAGCGGTTTGTGTGGAACCCTGCCACTTCATCCTTCCCCCCCTTTGTGATGTTCAGCCCTTTGGGGATTGAAAATATTTAACTAGGTTATTTAATCTCGATGTTATTTCCTCAGAATAATTTGAAGATCACTTTTGTAATGCTAAATTTTAATATCTAATATTTAATAATCCTTGAATATTTTTCAAGCATTGAAAACATAAATGTTTTTCTAGCCTAATTTTCGGTGGGGAAACCTTCAGAAGGCAAATGCAGAGTGCACAAGAGTGGAGGCTCTTCTCTATATTGAAAGCTATCTTTTTCCCCAGTGCAAACTCCTTTCAGTTTGGTATAGGGATTGTGAAGAACATCAAACAAAATGCTCTGCAAGAAAGATGCTTGCTTCTGTTCTGTTCTTCTGAAATATGATATATTTTTTCTGGCACAATTATTTGGGAAATGTAGTTAGTCAATGTTACTGCATTTGATTTTAAAATTTTAGCCAATAAGCATTTTCTTTCTCTCATTTTAAAAGCACAAACTTAAGAAAAATAGCTTAATCATTATCAAATGTTGGTTCAAGTTAATGCAATTCCTTTCCAATCATGATCTAATTTCAATAATTAATTTACATCAGGATATCTGTTCTGCATGAGAATTATCCTGACAAATGCACTCAAACTAGTGTGTTCCAAATAAGTAACTCTTGTAGAAAGAGCTTCTTTCTACAAGTATTTTGGATATTCTTACCAGAAAGGTACCAGTTATACTTGGTATTTCCTCTTCCAACTTTTTCTACCACACCTAATGCTCTCATTAAACAAACAGCACTGTTCAAGCTGTTTGAAATGATGCATTTTCCATGGCAGCAGCCTTTTTTTTTTCCTCCAAGACTTTTCCTTCCACACCCTAAATTAAATGGTGAGTAGTATATTTGCACTAAAAGATGACTTAACGGTTATGTCATTTGGAAGAACACGGTCATTCTGAGCCCTACCACACTCACCACAGAGTGTAAAAGAAAAATGTCAGCCTAGGGCTAGATGCACGCAAGTAGCAAATATATGAGGTGTACAGGGGATGGAGCAGAACCATCGCATGATTTTGCAGATCACCTTCAACGCTGTTATAGAAAGGGTGTTGTCAACACTTCACAATCCTTCCTCTCACTGTCCTCAAGTAAAGCACAGTAATATCTGTCCTCTGCTTCATTGTCCTTCTTTTTCTGTCTTTTCTGGCAGCAGCCAGGCAGTTGCCAGTCCAACCCAACCATGCCTTTATTTCTAAAGGGAGGGCAACGGGCATTTTGATAAGATGTGCTTCAGCTGGTTGACACGTCATTTGACTGTTGTCCAAAAACTGCCCCCTTCATTATTCTATACCTAATGAGAGGAAGTAGTGCACTATAAAATGTCTGCGTTGCTTGGATGCCTTTCAGCCTCCATTCTAGAAAATAACTGGTGGAAATTCTGGAGATTTCTATAATTTGTGCTTATAATGTGAAAATGCCATTCAAACTGGGAGGAAAGGAGGAGGGTGCCTTGAGCCAATAGAAACTATGTTACCAAAGATCCTGATTTTTATATTTATATATCATACATATATATCCTTTTTTTTTTTTTTTTTTCCCAATTGAGTTCTTAAGCAATGCTGAAGTTCAAATTTTTGTGAGAAACGTTCTTCATCAAGTAGTATTATGTGACTTCAAGGTTGATCTTTTCTAATTTTCCTTTCTTTTCTTCAGTTAGGTAGATGAAATTAAAAAAATCCTTCAGATGCTGACACTGTGAAAGCAGTAGCTGTGTGCACTGTCAATCCAGGATAATCTCTCTAGTGACTCACTCTTAATTGCTGGCCTTCATACCTTAGGAACTATGTCACTCTCAAAGCTGCTTGAGATTTTCCTTCCAGGAACAATTTTGATCTTAAAATAGGAATCTCACAAAGGAATCCCTCGATGAAAGCTGTTTCCTGCTCTCTGCTGCACCAGTAGATGTTGAGATGCCCAGTCACAGACTCTGAATTTCATATCTCCAACTCGATCCCTCTTAGCTGTGGTTTGTTGCAGCCTGACCGGTTTGGGTGGGACTTCTTCACAACACGAGTGAAATTCAATCTGCTCTCAAGTTCAGCAGAAGCTGATGGCTGAATGCCATTGACACACAATAAATCCTTACGTGCCGTGTAAATGTTACTGGGCGTTAGGCCGGTCCGCTGCAGGAGGGAGGGAAGTGCTGTCTGCTTATCCATGGAAATACTCCATACTCCACAGAAGCTATATTAATATTTTTGTGAAGCCAAAGTTAAACTCCTCTCCTCTGTGTTTTTACTTTGTGTGCTGTTGTGGCGAAGCTCACAGTGATTCCAGCTGACAACTAATGAGCAATGAATCTGAGGGAAGGTTATTATCGATAGCTTACAGTGATAGATTGTATGAAACAACCTGTCGTTTGAAATCTGCTGGAATCCGACAATCGCTCGTAGAGTATTTGGCTGATAGTCTTGTAGCTGTATAACCTAAGATTGATCAGTAAATCAAAGTGTAAAGAAACGCTCCTAGCTTAAAAATTTAGAGAGATGGATTTGGACATTTAATCATTCCATTGCAGAAAGGAGGTGCCCAGAAGCTGCATGCCATTGGGGAATTGCTTTTGTCTCCTGTCACTTCTCTCAACCATCCTTATAAATATCATCAAGTGCAACCTTACTTTACAACAACTAGTTTCTTCCATGCCAGTTCTGACAAGTGGGTTTTGCATCTTATTTGTTTTATCTTTCAACATGTTTCTTTCCTCTGGTTACTACTTTGTTACTGCTTTGTTAATGGTGATTTGTAATCCCATGCAAATCAGCTGGCTGTTTTATATTGACAGTGCGAGAAGCAAAAAACCTAATTCCCATGGATCCAAATGGACTTTCAGATCCTTATGTTAAACTGAAACTTATCCCTGATCCCAAGAATGAAAGTAAACAAAAAACAAAAACCATTCGTTCTACTCTGAATCCACACTGGAATGAGTCATTCACGTTGTAAGTTTAACCCCTTTTAATACAATACCTTTTAAGTATTGAATAATTTATTTGAGTTTTGCATTGAAAATGCTTCTTCTCTGCTTCTTTTTAGTAAATTAAAACCTACAGACAAAGATCGACGATTATCCGTAGAGGTCTGGGACTGGGATCGAACAACCAGAAATGATTTTATGGGATCTCTTTCATTTGGGGTGTCAGAGCTTATGAAAATGCCAGCCAGTGGATGGTAAGAGTTTCTGGAGAGACTTTGAAATTGTACTTTTCTTCAGTGTGATTACGTTTTTTGTAGCTTTTCATTGTATCTCATGCTATGAGATCACTGAAAATGCAACCAAAACCGGGAAACATAGGCTATATATAACAAAAAAGGATAATTAAAGGAATGCTTTTCTTTTGTCATGTTGAAGCTTCTGCTGAAGCCAGGAGTTGCTGCAAATGCAATTCTGTGTACGTGGTCTTGTGATATGCATTTTATTTTTATCATAAATATGATATATTCATTATGAAGCATATCAGTTATATATAGCTCCACAAGTTCAAAGTACATGGGAACTGATTTCATAAAATGCCATCTTATTACATACCAAACCATGCTCATAACTTCTCACACCTTCTCAAAAAGTATATCTCATTGAAGAGAATTGTTTAGGGCCTTAGAAGCACTGGAGAAAAGGTTCTTCAGGGTTGATTTCTGCACTATATTACAGGATGATTGGAATGAAATCCTTGTACATTACACTGCCTTGACAGGTGGTTTGTGATTAAAGATACAAGTTTAGGTGAAATATACTCTGTTTCTCTGTTTGCTTTAGAACTAGGAAGCAGTTCTTTACATACAAGTGACATCGGTACAAACAACTAAATCAGATTTTAAAACTAAAATGAATAAATAAAAATGTAACATTTTCTTTTCTCAAATGTTTTACAGGTACAAGCTGCTGAATCAAGAAGAAGGTGAATATTATAATGTTCCGATTCCAGATGCTGACGAAGATGGAAATGCAGAGCTTCGACAGAAGTTTGAGGTGAGGATTAACCATAAATATGCAACTGTATATTGCATACAGTTGTCACCTTATTACCAAAAAAAAAAAAAAAGTTCAAAGTTATATAGTGTTATTAGTTCTGTTGCTTATGTCAGCAGTATGTACCTCTGGGTTTCTTGACGATTAGGCCGAGGGGATAATTCAGCACTAGCATCATTTATCTGACAGTTCTGCTTCCCTGTTATGACACTTATAAATCGGCATTGTAAAATATTTTATGTCAAGTATGTGTAATGATTTCAGTGTAATCTTTTAATGATTACTCCAAAATATGCAAAAGTGATTATTGCCAGTATCCTTAATAATTTGAAAACCAAAGTCTCAGAAACAGCAGCATTTTATTACCTAAAATGTTTCACACTGTTTTTTTGTTTTGTTTTTTTTTTTAAGAGAAAACAGTTACAATTGCTGATTAACTGGAGCCTTAAAATCTCTGTAGAAGGCTGTCACCTGAAGTTCTGATCTCTCTAATGTGGGTGTAGAAGTTTCAGGAGGAGTGGTATTGCTGGTTATGTACAGAAAGGAACCATCGAAGAAAAACAATATTTTCAGCAGAGTCCTCCTGCCCTCTGCAGTGCACGTTGGAGTGGTTGGTAGTCACAGGCATGGTCTCCCTGTGCCTTGCAAAGGAGTTGTTTCTTAACGAAAAGACTTAGCCAGCCTCTTCTGACAACTGCAGTGATACTGTGGCAAAATACTTGCTGTCTGTTAAACCCAGCAACAAGAATGGTTTGGGGATGGAGGTGTTTTGGTAATGGTTGTACTGGATCCAGATGATCTGACCTGAGTACTCTTTCCAGCTGCATATGCAATAATGAATTTAAATATTCGAATAAATACTGATTTCTTTTTTCTAGTTGAACATTCACAATGTTGGTCTAGCAGTTTATCCAAAAAATAATGTACCTGTTGTGCTTAACAAACGCTTAAGGCTGTTTCTTTCAACCTGAAATGGCAATTTTTTATGTTCACCATCAGGCAGAATTCTACCTTGTTATTATAAAAGATGAGTTAACCCAAGAAAGTGAGGAAAAACGGCTTATGTTCAACTTTCAAGAAAGAAAAAGAAAAGGTGCTTCAATTTCTTCTGAACACATTTGGATCAGCTACCATACTTTTGTCTGCAGCATGAACTATGATTTTTGTTTTACGTTTGAGAAGTACTTTAATCTCCATTTCATTTTCCTTTCTTTACAATTGTGATCTGACCAGTGTGATTTTATTTCACTGCACTAGGTCATTTTCTATTCAAGATCATATTTACCTTTTATCCTCCCTAGAAAGAATAACTTCAAAAGTAATTCTTTTCACCCCTTACATGTCTCTGTGCAATATACGGAGTCTGGAATTGGGTGGACATGTATTTTAGTGGTGGAGCTATGGAAATTGCCGATTTTTTTTTCTCAAGACAAGAGACAGCACAAATACAAGTCACTAAAAATGTCCATTTTAAAATGTCAGTATTTACATGTGGTATATTTGTATATTGAATTTATAATCTCTTAGTTTTTTTTCTAGAGCCTATTGTACATGCAGAATGAAGGGCTTATCTATGTCCTGCAATGAAGTGGTGTAGAAATCCTGGGTGGCTGCATTCTGTAAAGCTCCTGGACTGGGTCTGAGAAACTGCAGCTTCACATAGGGTCAGCTGTGTCTCAGAAATAATTAGTCTGTCTCAAAGTCTAGTTAGTTCAGCTTCCACACATTGCACATGAGGCTCTCCCTGTTCTGAAGGTAGCAAGGTTGACACCATTTTAGTGGTCCAAATTGCTCAGGGAAAAGGAATAGGTTTTCCGTGAACACAGTGTCTCTGCGAAATTGGTACTGATTTGCATAACGAACATGATGAAACCTAGTGCTGCTATAAGTGAATATTTGTAGCCAGAGAAAATGTGTGACTATAACTGGACCAAGGCTAGTATAACAGTATCACACGGTAAAAGAATTTTGGTTCAACCACTTGAAGCCTACCATTGTGAGAAGGAACAGAGGAAAGCAGCACCTTCCCAGGAATGTTCTTAGTTGGTTTCAAGGGAAAATTACTGTCATGACATATTAAAAGTAACAGCACAGATGTCTGAATGGTGGTATTTAACTTATTAGCTATTCTGATATGGTACATAAGTGGCGCTGGCTGTGATCATCTTTTACGTTATGTTTCTTATCATTTAGATCTTGGCTTACAAAGTCATCTTATTTTAGGTACCCTATGCTAAGGAACAAGTAGAGAGCACTGAGAAGTGTTATTTGTGAGTCAACAGCATCTTCTAAATAAATATTTCCACTGTTCTGAAATCAGCTTTGAACCCTTACAGGAAATCTCTTGGCAGCCATGTTACCAGGTGGGGGTGTTGGCAGGAAGGTTAAAAATATGGATAGACCAGGAGAGGTCATACCGAGCTATCTTCTTGTTTATCAGATTATAGAAAAGAGTATTTTTTGGAGTGCTTGCTAATCCAAGTCTCAATTTGTGTTGCATGGTTCTACTTTTCAGTATGTGACAGTGTGATTGATAACCAAGCAACATTCATTTAATTTTGAGAACAAAATTACAACAATTTCTACAGTTGTATTGGATTAATAATACAAAATATTTAAAATGAATAATGGTAGTCTTCAGAGTAAAGAGTGCTAACGAACCTAAGAAATAAAGAAGAACAAGAATAGAGAAACTTCAGGATGAGAATTTCATTAGCTTATATTAAGAAAGATAAAATATTTTCAGATTCTTTTCAAAATTATTATTATTATCTTAAGTCTTAAAACAAGCTTAAAACTGGCTTTGCCCTTAAGACTGAATTTTAGCAATATGAGTAGTAGAACCTCCACAAGCTCCTAGGAGCTATGTCCCATTTAAATCAATGACAATTTTTTTAATGTCTGCCCATGACTTTAGTTCCACAAAAATCCTTAAGATGTGGCCTTGGGCTCAGATTGATTTCAGCTGTTTACACAGTCCTATCACACCCTTCTGGCTCCATTTTAACAACCCAGACTTCTTATTGAAGTCACCCAAATCTCATCTGTATGCAGCTTTACTTACTGGACCTTCTGACACAGAAGTAATTTATCAGTGCAAGTCTACCATAGAACAGCTATGCAGGATTGATAATAATACTTTAAAAAAAAAAATCAAAAAGAATAAAAAAGTTCTATTCACGTGCATTTATAATTTGAACAGTAAAATGCATTTTGGTATTAGAAAAAGTCTGTGTGTGACCCATTCTGCCAGATCTATAGCAGCTGAAAAACGAGCACCTAACCTGTGCCCGATAGTTTGGGATTCTGCCCAGCAAATGGGCCAAGTTTGGGAAGGAGGAGCTGAAGACGACGAGGGTTTCATTAATGGAGTCATGCAGTGACCTCACTAAGTATTTTTAGTTACTGCTATAAGGATTTTCTTTTTATATACTGTCTATGTATTCCTAGATGAGGTTGTGCAGTAGATGGAAATTGAGGTGTGCTCTGCACAGGTGCAATATTTTCTATACATCCAGTTTTATTAAATTTATATATTTCTGGGTCTCACCTATCTCTAAAAGTTATGAATCAACTCTGTGTTCACTCAGCAGTATGATCAAATCTGTCTTCAGTGATTTACAGATGATACATCCTTATTAATATTTCGAGATAAAAATACCCTCCTGTAGGAAGTGGAGGCAGGATAAAATCTGTCACTGTTTTTCTTTTGGTTTTAACCTTTGCTTGTGAGTTTTCTCCCCGAAATGGCATTATTGGTGGCCATCTCAAAACGAAACTGGATTCTCAACAGACATATTCAGAATAATTGTGGCTGCTCCGTAATTGTTCGGGCTGAGGTTTCCAAGGCAACTCGCACCAGTCCCAGGTGGCTGCGTGAACCCAAACTGCCAGGGCTTTGCTCTCCAGTAGCACTATTTGTTGTATCCTTATTTTCCTCGTACAGCATTTTGCTCGTCCTAGAATAAAAAAAAAAAAAAAAAGCAGGATATTGAAATAATGCAGCCTTACTGTAGTTTTAATACCTCATTACAATTTGAGCAGTAAAATATTTTTGCCATTTCTGACATTGCTCCTTTTTTTATTTGAGGAAAATAAATGTGTAAATTCTGAACTTCTCCTATAGGAAGTTATTTCTGTTTTCTGAAGCCCTGTTTCCTGTAATTTGCTGCTTAATAAAGCACTTCTTGATACTTAAATATCACCTTAGAAGAAGAATAGAATCATCCTGGCTTAATAATAGGCTGGTTAATTATTCTGTCTGTCCCCTTCTTTATACATCGCCATCACGGAAAATGTTATTAAAAATAAAACAGCTGCTGTGGTTCATAGCAATGTTCATTTTTTAATTAAAGAGAACAGAGTAGCTATAACCCTTACGTGTGGATATATTTACCAAGTATATGGTGCATTAAGTGATGTGAGGCACCCGAGTTTGGTAATTAAAGTGACCCAAGCAATTTGTTAGAAGGGAGAGGGTTGCTGCTCACAGAGCCTTCATTTTAAGGCATCGGTAGGGAGGATGCATAGCCATCCTTCTCCTGTGTTAAGATGCTGGACATTTTATTTTGCTCTAGCTGTTCCCATTAGTGGAGCTGTGTGAGGGTTTTCAGCAGAATACAGCATTCCCTTGATTCCCAAGAGTAGTGACCCCGCTGCAGCATCCATGCGGAGCCATTCTTGTGGTCCCTGGTAGGCACTTCCCTGGGGACGTCCCCATCCTCTCCCAGTCCCACACCAGGACAGCCTGCAGTGGGTGGCTGCTCTCCTGAGGCTCCCCCCCAGTGCCTGGCACCTCTCACATGTGGTCTTTGGGTGTGCTTGGGGCAGAGTGCTGGAAATGAGGAGTTGTTTGCTGCTCTTGCCTCTGGTGCTTCTGACCTGTGGGTAAGCATGGGACTTGGCTTTTTGTGGCTGCTGGTTTTGTACCAGTCTATTTCATACAGTGAATGACAATGACATCGCCCCATAGTAATCAGACGAAGCTATTCTGATAAGTATTTTTTCTGCAAAGTAATTTCTGGTCAGTGTGAGGAAAAGCAGGAACCATTTTCATCCACCAGTTGATGCTGGGGGCCAGGCCCGTAAAACCATCTGTAGTAGAAAGGTCAGGCAGAGGACCCAGGGAAAGGGCTCGTGCTGACTTTACACATAGCAGAGGTAGCAGAGGCAGCACCCAGGAGCAGCTCCTTTTGTTCTTGGCCAGTTCCTGATGAGCTATTTGCTGCCAGCTCAGTGGGGAGAGCTGGCCTGGCTCTGCAGTTCCCCACTCCCGGGGCTGGACACCCCGTGTTGTCCTGGCTCTTTTCAGGGCTCATCACGAGTAGCTTTTTAGCTGCTTTGTGCTGCCAGAATTGATGAGGAATGCTGTATATAGGCTACAACTGTGTATTTCTTTTGCAGAGTAAGCAAATCGAGACATAAGGAGAGAGGAAAGAGTTCAGATGAGGGTAGATATTGGATCTGAAAACTGGAAGCCTACAGTCAGTGACATTTTGGTGACATCTCAGTGCTTCTAAACATAACCATTATTACCATCCTAAAGAAAATGTCTTTTTAAATGTCTCACCATTTTAATTATGAGAGCAGGGACAGTGTGGTGCTTGGCCATCAGGCTTGGATATAAATACCTAGCCCCTCTCCAGTGACGCAGGAGCTGAGATATTTCTGCCTGTGATGTGCCGCTAACCTCCCGCAGTATGCAGGGCTGCACTCTCTTTGACCAAACTTGTGTGTTAATCCTTGAGCAAGTGTAAATGCAGGCTTGAATTCCTGATTAAGTAGCCAATCCTGATCGGTGTGCAGATGTGCTGCACACAGAGCAAGCACTCATTTACGGAGTCAGGCCTCTCTCTGTGCAGCACAGCTGGGGTTAAACACTATTTGGAAACGTCTGCAGGTTTCGAGGCATATTCAGAGCTCTCTGATGAGTTTCAGTGTTGTTATAGTCAGTGCTAAAGAAACTCATTTATTTATCATTCCCTTTCTGAACGTGGGTAAATCATTTCAGTTTGTTTCGCTGCAATGCTGCCTTTCTTAGATCTCTACCACTCCCTTTCGTTTTATTTTTTCCAAGCAGCTTCTGGCTGTGTTATTAGAAAGGAGAGGGCCAGTACTTTCTGCATTAATCTGGCATTTTTACTGACGTTCACAACAGTTTTAGGTCAAAAGGACATTTTCTTTGTTTCCTTTCATCAGCAGCCGGGACATGCCGGAGCAGTGTGGGCTGTGGGAGAGTGCTACAGCCGTGTGGCCAGCACCTCGGCAGGAGGCTCCAGGGACTGCTTCAGCAGCTTCCTCAGAAACCAAGGAGCTTCCTAATTAAATCTGATATTTTCATTTAAAAAAAAAAAAAAAAATTGTAGCCATAGGGGAGCTTCAGATTTTGCTATTTTGTGAGTTTAATTCTTCTGGTCTCTGTGTACAGTTCTGGAAGGGCTGTGAAGGAGACATTTCTTCTAAGCCTTTGAAGGATGCTTATGCTTTTGCCCCAGAGCTGTTATGCTGCAGTCACTTTACTCTTTGTTTTTTTTTTGAAATAAATAAAATATATGATCTCTGCCATACCCATATCTAACTTGTATGTGTTCCCATTTTGAGGCAATAACCGTAACTTCAGGCAGTTCAGCAAAGGTGACAAGGAAAAGAGAAATAACATTGCTGACGCTTCAAACTGCAAAAGAAAAGATTAAATTTACTTTCCAGGAAACAGTCACTAAGTATACTGAAATCATGACCAGCCAAAATATCATTGGCACATCAATCCACACTCTATGTATATAAAAACAGGAGCTGCTTTTTTTGGCTGTGGCACTCGTTCCTATTTTTAAATTGTGCATATTTAATCATTAGAGAATAGTTTGCTGCTGCAGTATAGAAATGCTGTTAGATGACTCCATCTGTTCCATACTATCATTTGGCATGGGGAATTCCCATATGCAGTTACCGGAGGTTTCCCATCCACTCACCATATTTGAAAGTAGAGAATTTGAACGTTCTTAACCAGAGGACAAACATCGTCAGTCCCGGTTCCTATGAGGTAGTGAGTTCTCTGTGAGGTTTTTCTCACTATATGTGTTGTTGTTAAGATGAAGAATGTAGAAAATTACATCGGTAACAGGGATTTCTTTATCCCATATATAAAGACAGTTTAAATGCATGTCTCAAAACAAGGCAATACTCAGAAAGGACTTCTGTGCTGGCCCCTGTCTGCAGTGTGTGTTTGTTGTTAGGAGCCCAGGCTTCACACGTGTACATTCAGCTTTATGCATTTCAGTGGTTTAAGGGGGTTAGGAATGCCTCACATATGAAGCATATGGATGCACAAGATTGCAGTTAACATTGAATAGCAGGTGACACAAAGACCTGCACTTCACTGTGCTCTGCTGCACTGTGCTCCTCATTGCTAGGGTGATTAATGCCATGGTTTCTTTTTCGTGAGGTTTCTGCGCACGGCAGGTGCGCCCATCTCGGTATTCTCGCTGCCGTGTCTTTATTTGTTGACTTGTGCTACTGATGCCGCTTGGCTTCGCAAGCCCTTTACTAATGCAGCAGTTTTTCTCCTTGCCTGCCTCTCCCAGGACTGTCGTGTCAATGCCTGCTTCTTCAAGGTAGTTTTCTCCTCAGTGTTCTGCACCTTTTCTCTTCACAAAGCCTTCTCTAGGAGTGTCTGAAGCTTATTAAATTCAATTTCATTCTCACAGTGTTTTAAGGATGCACTCCTTTTAATCTCCAATTTAAGCTTTTCTAAAGAATAATAATAATTTTTAAAAATGAAGTATGCATCTTCTGTAATTTGCCACAAAGTCCTCCCCAGATGAGAAGTTTACTTAAAAAAATGGGTCAGCAAACCTCGGCAGTTGCAGCGTGCCTTTTGAAGGACTTGGTTAAATGAATGGAAAATGGTGCATCTTTAATTTGAAATACATTCGTGGAACTTTAAATAACTTCCACAGATTAAGTAATTCTCACATTCACTGGACATTTAAGTAGATAAATTTACATGGTATGTAGCTTGCATGTATTATGACATAATATGCTACATATATTTCTATATGTAAGTTGAGGTATACTATGTCATGATATTACCCATATGCACAGATGCTCTGATACCTGAAATACTAATCCACCTGATACTTCCCATTTTACTCTTTCACTGCCACCTCACTGAAATACTGCCATAAGCGATGTGTATCAGCATTAACAATATACACATCTGCACTTTTCATTTGTATGTAGTATCTCTGCAGCAGGTTTTCTTGCTTTATTAGGGCAAAAGTTACTGACACAAATCATATTTTGTCTCATACACTGGCGTAGTTACAATTTAAATTAAAATGTGAAACTCCTGTACTGTAAACTGTTCTAAGAACCTACAGTTGTTGAAGCCATTGCCATCTTTTAGTAATACTTCTACAGTTTAAGTTGATCTAGAGCAGTTTAAATTTTATAGACCAGAGTATAAAAGACTTAATTTTAAAATCTTTTTTAAAGTTGTTTGTATTACTAAAGTATGGTTTTACCAAATATTTTAATACTGAACCACGAAAAAAAAAAAAAAAAAAGATTATTTGTCACTGACATACGTTCCCTAGTGCAGTAATCATCGTATTTGTCATACAATCAGTAACTTCTGTTCTCTTAGCCTTCATCCTTTCTCTGGTATCTTTATCTCAGAAAAGCTTTTCAGAAGGTGAGTTACCCTTCATCAGTCCTTTACACCTCCTCTTATTTGAAAATAAAATCACTTGTCGGTTTTATTGATTAAACCTGTTTAATGCAGGGAAGCTTCAAGCTTCTCTGTTGAAATATATTTTTAAACAATTTTGTTTGAACAATTTATAGGTAGCGTTTAAATAAATAACTATCAATACCTTTATGCAGTATATAGTAGAGTATTTAACTGTAATAATTGAGGGTAGAAACCATCAACATGACAGCGTGACAGAAAAAGTAGTAGATGGAAAAATCTCAGCAGCGGGGTATTGCAAAGCCCATTTAAGCTGCACTGACAGAGCCAAAGCTACCCTGAGAAAATTCAGCTGGGATAAATACAGTAATGTCTAATGCTGTGGTGTCACTCCAGGGTAAAACCCAGGCCCTGAAGTACACTGATCTAAACTGACAAAAGTTCTTGGTCCACTTTTGGTTTCATTATAGGAGCACCTAAGGAAAGAGCAAACAGTTTCAAACACTGCAGCTTCATAGGCAAAATTCATGCTTAGTCCTTGTGAATTAGAAATCTGAATCCCAGTAGAGAAAGTTGGCAGTCTTATGATACAAGACTCAGGAATTCCATTTCTTCATAAAAAAAAAAAAATGCTTTCTTGTTTGTTGTCTGTCTTTCCCCTCTGAATTGTTCCAAAGCCCCATTCAGCTTGCTGCTGCCAGTGACTTAGCATTGCCAGCCTCAGCTCAGAAGCATCCCTGCATGCGGCATTCTGCAAGCTAATTGCCACTGCCATTAGCATATCTTTGGTAATAATTCTGTCAATAATCAGTTTATGTGGGACTGCTGCGGAGGTTATGTTCCCAAGTTTACAAGACTGGAATTGAAAGGAAACAGCAGGAGCAGATGAAGAAGGAAGGCTGTGTTCGTAAGGATAATATAACACTTCTGAGCTAGAAATAAATAAAATGTACAAAAATGATTTTAAAAGATCATGAAAAATTTGAGAGTGCTGTGAACAAGGTCAAACAGCTTAGTTATTTATAAATTGTTTATCAGATACTGGGAAGGATCATGCATTTATGCTGCTTTTGTTTGCCCAGCGAAGTATATATTTAGATTAATTTATTTTCACAACATCACGCAGAAGCCACCTTGATTTTGTGTGTGTTAACTAATCATATAGTGTAGTGCAACCTGGTTACAGGATCCCCGGGTTTTAAAATCACTGCTTGTCTGCAGCTTTTTGTCCCTGAGGATTTTGTGCAGGGATTTGCGCTCAGATCAGGTAGAACTGAAGTCTTTGAAGATTGCTTTAGAACAGAACTTTAGTTTTTGTCCATATTGAAATGAGTTTTATGCTTAAAGCAAATTCTACACCCTATTTTTTTATTATTGAAAATTAGCAGTAATTTGCATAATTTAAAAATGAAGGAGGATATATAACAGCAACTCTTTTTTTTTTTTTTTTTTTTTTTATACTTAGGGATTTATTATTCCAGTATTGACTGGAAAGCAATATAATTATATTCGCTGTTTGTGTTTTTATTGCCACTATCACAGGATATTTCAGTGAGAATTCTTGAATATTATTCCTAGGCAGCCTCTTTAATTACATTCCATCTAGTTAGATGCTGTTCTGTTGCAGGGGATGGTGTGTTTGGCAATGAAGGCAGAAAACAAAGTAGACTCAGGTGGCCATGGGATTATTAAACAGATTAAACACGTTGACGGTGCCAAGTGGGTAGCTGGAAACTCTTCCCTCTCTAGATTTGGCTGCTCACAGCCAGAAGTCCCTTGTACAGGGCGATATCGCCTGAAACTGGTATTCTGAGGATAAATGCATCCTATTCTTAGGATAAATGCATCCTTTTCCATAGTCTTTTGACTCTGTTGTCTGCATTTTCTAGGGAATGTTGTTACCTTTATCTTGTCCCTGATAAATCTCATTAGAATTCATGTACTCAAGTACTTTATAGTTTTAACTTCTACACAGCAATACTGGAAAAGGAAAAGAAACTACTTTAAATAAGGCATGTGGTTATAAACCCCCCAAAGTAGCAGCACTGCAGAGATGCTGTGTGGTATATTTAGCTGTTGTATTGTTCTTTAGGATTCTCTTATAGCTTATATGTTCAGTAAACTTCCCTTAACCATAATGTTGAGCTCGAGAAAATAATTTCTGCTCTGAGTTAAGAACCACAAGGGGTCAGTAAAGAACACGGAATAGCAGCGAGAGCAAAAAGCTGGCTGTACAAAGTCCTGAAGGACGTGGAAGGATACAAATTGTTGCATCTGTATGTATTTGTAAAGATCCAAACCTGTTACATTCAAAAGCTATTTTGATAAAAGTCACTGTAAGTTTTTCATACTTTGTACAAGTCTCTTTACGTGGCGCTGATGAGCATTTTCCCCCGATCAAAATATTTAGGATCTTGCAGCTGTAGGCGTGAGTTCTGCCTCTGCCCTCCTTGGTGCTGCTCAGGTCAGTTCTGCCTGCAGGTGATTTCCATGATTTCCAGCCCTCTGCCTGCCTCCTGCCCTGCTTCATGTGCTGGGGGACACGCACAGAGCTGGCAACCTCTGGGTCACGGAGTGAAACCATCTCAGCGCAGGCCTGTGAACCTGCAGGGCACTAGAAGAGGCACTGCTTACCACAAGCTGTGCCTATGGAGAATTATGGAGGCAAAATAACTCAATTTTAGTGATGACCCGGCATCCTTTGTAGGACACGGTGCTTTCTCTGCTGTTATTTGTAACCCAGTTCATTTGTGCGCACTCTGATATCGTTGCTCCTGAGCATTGCAGCATGTGGGTGGGCTTCAGCAGTTTCCTGTGCTCTTGGTCAGGCTTTCAGCAAAAAGGCATTTTGAATCCTTTTCACATATGGCACCAAAAAAATTTGAGGCAAATCTTTTAAATAAATTTTCTCTTAGTAACCTAAAGGGAAAATACGACACAAGCTTAAGGGGGGTAGGGGGGAAATGGGGAGAAAAGTAAACAAAGGATGCAAACTAGTTCATATAAAACCGAATCTTATTACACCCCCATTTATATTTTTATGAAACATCCTATTTGCATTTGTGCCTTTTTACTAGCAATGGGAATTATAAGAAAATTTTAAGCTTTTTTTTATTATTCAATCAATGTTTTAGTTATTGAAGTAAAAATTCATTTTACTTCATTTTTTATATATAACATTTTTATTTCTTAGCACCTGACACTGGTGTCCTCTGGGCAGCGGCGGTGTGCTCCTTGCTGGGCACATAAGTACAGGTGTATGCATCCACTAGCGCAATCCATTTCTGTAATTTAGTTTGTTTAGCTCAGGAACAAAGACAAATCGCTCTTTAGAAACATTTGTTAAGCCACAGAAGGAAGTGCGAGAGCCAGACACTGTGTCTGCTGTGGTGTTTCTCAGGCAATACGGTGCAAAACCATCTCCCTAGGTTGCTGAGCACACATTTCGTAGGCAGACAGGAAAAATGGTGAGGGAAGTTCCCTGTGTCCTTCCTGACCTGACAGCAAGATCAAGAGCTCCAGCTGTACTGGGAGGTAATTTATACTCATGCCATCCCCTCACTGGTTAGAGCTGCGACGCTGCTAAACCATCCCGAGCCCAGGCTGTAACTTTTCTCTTTTCTGGGTTGTTTCCATGACTACAAAACTCTGCTAATAAGTTATAAGCTTGCATTAAGTTACGCTATTGAGCTTAAAACTCAGTCTGGTGAAGTATTAGGTCTTGCTGGGGCTTAGAAATGAACTCTTCTCATTTCAAGTTATCACCATCCTGACAATTAAGTCATTTAAAGTAGGAAATTGATAGCCCTTCACAACATCTATAATTACATGGAATTGGAAATGCAATAATATAAGAAACAAGCTGCCACAATGATGGAGCACATTTCACTGAGGAGGAGGTTTTTTTCCTCCAGATTGTGACTTGAAATGTATTGGCTTTATTTAGTTTATTAAAGGCTTGCTAATGGCTCAACTTGTTAGGCTGATCAAAATCCCCACCGAGCTTTCATGACTAGAAACCCTAAGAGGGCTTTTTGTCCCTCCCTGAGTTTCTGATCAACTATTTCAGTTTCTCCTTTCTACATCCCAAACGTGAGCTTTGCCAGTTCTGCCAGTGACATTTCTGACCGTCTGCTTGAGATCAGAGCTGCTCCGATGTTCCTTGTGCCAAGTCCAGGTGGTGGCGGGCGTGAGTGGGCATCGGCTGCCACAGTGACACCCGAACAGGAGGGTCCGACTGCTCCTTCCCTTGCTTCTCACCAGTTGCTGCTCCACGTTTGGAAGCAGAAGGGTTACTCACGGCCTTGCGATGGGCTAACTTCAGAATTAGGAAAAGAAACAGTGGGAACAAGGTGGCCTAGCCTGAGACAAGTTGTTATCTGAGAAGCGTGCTGGGGTCTAGTGAGGAGCTGGTGAAGCCTCGCTGCAGGGTGAGAGGCAGGGATTTTGTCAGAGTTTTACAGAGGGATTGAATCATGACAAGAGGATGTTCCTGCTCAGCTGATCTCGAGAAAGCTTTGGGACCCTAGATAAAGCCTGCAGTGAGCTTGGGCACTCAATCGTTAGACTGCTGGCCTGTCAAAACTGTACTTTTGCAGTGGAGACTGACGAGAGTGCTGCTCTCTGATGCTGCATCACTCAAGTGCTGGTGACAGCTGAAGGTGTCAGAACAGTGTGTGCTAGGTGGGCTCTGCAGTCGAGGAGGGGAGATGAAGCTGGTGCATGGCGAGCAGCAGCGATGCTGGCCTCCAGGAGGCTCAGCTGCTGGCAGCAAGGCTCTCCATTTCTTCTCCCGGTAGGTGTCAGTGGAGCCAACAAGTAGCAGATGAAACGTGGCCATAAGCATGCTGTTTCCAGACAGAAGTGGCACATACTCAATGTGTACGTACCTCCCCACAAGCAACGTGAATTCAGCGTTGTCGTTAAATATTCTTTTCACTTATCGCTTTCTCCTCTTGAAAACCTGTTACCAGTAGATCTCCCCACCAGGCATCCGGGAACTTGCTCAGAGCGAGTTGCCGTGACAACCATGAAATACATCCTCGGTGCCCTGCGTGCTGCAGAGCCTTGTGGTGGCCGGAACGTGTTGTCATGGGGAACGATGCGGCCTTGCCCTTCTGCAGCTGCGCAGGGAGGGCGGCGGGGGCTGGTAGCAAGATTTGGCAGTTTTGGAAATCAGCACTGAAAAGGCTTGATGAGAACATAGTGCGACTGAAAGTGGGTTACTACCCACTAAAATCACTTCTGTGCTTCACACTTCTCAGTAGGTTTTGGAGAACAGCTATACATATAAATTAAAAAACAGTTTTTACAGGTAAGAATTTCTTTACAAAGAGCATTTTTACTACAAAACCTGAGCAGTCTTACCTAGAAAGCATGTACTGAATCCCAAGAGACTCTCCAATGTAACATACTGTAACTTCTATAAAACTCCCTAAAGAAGTGCATTTAGGCTGACTAGATAACATCTCACCTGTGGTTTCAGGGCAAAAGAACTGGCCGAGATAAGGTGCGTCCAAGCCAAAGAAGTAAGATGATGTGCATGTCTTGTTTTCTTTTAAGATTAACTCTTCTGCTCCCAGTGCAAACTAATTTATCTTTATCGTGCCTTTATCCTGGTTTGTTTGCTGCAAGCTGACTTGGTTGTGAAAATGCTGTGCTTTTATCAAACGTAAGTTTACAGTATGCTGGGGGAGTTTGTGGACAAATTTAAGCAAGCAAAGGCATTTCTGCTATTGTTAAAACCCCTAATATATATAATCGATAAAACAGTTTGAATTGTGATCCTCATAATGCTATAAAGATGAGTAAGTTCCAAAATAATATGGAACATTTAAGTAACTTTGTAAGAATTGCTTTTTATGAAATATGCTTCTCTCTAAGACAGCAACCAGTAGGTTGTGATCCCAGGTCGCTCTTCCTCCTTTCACATGTACCTCTTCCATCCGTTCCAGCTGTTTGCCACATCATTCCTTTTTTCCAGCCATATCTGACTGTAAGAAAACCTGCTCCCATTTGAGAAACTGGGTGTAAACACCTGAGAAAAAAAAAAAAATACATTGCTTGGGCTGTTTACAAGACCAGAGTTTGAAGAGGAAACGATGGATCTGTGCAAGATCCAGAAAGATTTGGGCAGCATTTCACAATGTCAGCTTTAGGGAACAAGGTCTGTGGTATCGTATCTGGGGCCTTCCTCTCTGCGTGGCTCAGGTCCCGGTGCCCTGCTCTTCAGCTGTGTGTTTCCAAGGCTCTGCACCACAAATTGCTCTCCTTACACACAGTTTATCTATCAAACAGAGCCCTGGGTCTCTTTATTCCTCTGTGGTTAGCACTGTTGAAACAGCATTCCTCAGAGCTCTGGAAAACACTTCTATCCAATATCTGTCCTATTTTCGGTGCTTAAATTGGCCTTAACAAAGCATAAGCCTCAAACAGATTTTCTTCCCTTCTAATATATAGTAAAGTTATTCATCATGGGCAACCCTGGATGCAGAGGTAATGGTGAAAGAAATGGTGTGTGGTTTTACATTTCATTTATGCAAATTAAAATACATTGTGCTTCTCACTGGGACTGTATTTTAATAACAGTTTTGGTTTTTAGCTCCACATCTGAAGTAAAAAGAAAAATTGTTTCTCATATGAAGAAACAATGACCCCACATGTTGAGGTATGCAAAAAGCTGGGGAAAAGTGTTTTTCTAGTGAAATATATTTTCAGCAAGTTATTTCCCATGTGGCTCGTACCAAGAGATTAGCATTGTTGTATGTGAAGAAAGTGTATGTACATGGTTATCCCATTGTATATAGCACCATTAAACAATTCCAATCAGCACAGCCAACAAAATGTTCGACTAGGGGGTAAGATGAAGGCACGTGCAGATGGTGGAAACCCTGCAGGAATAGCCACAGCATGGGGGCAGGTGAGGTCTTCTCCAGCTGCTCTCCCCAGTTCTTTACTAAACCTGTAAACATATGATTGTTTCCCAGTACCTCCACCCAATGCTCACATTAGGGCACAACATTGGTTTGTAGACTTTTAGGCAAAACAATTTTGGTATTTCAAGAAATTTTCCTAATCCTTTAGTCATAACCAGAAATCATTACATGAGTTTCTGAAGTACTTTTCTCTTGCCCCATATTCTGGGTAATGTTCTGCAAGAAGTCACGGTTAAAATAAAAAACTTGGTGGCACAGGTGGGATCTGTAATGACTGGACTGTGTTTATCTGATTTTGTTTGCATGCCCACAGTCTACTTTTGTTCTAGTAGCTTTGGAATTTTTTGTAAGTAGTACTAAGAGGAAGATGAAATGATATGCCTGTGGCAAAGTCATAACCGAAGCATTTTGTGGTGGTATTTTGGGAAGCTCTCAATGGATCATCTGTAAAACGTTTTGTCTGGGATGAGCATTGTTTCCTATTTTTCTCTCACTACTTGTTTACCAGCTTTGAAACTCCCACTGTGTTTTCACTAGGACCTTGAGCCAAAAAGCACTAAAAGGAATTCACATGGTAGCTATGAAAACAGGTTTTGTTCATGCTCATGAACGGATGGTCAGTGGCCTATCTGAAGGGATGTGGACCTTTGGTAAAGTGATGGCAATTTGATCAGGTCCGTAGGCCATTCCGGTTGGGTCCGTGTGCTTTCTTTGGGTCTTTCTGGTCATTCTCGGGCGTTTCATGGGTTCCATTTTCCTATGTTTTCTCATGTACGGTTTGCAGCAGGGTTCTCTGTTTGCTCTGGGATGCAGCTGTGGTTTGGATTATCTTTCTAACATGGCTCGTTCCTTGAGCGGGCCAAAATTCGCAGCAGGATGCCGAAGGCACATGCTCAGGAGAAGGTCTGTACAGTGCAGCACGTTGGGCTGTGGGCGAGCTCCTCCTGCCTCATGAACAGAGGCAGTACTTGGGGGCTAACGAGGCAGCTGGGGCTGGTGGCACGATGGCGGGATCACCAGCTTCCCACAGCGCAGGCTGCAGCTGCCTTGTGCTCTGGTGAGCTCCTGCCTGCTCCACTCACAGCCTGCAGTAGGTGGGCACCCAAGCCTGCCTCACAGAGCTGGAGGCCCCCCGTCTGCTCCTGAGAATGCTACTTTGTGAAGAAAGAAATTACCCAATCGAGAGATCTGATTAAACTATGAAAAAGACCGGAAGTGGAGGAGCCTCTAGCAGCTCAATGGATCTAAACATTTCCTAGAAAGAGTGCAGAGAGGCCATGGCTTGTTTCTCCAGTATTATTTTAGGATGCTGCCTTCGCCTCTTGGCAGTTTCACCCTCCGTGTACTCAGTCAGGGTGTGCTACAGCTCCCTGGGAAGGCACAGGTCACACCAAGCCCCAGGGATCAGTGCTTGGGGATGGATGGACAGAGCGAACTGCCTCAGAACAGAACTCCCTTTGTGGTTCCAAGTGGTACATTTTTCAAACAGGCTGCCCAGTGGTTTTAAAGTATAAGGAATAAAACTAGCATTTTCCAGTCAGTGCCTGATTTGGATCTCTTGCTTGGTGGCAAAGCGGATATTGAAATTGCTTCTCATATCACAAGAACAAGAACTTTTATCTGATATCACGTATGTGAGAGTCACAAAGACATGTCCAGCAAAGCTGCTTGTTTAAACCATTTCTTCGTCTTGTAAAAATACAGGATATTAGGATTTTTATTTTTATTTTTATTTTTTTTACTTCATTTGCTTAAGGATCAGTCTTACATGGGTCTTGCACAAGTCTTAAGGCCTTGAAAGGCAAAAAGCTCCATTAAAGCCCCTGGATTTGCACCAGCAGCAGCACTGACCAAGGGACAATGCTTTGCAGGGCCCTAGGCTGATGCTCAGGACTTGCTCTTCCTAAATGTTTGTGCAGTCCCCCATCCTGACTGGTATCTCCAGGTGCTGCTTTCATGCACACAAGTATTAATGATGGTGAAAGGAATTTCATGTTTTAAGCTGCATTACAAACAAACAAACAAAAAAAAAAAAAAAAAAAAAAAAAAAAAGCAAAAAAGATCTAAACTGCCAAAACCCATATCCGTATGGCCAGTAGAAGATTTTCTGCACTTATAAATCCTAATATGCTCTTGCAGGTGTGGTTAGTTTATAGATTTACTTGACATGCCTGCCCGCAGCAGTAGAGGGCTGGAGTCTCTGAATCAAGCCATCCCTTCCAATGTTAGGTTTTTAAACTCGTCTGGGGAGGGGAAAGTTTGTATTTTCCAGTTTCCAATGAAGCTGCAAAAGTTATATGACACGCCAAGCTTTTAAGGCGATTTATTGTGTGACTCTGGATACACTTTGATTTCTAGATTTATTTTTTTATCTGTAAAATGGATAATATGCAACTACTGTCCTTTTGTGGCATAGTGAGAAAAGTAGCTATCCTTAAATATCAAGCATATGTCAGTGGCACAAAATATATTAACCATATTAGAGATTATTTACATGGCAACTCACTAGATTCTTGAGGGAAAGCACTTATATACCAAAGTAATATTATTATTAAACATTCTTGGCTTTGCTCCTTCTGGTATGTGGGATAAGTTTGAGAAAAAGAGGGATATTGTGTTCTAGCCTGCATTATCTTTTGGTGAGTCTTACTTTTTTCTCTTTTGTTAACTTCAAGATTTGAAATGCAACTTACCTGTGCAACGATACGGTGTCTCATGTGAAATACTGAGACTGCTGCAGCCTTCTACGAACCAGACTGTCTTGCCAAGACAGAACCTTTGAAAGTAATAGAATCATAGACTGGTTCAGGTTGGAAGGACCTCACAGCCCATCATTCCACTCCCCTGTCGTGGGCAGGGATGCCTCCTACCAACCCAGGCTGCCTTAAAGCCCCCTTCAGCCTGGCCTTGGGTACCTCCAGGGATGGGGCACCTACAGCTTCCCTTCCTCCCTTTTCCAGATCAACGCTTGATTGAAAATCAAAGTTGATTGTAATGCTAGTTTGAAAGTGGCCATGTTCATCTGCATTAATTATTTTTTTCTTTCTTTTTTTGATGCAGATTATTTTTCTTAATGCATGTCAAACATTTCCTAACTCTTGCTATGCAGAGTGTCTTTAAGAATTACGTTTTAAAAGAGAATGTGTTGAAGAGAGTGTTTATATCTAGAATACCCTATGTAGATTATAGCATGAAATTTTTGAAGAGCATTTTTTGTATTTTGAAATAAAAATGCCAGTTAAGCCTGCTTTTGGCATGAATATGAGCGTGTTTTTTTTTTTTCTTTTCTTTTCTTTTTTTTTTCCCTTTGGCTTTCGGTTTTGCTTTGGTTTTGCTCTGATAACCAGATAAGTTTATCTGCTTTTATCTGGTTATACATGAACACAGTTTTCCACTTTAATTCACTCAATAATGTCAAAAGTATTGTTGGAATGAGTCTTTGAACTTGTGTCTGTGCAAATTTTGTTATGCAGCCTTTCTCTCGAGAATGCCGTCTCAAATAAGGTCATCTCCGATCTAACATTAACCAGTTCGGCCAAGAAAACAGGCTACTCTTCTCACTTTCCCATTTTTGTGTGTATATGTGTGTATATGTTCTTCAGAAAGCCAAACTTGGGCCAGCTGGTAACAAAGTCATTACTCCATCAGAAGACAGGAATTCAAGTGCACCATCCAACAATCTGGACAGGGTGAAGCTGACAGATTTCAACTTTCTTATGGTTCTTGGAAAGGGGAGCTTTGGAAAGGTAAGAATTCTTGATAACCTGCCTTTGCTACCTGGGTCACTCTGCCAGTTCTGGAAGTCACCAGCATTGGTAGGGCTGGATACTGGAAAAATAATGAATAGTGAACCATGAATACATATATATGGAAATCTGTTAGTCAAAAAAAAAAAAGGACTGCTATTTTTCTGACATTTTATCAGCTACTTATATGATGGTGTGCCCTTTACTGAAGAAGTCCCCTGGGATTTAGCCTTTTATCAGCCCCTGGGCAATATGCCTGTGATAAACCAGCGAGTTTTGGCTCAGGCATTGTCTAAAATGACTGGTACAGCAGTAGGTGACTAATGATGATATTTTTGGAGTTTTGATCAAGTTAGTCTGTACACAAGAGCTGGATTGCCATCTATACAGTTCATTGGGCATATGAGTCACCTTCTCCCATCGGTAGGTAGGAAGATTTTTACTCTTGTTTTTTTTTGTGCAGGTGATGCTGGCAGACAGGAAGGGGACAGAGGAGCTCTATGCAATCAAAATACTGAAAAAAGATGTGGTGATTCAGGACGATGATGTCGAGTGTACAATGGTTGAAAAACGAGTGCTGGCTTTGCAGGATAAACCACCGTTCCTAACACAACTTCACTCTTGTTTCCAAACAGTTGTACGTGATCTCTGTTTTGCAACTGTGATGTTTTCCATACTGTGTGATCATTAATTATGTCAGTTCAATAACTTGTACTATTATCCAACCTGTATTCCATAGATTCTGCACATAGGAAACAGTAAAGAAAAACACCCCTTATGTTTTAAACCTCAAATCTAGGATTAGAGATTTTTCTCCATATAGTAATTCCAGCAGACCAGTGGGAAAATTTGTAAATTTAATAATGTGTGCTTTGCTAAGTCAGACCCTTAAACCCAGATTTTCAAAGGTTCCTAAATACATTTAAGGATCTGAGGATAGTACTTGTAAGGTCTTAATGGCGCTTATTTTATCATGAGGGCATTACTCATGAATCAATGTTGATGGATTTAATTTAGTTTGCTGGTACCCGTGGCGCAAAAGAAAGCACTGGGCTTTTCTCTTCCTTTTCTATAAATAAACAAAGTGGAGATTTCCCCATCACATTGCAAAACATCTCCCAAAGACAGACTGCAGGATGGCTCTGACGATCCAGCGGCACCGTACTTGTCTGAAAGCAGCTCTGCAGGCAGTTGGCTCTCGGTGGGCGCTGGTTGTTTGGAGTTGCCTTTATTGACACAAAGTCAAGGCTCTTCTTGTCTCACCTTGGAGCTGTCTTAATGATGATAGCCCTGAATTAGTGCCCCAGCCATGGGCTGTAGCTTAATGGGGTGACAAAAGGACATACATATGTTGTTTTTCCACTTGACTATTCCATAACTTTTACATCAGGTAGTTTTAATCAAAACAACAACAAAAAACTAGTTAGTTAGAAGTAATAACATTGTAATATTCCACAAACAAATCATGTCATCCTGTCACCATTTCATAATACAATTGTCTGTGTTGTTAGGGGCATTTTCAAACTCTGTTTACTATCTACAAATCTCTGAGCAGAAAATGGCCAGAATGTAACAGATTTGCAAACATAATTAAGCACAGTAAAACACAAATCTGGGAACTATTGCACTTGGTAATTTTTTACTTTCTATAATATTCTTCCTACCTCTATTTAAGAAATGAAGATAGCTGTAATAGGATGAGAGCTCCTAGTAAGAAATAGACTTCTATCTCCCTGCAATTATGTATATCTTTATATTGTTTCATTAGCAATCAAAAAGCTTACTGTCATCAGTAATTGAAAAACCACTTTGATTAAGCTTATCTTTGTTTTGGGCAGCTTCTTTTTAAATATAAAACATACAAATGCCTCATGTTTTCTTGTTAAGGGGAGCGGAGAATAAAAGTTGAGGTATTTATATTTGCAGTATAATTTTTCAGGATGATCACATACAACAACAACGTGGCTGCATAAAGGTCTAGACAAGTATTGCAAACACCTTTACCTCATTTACTTCATGTTTTCCTAAATGTAGAGTACTTTGCTGTGAAATGCTCTGGAGGATTAGTATTAGCTACAAAAATGAGAAATTGAATATGAAAGAGAATAAAAAGCATATGCTGTTTGGCCATAGAAAAAACTGATAGATTGTTGTTAATGTTTTTAGCTGCTCTTTTTCCTTGCAGGCTTCTGTTGCCATGGATTTTACAATAAGACAATTCATATAAAAATCTAAATTTTATAGTTACAATCTGGCCAATTAACCATTTTGCCCATGGCTCATCTGTTGGACTTAGCTTAGAAAATCACAGCTTTTAAATGTATGTTAATGTTCTAAATTCTTAGTTTCTGGACCAGTAGAGACATCCTATTTCCAATTGGTGGTCCTGGAGGAAAGAGGGGGAGTAGAGGTTATACTAGAGCATCTTAATAATGAGCCTCTTTCCCATCAGATTATTGGGAACTTTTATGTAAATACTTCAGGATAATGCTTCCATCCAAAATAAATAAAGGAAAATCAGAGGAAGCCAAAAATATCTCTTCTGCAATTGGGAGGAAGACTATTAATGCACCTTATATGCTATCTGGATCACATTATAACTGCAGATATCAAGCTTGCCATAATGTTGTCTGCCAGAATTTTCAAAGCTAGGTGGCCTAAATCATCCACCCTAAATAAAAGATGTTTGTAGAGTGTGAACAATGTATTCGTACAGAAGGCACTTGGAAGAGGTCAATTTTAGTCCTCTGGAAAATGGGGAACAGATTGCTTCAAGTCTTACTGTCTGAAGGTCGCTAAGTGGGGAAAATTCTACATAAGTGCACTGCAATATGTTGTGGTCATGTTTCACTTGAGATAACTTGGTATAGATTTTAAAAGTCTTAACTGTTGAAGAAAAAGTACCCTTCAAAATACTTTATTGCAGTCTTTCTTTAGCTGAAATAGGGTCTTGTGAGAAAGGAACTTGGTGTCACTGGTGAAGGTTGAAGATACTTTTGTAAACGCTTTAATTTCTTTTCTTGCCTCCTTCTAGTTATGAAAAGAAAAAAATATACTTCCTAAGAAGGAAAACTTATTAGGAGGTGTTAGAAATGGGCTGAAAGTAAGAATTTTCAACCATCTTTAATGCTTTTTCACATTTATTTTTAGCAGACAGAACTATACGTGAGTAATTATGAGAACATTGTAGACAACTTATATATAAAATTGCATCGCTAAAATTGGCAAAACCAGACAGATCCCATCAGTCATTTACTCTTGCAGGTTTTACAAAACATCCCATTTCCATTTCCTGATCTATCAATTCTGCCAGAATGTACAACCAGTCCCAATAATCTTAAAAGCTTTATAATAACATATCAGTGATTTTTTTGCCGATCAATGCATATCTAATATTATGTCTAAAGTATTTATGTGCATCTTTAATACTTTATCCTAGGACCGCCTGTATTTTGTTATGGAATATGTGAATGGTGGTGATCTCATGTATCACATTCAGCAAGTAGGAAAATTTAAGGAGCCACAAGCAGTGTGAGTGTTCATGTTTATATACTTAAATCGTATCATCATCTCAATTTTACCCTGTAAGGGGGTTGGATTTCTCTGTCACACTATCAAGTAGTATCTTCCTAGGTTTAGTCTGAAGTCTAGGCTGTTGCTTTTTGTGTTGCACTTTTTAAGACCCAGAAGAAGTTTATTTTGAAGATGTTGGCACACACAGGCCGAAAGTAGCCATGCCTTTATTAAACAATGCTGCAAAACAAAGGCATGCAGTGTGTGCTTTAAAAGTGACAGTTTAAACAAGGCAACAGGATATTAAAAGTATTACTTAGTATTCTCGTGTTGCTTTTAAAAGCAAATATAAAAAAGCGAGAACATTTCAGTCTGAATTAATATTATAGGGAAAGTTATAGAAATACACTCCACATTACAGTGTAGTTTATACAAGATAAATTCAATGCACAGCTTATAAGAAGTTCTGTGATTCTACTTTTTATAGAAGTTTTATTTGTGAGAAGATAATAAATCATTAGATGTTGTTTATATCCATGGTCCCTTTTAGATTATTGTACATCTGGCATATCAGTGAGTAACTGATAATGATCTGCGACATATTCAAATGTGAATACCATCAGCACCATTTTAGTCATGCTTAAAACATCTCGTCATCATTTATTAGTGTTTCATAAATCATTTACCAATGAAACTTTAAAATCAAGTGTGACCGACTCCGTTTAAGAATTTGGCTAAAATAATTTCTCATGCTGATTTAAATAATCAGGGCTTGTTTAAATGAGAGGCCTTCTAAATATAAGCGTTTGTGATATAAAACAGAGTGTCAACAACTCGCTAAATAAAAACTCAGTGGTGTCAGAACACCCTTGGTCCCCAGCTAATGTAACCTGCTGAACATCCGTTGGAAACGGTGCTTTATGACAGCTCACGTCTGTGGAGCATATTCGTTCGCACACGTCCACAAATAGCTCTGGTTTCAGAGCTAAGCGTTCATTTTCCTTATGCTAGCCTAAAAAATAATCTTGTCTTTAGATAATCTTCTTGCCTGTAATTTGTGCAGAAACAGGCTTCAAACATCCATCAATATTATATATCCTTTAACTACATTCAGCGATTATATTTTATATGGTAATCATTTTAATTAGTTTTATGTAATTAATCCATTAAACGCCTGTATAAAGGAATACTATTTCTGCAAATGATTTAGTGCCATATGAATTGCAATGTAAATTGAATTGCATCCTGAGTTCAGCATTGATATGTGATTAGAGATAATGACCTATGCGGGCAGACTGATCAGTGCAGTAAAAATGCTGTGCTTCAGCTGCAGAAAGTTTTTTTCTGGTCTAGGGAGAAATTTCCAAATAAAAAAAAAAATCTAAACTATGTTATCATCAAACACTCAAAACTGATTGTATCTCATCAAATACTCAAAATTAATTGTATCTGTTAAAGTAAATTTGAAGTAATATATCTTTTATGTCTACCTAGAATGTATATTTTTATACCTAAGTTATCATTTTTTACCATGATGCATTTCCAAAGTATTTTGTGAGAGGAAATCATGAGGCAACATGAAATCTGTTGGGCTTTTTTCGTACAGGTTCTATGCAGCTGAGATCTCGGTTGGGTTATTCTTTCTCCATAACAGAGGGATTATTTATAGGTGAGTATAATCTGTTGTAAGTCATTTCTGAACCATTTTTAAAACCCTTAAATGATCAGTTCCTTGATTTTTTCAGTGCATTTTTTAAATATGTTACAAAAAGCAATCACAGCAGCATTCTGTTGGTGGTATTGTTGCTGGAGCACTGTAAACCAAAGCCTCTGCTTTACCTGAACTTTTCTGTGCTCTGCCCAATTCAAGTGAAAACTCTCAAAAATGTGAAACAACTTGTGCTTTCCTGTGTGAAGGTTCATAAGTGTCAGTGTGAGTGTTCTCATATCATCCACAGCTCTCTCTTCATTAATTGTCGGGTTTCGATGCTTACGGCTCTTCTCATATATCTGCAGGGAGGTACCCAGCTCCCTTAGGACTGCAGAGTGCCGTGCAAGTGCATCCCCCATCCCTCCACCCCCAGATAGCTGCACATACCCCTCACCTGGCCACAGAAATAGATACGTTGGCCCTAACTGATCCTAAGCATTAACATTAAATCATTGTGATTCGTCATAGAGATCTGAAATTAGATAATGTGATGTTGGATTCAGAAGGACACATTAAAATCGCTGATTTTGGAATGTGCAAGGAACATATGTTAGATGGAGTAACAACCAGGACCTTCTGTGGCACTCCAGACTACATTGCACCAGAGGTAAATATTTACCATTTCAAGAATCTTACAGTCTCTCAAATGAGAATTGTCAGCACACGCGTCTCACACCTCCAAATGTTGATAGCTGGAGCTCTGGATGCTCTGTGGATGTACCATGTGTATTTCTACAGATATATTGAATAACTTCATGAATTAATACAGTTACATCAGTAAGACCTCTCTATTTTAAAATGTATCCAGTTAATTAAAAACTTTATTTGGTATGAGATCAGTATTTCAAATTTTGTTTGTACTAGCAAAGACTAAATAAGCAGGCTCACCCCCTTGTGATTTTTAATTTGTAGCATGAAAATGTTGTTGTACAAAACTGTGCTTCACTGTGAAGTCAGAGAAAGTTCAGGGAGGTTGCTGATGAGATCAGCAAACATTTTATTGGGAACAAACGTAGTTTCTTTAATGTTTTTCTCAAGAGGTTCACACAGCTGCCAAAATACATATCTTTAAATGCTGTTCAGCATTTTCAGGAAAACACAAATCTCATTGATTTTTGGGAAGGGACTGATGAGGCCTTGAAGCTTTTCATTGACCTCCCTACAAAGCTGCTTGGGTCCGCTGCAGGCCCTGTCTTACAGGGGGTGTGCACTTGTCCTGAGGTACTGCTTTTGATCTCGGGAAAACTCCTGTCATCAAAAGCCTCAACTAAGCTGTAAGAACGGGACTTGAACAAAATTGATATAATAAATCTGTACTTTGACTTGGGTTTTCCACGACTTACCAGTACCTCTGCTGCATTCAAGCCACCAAAGTACTGAAAATCCCATTCAAACACGAACCTAACTGCAGAGTGTCTGAAATGCAAACTGGGGGATGAGAAACACAGCTCTATTTTAAAGCACTGAGATAGAGAAATAGGAGCTTAGAGTTAAGATTTTTTAATCTGGATATGATTTGTATTTCAGTAGTCTAGGTATAAGACATGAAAAACAAGCACATGTGGTGATTTGGAAATTATTCAAATATATGAATATTAAAATCTGGTGTTTGTGCGTACTGAGCTTTCAAGAGTCTTGATTTGTTTGGCTGCAAATTCAAGGCAAGAGGCTGTATCCTGATCCAAGAGACGCTGTGTTTCACCAAGTGCTGAGCAAGAGGCAGCGCTGGCTGGAACATTTCTGGCTGTAATTGAATGTTTGTTGGAGTATAGGAGGTTTATACATGGACAAGTAAATTAGTGTCTAAGGTGAATTTTGTCATCTTTATGAAATTGGAATGAAAAATAGTTTATTTTTTTCTAGTTGTTAATTCATGCTTTTCAGAGTGAAATACTGTGTATTATAAAACCCCCCCTTTTTTTTCCTCCACTAATTGCTGTTGCTTGCTACAGGATATCAGAACCACCAGAGCAGTATTTCATTTTCTTCTGTCAAAACATAAATGAAGCCAATGTGACAAATCAAAAAGTCTCCTTTCTGTGGCAACAGGCTTGTGCCAGCTAATACCAAAGAGCACATTATCAGTGCCAAAATGCTCAATATGGGTCAGTGCTGGAATTATTTATTTTACTTTATTTGGAAATCCCATGCGAAGAAATAAACCTTTTACCAAAACATTCTGTCACTGGGAGGAAATTACGCTTTCCATTATCTTATAAACAGATTTTTGTTGTTGTTGTTGTTGTTAGACGATTTTCTTTAGTTTCTGAAGACGTTATTGTGACTAACAAGTTGCTAACTAGGTCTGTGATAAACTTCAAAGTAAGGTTGATGTCTGGCTTCCAGGAGCATTTCAGCATGTTCCCATGGGCTAAGATGTATAATAGATTATAATGAGGATGCGTTTCCAGAGTACTGCTCCCTGTTGGTACAGCATTTAGAAAGGTGGATTTGCACACTCACTGTAAAATACTGCTTTCCTTTTGTATTCTTGGGGATTTATTACACACTGGTGTATAACACTGATAGTAATATTCCTTTTTTTAATCATACCCAATTTGAGAAGTATGCAGAGGCTGAACTGGCTGAATCCTGGGTTTGACCACATCTGTCAAGCAAAAAGTAGTTCTCTGGTATTTATTGATGTGCTGAACTTAAACATAAATATTTATGATCAGGGCAGTATAATAGCCTTGAAATCGATTAATACTTTGTATTTCCTTAACTAGTCAAGAGAGACAGAAGGAGATGGATGTCGAGGCTTAGTGGGGATCCTGGCAGCACCACCCTACCATAAGCACCCCAGCAGCAGCTAGAAGACTGATTTTGGATTTCAGAAGACTTTAAATTAAAAATTCCTTTCCTCTTCTCTATCAAATAGCCTCAGACCTTAAGTTTTAACTGTAGTTCCCAGGATTAGGGAAGGGTAGTAGGTATTGCAATGGTTTGGAAAGTGTACTCTTGACTGTTTCTTATACTAGGTATATTTATTTCTTTTAATAACTGTGCTTTAACTTTTCCAGTAGACGTAAGAGATGTTCACAAAAGACTCTCTCTTTTGCCTCGGGGATATAATCTTTTCATCCCAACTGGCTACCAGCTGCAAGTGGCAATGATCTAAACATTCCTACAAATTGCTGGTATTAATCTCCGTGTCCTGCTCTTCACTGTGCCTTCCTTGGAGGCAAAAAAAAAAAAAAAAAAAAAAAAGGAAAGGAAAAAATGCAGTCAACATTGCTCTGCCAGTTTGGTTTGATGCACTCCTGAGCTCTCAAATCTACAGAACCTGAAAAGGCAGAACCCTTATAATAATAATTGGTAGGGGAAATAGGACATTTGAAATGCAAAAAGGCAATCATGTAAATTAGTGATGGAGAAGGAGGGAAGGGAAGGGTCCTATCAACTTTCCTTTCCTGCCAGGCCAGTAGAAAGCAGAGGCCATAGCAGGAGGAGAGGACAGGTCTTCATTTCTTGTCCCACAGCCCCCCTCACTGCTCTGTGGGTCTGCTCTGCTCACTGCCATGAGACAGGAGGTCAGTGTTAATATGCCCCTCCTTAGTAATGTGTCTATATTTATTCCAAGAGATACCAAAGCCTATACCTGCAGATAGGCTGATGGCAGCTGCTGCCAGGCCGGCAGTGCTGGCTCTGGGCACAGCACCTGGGAGGTAATGCATGGTGATTGCGGGATGAGGAGGAGGGAGCTGCTGAAAATACGCCGTTTAGAACTTGCTGACTTTGTACCACTGCATTTGACTGTGTATTCAAATCTCATCTGCTTCTTCCCACATGTAATTCCTTCCTTGAAATGAGCATCCTTTCCTCTCCTTTGCGTTTTCTAATTAATTCTTTGAGTAATTCCCGATGTTATGTGTGGGTATAACCATCGGTTTCCGTGCGTGACACACAGATTGGAGAATGAAGGTGGCACATTGGTTTGCTGTGTTTCACTGGTGTCATATCCTTACTGGGGTTCAGCAGGTGATTCAAATGGGCATGTTTAATTAGGATTAAAGGAAACACCCTATAGTGTTAGGTACATCAAAGGGCAGTGACAGCAAAGTACCACCTTTTCCTACATCGCAACAGGGACAATGAAGTGTTTATATTGCATTTGCAGTGGGACTTCTCTGAAGTGGGCCCTTTCCAGTCCCAGTGGAACTCGATGTCTGTATTTCTTTCCCCAAATCCCACTTTTTCACCATGCGATTGGTTCCACATAGAGATGCATGGAAGGGCCACTGCTCTGCTTGTCGTGCGCTTCTGTTGATGTTGACATGGAGCATCAAATGAATATTTCAGATGATGACATAGGACAGAAATTTTTGTGCTCTCGTGACTCTTACCATATGTTAGGTTAACTGTAGGAGATTTTTTCATGTTAATTCTGTCTCTCTTGATGATTCTGCTTGATATGCTCCCACAAAGGCAAATTTAATTGGGGCAGATTGCATTTGCTGATGAGAATGCTATTTAGAGAACAGCCCAATCCTGACTTGCTTCTTGCTGGTTAAATAAACGGCATCCTTAGGTCCATGCTTAGTTACATCTTTCATTTTATGACATTGCAGTACCTTTTTAAAATATTTCCTCTCCTCAGTACTCTCATCAAACTCTTTGGCACTAGGAGGAGAAGTAGATCAGGGCATGCTGGACAGACCTGCCTGCCAGCCTGAGACCATGCCTGTCTCCTAGGATTTCCTTTCACAATGCTATGGATCTATCCTTTTCTCATTTGCTAATTTAAATATATTGTTCCTTCCAGAACCACTTCAATGCAGTGCAGTTATTGTACAAATTGTTCTGCCCTTACAGATTAATGACCTTCTGAAAAATATCCCCTTCTGTTTTGGTAACGCACCTTGCCATTCCATCAGGCAAGGAGGTATTGTGGGAGAGGGGTTGAGGATGAAATGTTTTAATGTTTTATTTGTGTAAAGGTCAGAATTTTTTTCTGGATAAATTCTGAGTGTTTAGTCTTTGAAGAAGCAACATTGATTCCTCAGGACCTCTGGGAACTTGCTGGTGATAGAAGTGACAGGGAGGGCAACCAAGTATGTCCACCACCGTAACATGAAATGAATGTCCCAAATATATCTTCAAAATATAAAAGCCCATATAAAAGCCCAATGTATGTGACTAATGCTAAAAGACAATTAATAAAGATAGCCTTTATGTAGGACCTTTCAGCTGAGAATCTTGTTACTACCTCTGGTTGTGTAATACATTTTGAAGTGAGATTTAGTTTGAATTTTTTTGCTTAGAAACACTGCAGTAATTTTAAATTCATGTGCTGCTGTTACCCCAGCAAAGAATGTGTATTCATATAGAGGCTCTAATTCTATTTCGTAGCCAGGCAGCCCTGAAAAACAACAAAACTTGCCAGTTCAACTTCCATTTTAGGAAACTAAGAAATCTGGCATATATGGTCTGTACTGGTCTTAGCAATTATTTCACAAAGACTAAAAACATCAAAACATATTGGAGGCCCTGCCTTCCCCAACACAGGTGGGATGTCCTGCATCCCTCCATCATTCCCATTATCCCTTCACAGTTATTTAAAAAGAGATCTGAGCAGGTATCTGAACCTCAGAACACCTCTACAGGATGCCCAAATGCATTTCTTAAATAAAAGAACACTGATCTCTGAGCAGGTTCTGATAACAGAAAATGACGCACAAGGGGACCTGCGTGCTGTTTGCCCTCACAGCCTCTCATTGTTTCAGCACTCAGTTTGTGCTTCTGGGTGAGTCAGATGCAAACCCAGAGGACGCAAAACACTTGATGTTTCCATTAGGCTGAGCAGCAGAAACCACTTTCTTTTTGGTGTAACTGGTATCTGGTTTCATACTAAGAGTATCTCAATCGTGCAACTTGGGAAAACGTAACTGAGCTTTTTGGGGTTTTGCTCTTAAATTTTTATTCCTCTTAGAGTGGAACAAAACCATAAATATTGAAAAGAAAGACTTAATTATTGATAATCTGTAAATTAGTGAGTCTCATAATTTGAAGCTTTGACATGGATGGAAAAAAAATTTGTCGTCTCCTACATCGTGCTATCTACTGCCTTCCTTGACTTCAAATGCACATCTCAAGATCTCCTAAGAGCTGAATTTCCCAAGATATCAGAATACCAAACGATGCAGGTGGGTTTAGAATAGCATTTGCAAAAATGTCCAACTCCAGCTGGAAACAGTGATTAGCCGGAGTGAGGATTACAGTGGTGGCTTTCTGGGTCCTTGCAAAGAACTATGTTTGTTTCTATGTCACTGTTTACCTAATATGCCACCAGACTGGATGTTGGATAACACAGGATTTTTGTTTTTGTGTGTGTGTGATTATACAGATTATTGCTTACCAGCCCTATGGGAAGTCTGTGGATTGGTGGGCATACGGAGTGCTGCTGTATGAGATGTTAGCTGGCCAGGTAAGAGTTACCCTCCTGTGCTTGTCATGACCTCTTCCTGCCCGTCCAATGCTGCTCTTTCAAAAGTTACTAAAGGGCTAAACCCTTAGGGGACATGCGTGGGGCTTTTCATACTCATATTATCTCCATGTACTCTTGACTGTCTCTGACTCCACTGAGAATGTGTTTAGGTTTTAAGCTCTTTATATTGCACCCACATAATAAAGTACTGCCTTTGAATATGCTTCCTTTGTACTGTAATGATTTTTTAAATAGCCGTCTTCAAAATTGAATGGGAGAGAGACGCTTTAGCAGGAAAATGCATGTCAAATGGAAGAAATATAATTTAGTAGCTTGAAACCGCAGGGAGACATAATAAGACCGTGCATATGCTCTGCATTGCAGTTAAGTCACACGAATACAGCTTTTGTATTCTGTGTCCTGGGGGTAAAGTATGGGTCTCACTGCTTGAAATAAGCTTAGTTACAGACCCCTTATTCTGCACAGTTACTGAGACACTGCTCTCTGAGTCATTGAAGTAGAAAAGCAACTCTGTACTACAGTAAATGGCAGATAACTACCGACTTCAGGAACTCGGTTGATCTTGAGTTGGAAAAGATTTGTGCAGGTGGCTTTCAGTGAATGTTAGCTAGGGGTATGCATTTCCTAAGCTTAAAACATACATTTTAACCAAATGCATTTAATAGTTTCTCTACTAAATTCCACTCAACATTTAAAAAAAGTTTTTAAAGGGTTGCAATTGCAGTTGTTAACATTTACAGTGTGCACTGCAAATATTAGACAGCTGAGTGCTTTTGAGACAGTGAGATTTATTATTAGCTGGGACTTAAACGTGTCCATATCCTCGGGGACTCACCCAGGAGCACTTCCCTCATCACCTGTATTTAGAAATAAAATGCAGCCCTGTCTGGTGATGCAGCCTCCTCCTCACAGAAGCAGAGCCTACATGCATGTCTTGTAAAACAAACTGGAGTTTAGCTGGAATTAAGCGAGGAGTGGATATACCTTAACACAAGGTAATTGAAAGTTACAGTCTCCAAACTTTACCCCTTAAAGTACTGCTGGCTGCCTGGTACACAGCAATTTTAAAAACTAGAGATGAACATGAAGATAAACTTATTAAAGGTAATCCAGCAAACCTTTCATTAGCCTTGCTGCCATTCTGGGGGCAGAAATGAACTTCTCTTTGATTTCTACCTGAGACTGCTAAGCACTAGGTTTCTGGGTCAGAAGATCCCCAGGCTGCAGATGGCTGTGAGTTTGGTATATATTCCTGAGCAAAGACCACAGCTTACTGACGTCTTCGGGCATCTCTGCCTGACTGGGAGGCAGGCTGCTGGGCTGAATGCACCTCTAACATGACCCAGTATGGTATAGTATTGCTATGCCATCTCATAAAAAGAGGAAAATTAAAGAAAAAAAAAAAAAAGGTAATTAATTTACATGTGCCTTATTTTTAACAGCCTCCATTTGATGGAGAAGATGAAGATGAACTTTTCCAGTCCATAATGGAGCATAACGTTTCCTATCCAAAATCACTGTCCAAAGAAGCTGTCTCCATATGCAAGGGGGTGAGATAGATGTTTCTTTATCATTAAGTTTCTTTTTGGCAGTCTTTATGAATAACTAAATTTGTCTGGCTTTGCTATGGCACTGTAGTATTTTAAGTGCAACTTCTGTCAGGCTGTGTTAAGTTATATTGTCATAAAGTGCTCATCGCTTGGTGTCACTGATAAGTATTCAGCTCCTCCTGCTGTGCCTACTTATTTTATGGTAAGAACAAATGTCAGAGTCAGTAGCTGCCAAATCCAGAGCAGAAATTATAAACAGGATGATGGTGTGAAACGTCTCCTCCCGCCTTGCTTCTCAGCCCTTGGCAGCACAACCCCAGTTTTGCAAGGTGAGGAGATTTCCCAGTTTAAATGGGTGCCAGATACTCCAGCAAATGTGCTGTTGTCCTCAGCCCAGTATGCCTAATCACAGCAGCAGAATAAAGAGTTAATAAAAATAATTTTTCAGTGCAGACAAAGATGAGGCTATGTGAAAATATGTAGCATAAGCACAAGGGAACTGTGGAGAAATTGTGAGCCAGTTGTAGCCTGTGTGGCCAAAAATTTATCTTAGTTTTGAAATTGTTGTGTTTTTTTCCAAGGAAAACAATAACTTGATTTGAAGGGATTAGCTCAGGGAAAAAAAATAAAAAATAAAAAAAAATAACTGACTTTCTCTTTCTCTTGACTCCCTAGTGATTCGATTCCCTAGAGTACTGTCATTCTGCGGCTTTTCCAAACCATCCCCTATAAAGCCTTACTTTGATGTCTTACATCACTGCACTTAGTGTCAGTTAATTTGGTAATTACTTTTTTCCTTTCCTTCAGAAGAATTTAAGTAGTATTACACTTGGATATGAATCCTGAAAGAAAAAATCGTCAAGAAAAAGAAAATGTGCTTAGAACAAAGTAAAAGAAAAGACCACTCTAATTTTGGAGCCTATATTAATGTAGACATGCTGCTTCTGGCTAACTAAACAATATATTTTTGTAAAGTACACGGAGATTGATGCCTTGTTGTGAAAATCATGCGTTCACCCAGCACAGTTTGAACCTGATCCAATTATCCTGTTTGCAGCTCTCCTGCTTGCTGCTATTCCGCTAGCTACTTATGCAAAGGGAGTTCAGAAAGTCTAAATTGCATCGTGCCACTAGGTATAAGGTCAGGTATCTGTGATATAACATCTTCAATGTCTGCATTAAGCTAACAAATTAATCCCAGACTTGAGTGAGCATTATACCTGAGCTAAGAAGTCAGTGCAAGAAAACAGCTCTGTTGCCGGTACTCAGCAGCAGCTCAGCAAACCCAGGATGGTACATGGTCAGGCAGGGCGAACGTGCCCGCTGTGCTCCTCAAATTGAATTCTCTGCTTGACAGCCTTTCCACTGGTTCAGAGCATGTTGGGTCTGGTGATCTCAGTGACTTTGGAACAGAATTACAGCTGCTAGAAATGTTATTCACATTTTCTTCTATCACCTACTGTTAAAGTGAGGGGTTTAGAAAAGTTAACAAAAGTGGCAAAGTTGCTGTTAAGCTAGGAGAATGACGTGATGTGATCCTAGCCCAGTGCCTAGCCAGCTTCCTGAAGTCTGCTTCGGGCCTCTGCTAGTTTCGGAGTTGGAATGTGATCAAATGAACATTTGGAGGGAGACTAAAGTGGTACAGCTGAGGTTTTAAAAAGATGTGTCGAGGTATCACTGCCTCCAGTGTATTAATCACATACGATTTGTAGAAGAGCTTTAAAAAGTCCCCATAACACTGGAACTGAGAGCTGAAGGCTGCCTTGCTCAATGCCTTATGTATGATACGTAGAACAGACGAACAAGATTTTGGAGGAGCTTGTTAATTAGGGAGCACATTACTGTTCCGAAGCTGGCAATGCTGGTGTTGTGTTGTGTTGTGTTGTGTTTTGTTTTGTTTTGTTTTGTTTTGTTTCCCAACTCTGCTTAATCTATGCTACTGGGTGTAGTATTGACCAAGATGTCATTAAAGATGCAAGGGAGGAAACACGGATGAGATGTTGTCAGCTGGGTGCCAAGAAACTGCAGGCTCCATAATGAGATGTCTTCAACAGGCCCAGAAAAATGTACTTCATACAGCTTCAGTATATTGGGATTTATTAAGTTTAATTGATCGCTGAGGTCAGGCAGAAGCTGTTCTGGAGATTTATAAGACTGAACTGAAAGACCAAAGGCAAAATGCAGGGGCGAGTTGTGTTGTGAGCCAATGGGTCCGCAGTGTGCCCAGGGCTCCGTGTGTCCACCCAGGCCTGCAGCACTCGCCTCTGCTAATGGGAAACAGTGCACAGGCACGACCTTTAATTTGGCTGCTGGCATGCTGTCTCCAGTGATGAAACAAGGGAACTCATCTTCAAAAAATAAATTTTAGCTTTTCAAAGCAATCTTATTAGCAACTTGCATTTTCAGGAGAGGAGCAAGAACATTGCAATCTGGGGAATGTCTGTCTCGCTTCCACTCCAGCACTCAGGGTAATCATTTGGTGTTTTCTTCCTTGGTAGCTAATGACTAAACATCCTGCAAAACGCCTTGGCTGTGGCCTTGAAGGTGAAAGAGACATCAGGGAACATGCTTTCTTCAGGAGAATTGACTGGGAAAAACTGGAAAACAGAGAGATCCAGCCACCTTTCAAGCCCAAAGTGGTGAGTGAGGTGCCGGACACGTCCCTCGCTACACGTGTCTGCGGGTGTGCTTTCCTGTGGGGTCAGTGTGGTGCCGGCTTGATGGTGCTGAAAATCTTCTAAAATAGGGCATTTTGAAGGTGGCGGACCCATCTGGAAGTCTGCTAATGTTTTGGCAGCCTGCGGCATAACCCGGTGTTGTTTGCTCCTTGTGAAAAAGCCCCACAGTGGTTGGAGTCCTGACTGGACATTCATGCACTGCATGAGATGCTGAAAATGGGGAAAAACTGGCATATTCACATCAGCTGCTTGAGGCATGTGGTAAATGCCATTCCTGACTGTCTCCTCTGAACAGCATCCAAAGTCAATGACTAAAAGTGTCTGAATTACTGAATTCCCTCCTCAGTGGGCTCTGTTCCCCAGGGACTTGCATTCCCCAGCCTAGAGTGACAGAACTCAGGTCTGCTGAGTTGGCAGGAATAGTACCTGATTTATTTTTCATATCTATTACTGTTTTACACTCATGTATCTGTAGGAATATTTTAGAAATCCAAACAAGTGTCCTTAGTGCAAGAACCATTTGCATAGCATAATTTGAAGAACTGCATCTGTTGACACAGAAGTTCTTTCAGCATGTCCTGCGCTTTACTGACAGGCCAAAAAAATTATTTGCACACAAGAATATAAGCTTTCAGGAACAGCTGTAAATTGTTATGTCTTGACATCAAATCTTTCTTCTCTAACACTGTTTACACTTCAGCTGAGATGTGTAACAGTCTCTAGCACGGCAGGTATAGGATCATTGCTCTGTGCGCTGATTTATTTGTCAATACAGACATGCTAGTGGGGTATCACAAACTAATGAGCAGAGGCAGAATATATTCCTCCCGTATTGCATACAAATCCCTTTTTCACCTCGCCAGGAGGGGAGTTGCATGGCGAGAAGTGTTTAGTGCTAGGGGAAATCATCCTTTTCATATAATGTGGATTTTGCACACAGGGAGGAATGTAAGTACGTAAAAATCCATACCTGATACTGCCAACCCTGGCCAGTCGTTCCCAGAGCTGGCTGTCAGAGGGGAGCTGCACTTCTCTACAGAACATTTTATGTAAGATTTTCATTATGTGCTTTTTAGGTCAAAATTACTGTTGATCATAAAACAAGTCTACCTTCACATCTGTAAGTGTAATTAGCTTGAGAACTGAGTGCTCAGACTCTCCTTGAAGTTAAAAGTAATGCCAGCATGATGATACTAAGTGCTGAAATATGGTCTGGTTCCATCGTAGCACACTTGGTGGCAGATCCTGGCTTCCATTCAGAGCAGCTGTTATCTTTCTCTGTGGTTATCATGACCAATTTTGTTTATACAGGCTGCTGTTGAAAGACACCAAGGAGATTCAGGCATTCACATGGAACTGAACTTTCCCAGACAAAAATAATTTAAAATCCAAATCTGGTATTTACATACCCTATGTATAACTCGTTCATTGTGGTTGCTGATTCTATTTATATTGATTCTAGAAACCAAAAAACACGCAAACCTTAATGCGTGTCAAGACATGGACATATTTATAAGCTTCATTTTGTTCTGTTTTCAGAAAAACACTCTAGGTGCATCTTTTCTGGGAAGCACTTTGCTGCAGGAATAATCCTGCTGTTTTTGCACACAGGCACAGTTCTCACTCCAGCACAGAGCTGCAGATTTGGAGTCAGCAGTCAGTTGGTTTAAATAACATTTTCCCTTCAAAACTGACATTTCAGAGGCTGTAGACATAGAGTGACTACTTGGCAGGAAGGACGTTTTCTCATATTTGTAAGTGTTAGAGTTCTGAGAGTCCCCTATTTTCAGTTCTGCTTTAATACCCCATTAACACTCATGATAGCAGTGGTGTTCTTTAATGTGAAGAAAAATATATAATTGAAGATACAAATAGATTGATAAATGATTAAATTAGTTCATATTACATTTACATTTTATGAGTTATTCTTCCATCTCTACTAATATAAGCAGTAATGAGATACCTAATGGAGTCAGAACTTCAGTTTCAGTATGCAGCTGGTTTGAATAGTTTCCATTTATTGGGGGAAAAAGAAAAAAAGATTGAGCATAATTTTGTGGAAGCATCACACATCTCTGTAAAACATCTGTTAAGCAAAAATGTCTTCCCTGTGGAAATATCCTTTCGGTTGCTTCTCTGAATCGACTGTACAGCCTCAAAATAAATTTGACTGTTAATTTGGAGATACACTGACGTTCATCCAAATGATGAAGAGATTTCCCTTGTTAGAGTTCAGCTCTGTTCATTCTGTGTCCCAAAAGGCATTGCCTTCAGTGGGCACCAGGGTACTCAGTGAGCACAGAACCTCAGGTGAAAAAAGCAAACCACCGTTAGCATTTAACCTGCTCAAGTGTCCCTCTGCTTGTGCTCTTCGGAGGTGGAACAAGTCTACTTCTATCAGCACTGTGGTGCGGTACCTGAGCATGCATTTTTCAGCTGAAATATAAAACAACTTGTGCCTGGGGCAGCAGCAGTTCTTTGCAGCTCAGACTGGCTGGCGTGTCCAAGTCTTTGTGCCAGGTGCTTTGCAAGGAGATCGGAAGCTGTACGGTTTTCAAGACAGGGCATGAGCCACACATCTCACCCTTGAATTCCCTTAAACAGGCCTCCCTTCCTCTTGTTCCTCCTCTAAATGAGAGGTTTTATTCATGTTAGATTAGTTCAGAAAAATCAATGTGTAATATTGGCCTGTTGTATAAATCATCTTCTGCCCTTTCAAAGTTACCCTCTAAATCTGAAGATAGTGGTGTAATGCAGTGTCATCCTCCCAGTCGCAATGTAGATACATTCACTACTGCAAATATTTGATAGTGCAGCCATCCTCCAGGGATGGGTAGAGAGGAAGGGGTCAGGGATGACAAGAAGTGTTCACTGCACATATAGTACATCCAGGCTTTGTTTACGAGTTTGTTATAGCAGATGGTTTTGAGAGAAACAGACTTACCTTTGGACCTCTCCACAATACTCAGTGTCTGTTTTTCCCCAGATGTGCAGTCTTTCTTCTACCCAAACCAATTTTGTTCTGCTCCCACCTTCATCCTCTTTTACTTGCTGCTAATCATACTCTCCTGCCTTCCAGCTGTTTCCTACATTACCCCAAACTATCTTTTTTTGCAAACCTGATTTCTTTTGTTTTCTGTTCTGAATGAATTGTGTTCCGTGGGTAGCTATATATAACCATGCTTCTCGGCTGGGCTTCACAAGACGATGTGTCTCTTCCCTTGGACAAAAAAAGAAAGCAAGCTGTGATAGCACATTTTGTAATGTGGACCTGCTCCCAGGGTACGCTCCCTGTCCCAGTTCCCTTCTTGGGCAGGCAGCTGGAGTTTGCTGGGAATGTGGTGGTTTAGCTCCTGGGAGAAGTTTGGAAAAAGGAATCACCTCCACTTTGTTTCATGGAGCTGCCTGACATCACTGCCCTGTGAGGTGACCCGGGGGTTAACTCAGGGAGAAATTCAGAAGGCAAGGATCAAATAAATACCTGCTGTACCTGAGCATCTCCGCGGTGTGCATCCAATATAGAGGTGCTCTACAGAGAATTTCATGGTGGGGAGCATTGGTGAGCATTTCGTCCCAATTCCTACCCCTAAATCCATGGTGCAGTGACTCTTCAGGTAGAGCTAAGTAGTTCGTTTTACTTTTATGTGCTTCTTCTTCTTCTTAAGAGAGTCACATTTGTCTTCATGTCTCCACTCCACACTTAGCGGACTGTCGGGTCGTGCTTGCAGTTTTTTATGCTGTCTTCTGCGAGGTCACCCAGGTTTTCACTACCCTGCAAGACTTTATTTCATGTCTGCTTCACTCCAAGTGGGACTGAAGTGTGATTTGGAATAAATATCTTCTGCGTCTGAGCAAGAGCTAGATCTGGGAATAGACAATTGCATTATAATGTGGCATAATTTCAACAGTAATAAAGATTATACATGGAAACACGCATGCATGGAAATATATCTATATGCCTATGTAAATCTGTTCATAATTTTCCAAGCTTTATATCCAATTTTAGCTCATATTTTCAGCATACATAATATTTCCTTTGGTAAAACCTGTCTCTTTGTTCTTTTATGTTAATGTTATGCCAGGGTAGCTCTGTTCAAGTTTATGGAATCACAGGAGTTTATGTGCTATACGAGGAAGAATTGAAGTATGTAAATGAATTTCATTAAGCTTTCTGCAGATCGTGAAGGAAACAAAGACTAACACAAAAATTTAATTTTGCATTGTAAAAGTTTTATGGAGAAGCAAAAGACTTGACAGATAAAGTATCTCTTGCCAATACATGTCCATAAAAATATTTTGTTTTTCCCTTTTTTATCCCACTGGCTCTGAATATTTACGCCTCTTTAACTCGTCACCTCATGCTGATGGATGGGAACTTTTCTAACTCTGCTTTTCATCAGAATTCATCTCTTAAAGCCTCTCTGTTTGCCTGAGATGTTTTTTGTTAAAATATAGGAAAAGAAAATTTCAACTAGTTGTAAGCAGTGAGGGAAACTCTTGCAGTCATCCTGAGAAATCTGCAAACAGCTGAGACTGCCAATGTATTGTTGATTTTTTTCACTTTTTTTTCTCTTTTTTTTTTTTCTTGCAGTGCGGCAAAGGTGCTGAAAACTTCGATAAGTTCTTCACACGAGGACAGCCAGTGTTAACACCGCCGGATCAGTTGGTCATTGCTAACATAGACCAAACAGATTTTGAAGGGTTCTCCTATGTCAACCCCCAGTTCGTACACCCCCTTCTACAAAACGTAGCATGAAACAGAAGAACAGGAAGCAATCCCGCAGTGGGGAACAGTACTTAACCCTACAGTTTTTAGGGTTTTGCCTTGTTGATTCCATTTGGGCCTGAAAATTGTAGGGTTAGAAAGTGTAAGATGGGGGGAAAGGCCACTTTTTCAGGATTTTGGCTTTGCAACAGAGACACTGTCTTAATGGGAGATGAATTAGTATACAGTGCCCATTTATTCTCCTAGAAGTCACCGCTGACTCGTCTAAAGTTACCCATTTTTGGTACATAACACAGTTTGTCTATTTCCCCCTGTCCTTTTTCTCCCTTTTCCACTGTGCTATTGTTAGAAATAATCTGAGACCCCCGGGTCTGAGAAAACACCTCGAGCACTGAGCCCTTCCGCGGGGATGCCGTGCGATGGGAGCCTGCGGCCCCAAGGGACCACTGCTCCCCGGGTCTTACGGTGACTTTGGGGAGAACAGCGGCACACAGGACTGATACGCCGGGGAGGAGAGGCATTGCAAAGCATTGTGGAAAGCGGTTGCTTCAAAAACTTCACAGAAACAAATTTGGGAGGGGGGGGATAAAATCAGAGAAGACCCCGAGGCTTCGTGAACCAGTCCTGTAAGCAACACCCCTTTTAAACACGCTTCAGCAGTGGCCAGATCTCTAGGATCTTTGCTAAGTAGCATGTGATAAACTCAAGGGTGAAATTTTGTCTTTAATAATAATAGTAATAATTTTAATAATATTTTTGTGAATTTTAATCTCCATGAGATTATTCTGTGATCCAGGGTGCCATTGTGTGTTCAGTTAATTTAATTTACACAACTCCTGAAGTTTACTGTTAACCAGTTCTACTAATACCAATATTTTACTAAGGAATTTGTTAACCTGGAATGTAAAACAGAACTGTAACTCCTTCAATCTTATTTACATGTGCGTGTTTGTAGTCTGCAGTGTAGGGCAGTAAATCAAAGAAAACATTGTGTATACTAAATTAACAAAAAATTCAGCCCCAGGTGACTTCCTGATTTCTCCAGAATAACTCGTGAAAATCAAGTGAAATTTACTCCTAAAATAATCAATTTTAACTCAGACAACTTGGGGCTGTAAAATAATCAAGTCCGAAAGAAGCACCTAAAACTTGTTTTATCGATAGAATGGAATTTAATACATTTTACGTATGCTTCATGCAATGAATTTTACATCTTTAGTAATAACTCTTAATAATAAGGGTTAAGAGTAAGCAGATCTATATTACTGACATAATCATATCAAGCATAAAGAGTATTATAAAAATTTTATAAAACAAATTGTGCTTTATTTGTGAAAGTTCTTGTTCTGAATGGCATCATTTAGGTTTAGCTAAATGTTTTATTGCTGTTGTTTTGGTTTTGTTTTGGGGTTTGATTTTTTTTTTAGTTTTTGGATATTGTTAATGACTTAGGGTATCATCTGTTTTTTTAAATGTAGATCTACTTTTAAACAATAATTGCTACCTGCAGGTTTTATACAAGGTTCAATTAGGCTTTCATTTCACGTCTGCTTATTACTTACAGGGAAGGAAATAGACTTTATTTGCAATGATGAATACTGTAATTAATGCAATCTTCTCCTCTCCTATCACTTAGATAAAAAATTTGATATTTCCTCTTACAACTTACCAGAAGATATAATTCAAAGATCAGTAAATATTTCTGTGCTTATTTTGGTTTTGTTGCAGCATGTAAAATAGTAGTCAGTGCATTTTCCTTTCTTTTCCCTTCTGCCTTGTTCATGGTAGCAGCCATAGGCACTCTTTGTCTGTCAGATGTGCATGACGATGCCAGAAGCATGATGTCTCTGTTGCTGCACGCAGATTGATTACAGTTTTTCCAGCATGTAAACATACTCAAAAAAGTAAGGTATTTGCCATAAGAGACTTAAATTTATACTAGAATATGTAACTGGGGGGGAGGGGGGGAGGGGATCTACTTTCTAATAATCTTTTATTACAATAAAACATCAAACCTGTGCCAAAGATTCTGTCAGAAAGATCCAGTCCTGCAGATCCGTAGCCACGTGGAAGGTCCCGACTCACGGTTGTGGGAAAGGCAACTGTGTCATGCTTCTGCACCCGTGATGCCTTCCGAAGCCAGATTTTGGTGCCTAGGACATGGGATTTGGAACACTCCAGACGTTTGGCTTTTGCCCAGCAGTAGTCCTTTTGCAGTCACAGCCCTGAGCACGGAGCATCTCCCCAGTGAGAGGGGTCAGCCCTTAGCGGCCGGACAGGACGATTCTAAGGCACGGGAAAGCACGCTGCTAATGAGGGGCATTCACCACCTAACCGTTTCCCAGACTGATGCCTAAATAAACAGAACTCAATGATTTTAATATGTTTTAGGAGTAAAATTTTTAATCCGTTCTGTGTCAAATATGTTAGCCAAGTCTGGGAGTTGATTTTCTTGTTTATACATTATATACCTAAAGATTGTGGAATGATTTTCACCATAAGGCATGTGGACTAGTACGGTGTTCATGACTATGTTTTTCTAAATATTACTAGCCTGCCATAGTTTAGGAATATCTGGGTGTCATACTGTAGAAGATAATAGATTCAACAGGTTTTTGAGGCTCAGATTTTGAGTAAAGAAGAGGCTCTCAAGTGAGTAAGTCTGCTGAGAGCGGGCATTATGCGCGTTTTATGAATGTGAAGTGAAAAGGGGACTTCTGAAAAGGAAAATACAGGGAGAAATAGCAGAGCACAAGATATTGGAGCAAGAAAAGCAGCACATGGGTGAAGCTAGCCCAAGCCAGACAGAGAAAACCAGTAGATGTGACTGAGTGGTTCTGCTTGAGTTGTGGAAGGGCGTCCAGCCAGGCTGGCACAGCGGTGACATGGCACTGCCTTTACCATGGCAGTAAGGAGGTGGTCCAACACCTGAACAGAGCTGCTTATTTGGTGGCTGCTTCTCATTGTGAGTTTCTTAGGCACTTGCATTTGTTCTGCAGTTTTGCCACTGCAGAAGCAGGAATTCCTCTTTAGCGTCCTTACCTCAAGTTCCTGGGCTTGCGGCATCTCACGTCTCCTTCTGCGGGTGTCTGTAGTGGTTCCTGAATGGTACTGTGAACTTCTTGATGCTGCAAGAATCAAGCGGGTCAAAAGGGATTGAATTCTTGTGGAATTCCTCGCTGCTCTTTGATGTGTTATTGCATGTGAACGTTTGGACCAGCCACTTAATGAGAACTCAAAGTGCACCAGGTGGCGTTTGTTACACAGAAATTTACATCAAGTAAAACATTACATATCCAGCAAGCACATTCCTATCTTTTTTTAATGCAGGTGTTATTTATATAATGTTTTTCACAAAGTCAGGCTTCTTAACATGTATCAGCAGAGGCATTAGGACCACCTTGCTTCCCCCTGTAATCAATACCAACAGCAATCCGAGCACCCAGGGTATTATGAAGATTTCTAGAATTAAAATTGAACACCGCCTTGCAGAGAAGCTGGGTGGGGGCTGTGGGAGCTTGGGTGTCTTCTTTCACTGGGGAATGACTGCGGGTCTCCAGGACAGCCTCAGTGCTCTTAGCAAGGATTGCAGAGACGTGGGAAGCAGAGAGCACAATCCTGTAACAACATACTCTGCCTTAATCCAGTTTAGAGGAGAAATGCAATTTAACTTCTGATCCTTCATTCCTCCCAGAACTGCAATTGAATTTCCTTTTATATACTGAAGAAAGTTCTTCTAGAAATCAGCTGTTAGTTTAAGAGATGTTCATCATACATAAATGCTGCTGGCCTTTGAAATCCGTCCCGTCTTTCAGGGCGAAGATAATGCTGGGCTCTTGTAAAAAGGAAAAGGTCAGGTGGGAGAGGAGCTTGCCTTCTAGCAGGAAAGTTGCTGTGTCCAAGGCCAGGACTGACCAGTACCACTTGCATTATTTTTGTTCTCATTTGGTGCATCTGGATGCAATCCCAGTGAAATGCCATAGGAGACGCATGCGATTAGCAGAGGAGAAAAGTCCTTCATATTAAACAAAACACCTTGTTGGAAATAATAATAATAATACAATAATAAAGCTTTCACTTGAGTAGAAAGCACAATGGCAGTATTGAGTTTACAGTGGGCTTTCTGACCTGCCACAAAACTTCTGGAAACCTTTAATGTGATTTTGAGTTCTTTTAGTCATTAGCATAACTTATTGTATAGGTTCTGTCTGCAAGTGTGGGCGTCAGCTATAGGCAATGTGTTACCTGTGTGCTGTGTGGTAGGCAGTCACTGAACTAACTGCAAAGTAGTAGAAAAGTATAGAAGCTAAAGCACTTTGTTCCTCAGCTCCGCACACTTAGATGGGACCTGAAGTAGTTGAGTTGAAGAGAGAAATAAGACCTGACTCCATAAATGTGTGATTTCCTATCAGCCAGTAACCGTGCCAGTGGCAATTGGTAATTCAGCAGCCTTATAACAAATAACCATGCACTAAAGCCCTTCTGTTTCCCAGAGAACCTGGACAGAGAGGGGTGCCGGGAGCACAAGCCTCGGCCTCCCAGGGTGGCCCCTGATGCCCATGGTGGCCTTGGCAAGTTGGTGACCTCTCTGCCTCAGTTACCTCATCTGTAAAATGGGGATAATAATACTTACCTCGCAGGGTAATTTATTATAATACACTTTTAACCTGGAAAGAGTTGTGTAAGTATTATTATAATTTTTACTATTATATCAGCTTATTTGACTCGCATGGTATCACTGCTTATACCATGGTATTTCTACTTTTTTATATAACTTTAGTAATTCTACTGAAACCATTTGAAGAAGAAATAAAAACAGATCTGATACATTTCTTACAGAATCTGGAGTACAGCTTTTGCTAATGGGGGTCTGGGTGCAGCGTGAGGATGTGCGTGCTGCTGGTGTGGGTCAGCTGCACTTCCCTCTTTTCCATTACTGAGATTTCTACGTGCAATGTAAAAATTCCGTGTAAATGGAAGTCTTAGCAGAACTGACCTTGTAGGGTGTGATTCCCTATGGGTAAATAAAGTCAGCACAGCAGTTTTGTAGTAATGTTTATACTGACTCCTGTTGAAGGAGGAGCGCTATTTGTTATGCAGCTGGTCCACCCATGACAGTTTATTCCACTGATGTTTTAATGTGTTCCTGTCGTATATCCTCACCCTTTTCTTTTGCTTACATGTGACACCGCAGTTCAAATCTAAAAGCAAATCACCACCTGTTTGTTTGGTTTTTTTTCTTCTATTTGTGTCCGTAGACTAAACAGTGATCGGCAGCCAGTTATTAATTATAAACAGTGGAGTACAGGAAAAGTAGCAGCAGTGCTGGCAGCGTGTCTGGCTGCCTGGCCGTGGATGTTACCAGCCCACGGCAACAGATTTGGCCGCCTGGTTAGCCCTCACTGCAGGGCATACTGCAAAGTCTACAGCTGACATTATGGTTTTTATCATCATGTTGGTGGCAGGAATGTTTTTGTAGGAAGATTAGGTTTCTGAGGTTCATAAGCCTTTTCCCATGAATTACTTGAATTGGCACGGTTCACTTATTGCCCTCCCGTGTGAGCAATGGAGGCAGTGCTTCTGACAGCGGTGGCACCATGGTGCAGTCCTTGTGGAGGTCAGAGAACTGCTGGCCTGGAGCAAAGCAGCACCCCCAGGTGCCTGGAGCCCAGTCTGTGCTTCGGAGCTCTCCCGGAGCAGAGACTGGTGCTGGGCAGCCCTAGCAGCACAGCCTCCAGTCCCAGGGAAGGCAGCAGAGCTTGCACACTTGGCCGCCTTGCTCACTTGGGGCACGCAAAAATGTTCTCACAGAGATAACACAAACTTCAGCCGGGGCTGGTTGCCCACAAAGCCTTTCATTTGTTCTCTTTTGAACTATTAAAATGAATGTAAGAAAATTAATGTCAACAAACTGAAGCTTGTTGCCTCTTTTAAAAACACTTCAGGCAATCCCAACACATGTACAATTTTGCACGACAATACAGAGTACACCTGAAATGTTTAAAATGATTGCATGTTATTTTAATGTTACCTTTTTTAAAAAAATAAATAATACTACCTTGAACTCATTCATATTTTTGATTGTTATTTTAAGACCCACATTTTGTATTTATAAAGAGGAGAACATTATTTATTTTCTCATCATTTATCTGCAAGATGCTACTAGAAAATTTGGAGACACCATTAATTTAAAAAAAAATAAAAAATCAAAAATCATTGGAAATATAGTGGGCAAGACTGATGTATAAATTACAGCATCTTTTTTTTTCTTAATTCTCAATATCTTCAATCTTTGTTTGCATGAAATGCTTTTGTTAAATATTAATTGTAGTTTCAAAGCAAGTGTGTATGAATAAAAATACTTACCATTACTTCGTGAGAGTTTGCTCTGGCTTTTTGGAATTTCATTTCAAAACCCACTCTGTGGAGGCTCCAGCAGTCATGGTGTGATCGGCCACGGAGCTCGCGCGGGTCCAGACATTGATCGGCAGTGACTTGAAATATTGGTGCACAGAATTTTAACCTGGACCTTTTTTTAATTTCTGGTGATAAATTGAGAGAAAAAGAGGCTTAACTAGGACGAGGTTGTGTGTGTAAGATCAGCAAATCTGTTACAAGTAAGAGTTATAATAAAGGGAATTAGGTGTAGAGGAACAGTTCCTGGAATAAGATTCCCATGTGCAGGGTCAGTGGGCTCCCAGACCCACCAGCCATACTTGCCCTGAGCCCAGGCACTCCCCCTGCCAAGGCTGCTCTCATTTAGTTTTCAGATTTTGAAAGCGATGTACAAATGCCGTGACAACTTGCAAATTCTTTTTCTCCTTGCTCTCAAACGTATTGCATCTCCTGCTAATTCAATAATTGGGTTAGTTTAATTTGCAGAAAAGTCTGGCTGAGTTTGCCCAAAGGAATGGTTGAAATACATATTTATTTATTTATTTTCATAGAGACAGCATTTCCAGGCTGCTGCATGCTGCTCAGCCTTCCTCTGGCATGTACAGCTTCTCCTGCAGCCCGTGCAGCCCTCTTTGCTCCCGCCTTGGGAGCTTTTTGCAGAGCACCAGAGGGAGCTGGTGGAGGGCAGCGCTGCCCTGAGCTGCTTCAGATGCCCAGCACAAGCAGAAAGAGGTCCTCAGGGCTCCATGCTGCCGTGCCGGATCTGTCCAAACCCCTTGGCCGTTCAGACAGGGCCTGGTGGGATTTCCACCCACCAGGCTCATCCCTGGGGAAGGCAGGCACACTGCAGCCTACTGCTGCTATCAGTGGTGGCACCTGAGGAGTGGGTGCAGTAGGTGCAAAGCTCGACCTGGCTGGTTTGACTTCTACACAGGGCTAATGTGCTCTCTACCAGGAGCGCTCCTAGCACACCATGCTCTGTAAATCACAGCAATTACCTGTGGCCGGCTGAAGGCACATCCTCCCTCTCCCTCCCCCCCCTTCCTGGCTTCTCTTTAGAGATTGGGGTATTTGGTTTAGCAGCCTCCAAATATTTTTACAGTGCTGGCACGTGAGCAGCAAATATAACCACCTCTCCAGAGAACTGCTAGGGTAGCTAAAATGCTGGTTGCATTAATTACTGCAAGGTAATTGTAATCCCACCTGGTTTGTCAAAGGCAACCCTCGCTGCTGGGCTGAGGAAAAAAAAGAAAAAAAAAAGAGTGAAAAATGAGTGAGCCCCATGGAGCTGTGGTAAAGCAAAGACAAATCAAGGAGAGACCCAGATGAGGGCTGCTCTTTCCAAGTGAGGATGGGCTGACCTCGAAGGGCTATTTTCCCCAGGTACATCAGGCAGGTGTCAGCTTCCCACTGTGCTGCTACACCCAAAGAAATGGGGAGGGATCTGGCTGGGAGAAGGCAGTAGCAAGGCTGCAGCCACAGAGCTACCTGCAAGGGGTTGGGTGTGTGTGTGTTTGTCCTGTGTTTCCTGAAGGAGAGGACAAAAGGAGGCAGATCTCATGGGAAATGAATAAATGCTCTCTCCTTCCAAAGGGATTTGCTGCATTTGCTCCCAGGGTGGCAGTGTCAGCCCCCAGCTGCCACTTCACGTGCTCGTTACTGGTCCCTGCACCCTGCATCCCACCCTGGGAAACTGTAGCATGACCTGGGGAAGGGTGGAAAAAATTCTCAAAACAATTTAAAGTACAGTATCTGAGTGAGGAATATAAAAATAAATAAATAATAAAATAAACATTATGGAAAGGTTGCTGAGAAGTGTTTGATATCTTATTCTCACCTGACAAGGCTGTCAAAAATCACCATCCGTTTTTTCTGCCACTGGTGGAGCAGAGGCAGTGATTCACATGCTCGGGATGAATTTCCCTTCACTCTGAGGGCCCCAGCAGCACAGGAGCACCGAAGGAAGCAGAAGAAATCTGGCTGCTCCCCCGATGAAATGGATGCATGGCTCTCTGCTGGCTGGTAGGGGGTTCATGGCATTTAGGGTATTTGATCTGTACAACTTGTTTCTATATGACTGATGTTTTTGTCCTTGTTCCTGGTGGCTTTTTCCCACCCAGCCCTCCTTTTGTGTATGTATGTGTTACCAGGCTGCGCCCAGGGGATGCTCGGGGGGCTCAGGACACTGAGGTTTTGTAGCAGCATCTGAGCTGCTGGCATTGTCCAGCCAGGCTGGCTTGCAGGGATCAGCCTTGTTGATAAAGCTGCATTCATTCTCCATTTTTTGCTTGCACGTGCCTCCAGGAAGCTCAGCTAGCTGGCAGCCCCCACACAAACCCCTTGTTTCTCAGGCTGCGAACATGGGACCGCAGCTCTGCAATTTGTTGTTCAGCTTTGGGGACTTGATCCACCCCCCCTTATCACACTCCTCTACCCAGAGCACTTCATGCAACTCAGTGCCTGTAACAGGTAGGCTTCCTAATCGGTATAAAACACTGCAAGTTATATTCAACCTCATTAAAGCTTCAGTATTTCCAGTGGCAGAGACACTCTTCTTTCTTCTTTTAATAGGATTCATTTACTCCTCACACAAGTGTAACTGTGTCTGAGACACTGAGTAGGTGTGATTTCAAAAAAAAAACAAAAAAAAAAAAAAAAAAAAAATCCACTGGAAATTGTTATAAAAGCTACCAGCAGTGACTGCAAGGGCAGAAAGCGGGAAAGAGCCTGGGCCAGCAATGACAGCATCCCAAAACTCCTTGGCTTAGTGCCTGGTCCTTTTGGGATAAGTCATTTAGTGTTCTTGTGCCTGACTGACCCTAACATCATTAAAAGCTTGGTAACAAGTTCCAATGCCCTGCCTGCTGGCCCGGAGCCACCGTGCAGTCTAAAAGATGCAAGTGGCCGAACTGCCAGGACAAAACTCTGAATTGGCACCTCCTCGGCTTTTATTAGCTCAAATTAGTCCCATATGATTACAGAGGGTGTTTTATTTTAATAAAGTGTGTAACTTCCGTTCACACGTGCACCTTTGTTGTTCCGTGAGTCAGAGCCCCTCGGGAGGGCTGTCTATGAAAGGCTCCGCACCTAGTTTTTTTAAGCTTTTGCACAGCGTGTGGGTGCAGAGCTAAAAATAACATTGCACTTCTTCTTGCACTTCCTCCTGAACAGCTACGAAGGGGCTGCTGGCTGAGCCCGAGGGATGTGCAAGAGAAGCAGCAAGCTGAGTCCTAGCTCCAGCAGTGCACAAATGCGGATGCCTTTAATTTAGCGATGGCGTGAGCGGCATGTGAAAACCCTCCCCAGAGACTGGGGAGGAGCTGCTGTCCTTCGATGCCATGAATTTCCCTTGTTCCCTACTTTCAGTGTTGGGAAGATTTAAAAATGAGGCTGGGGGAAGGAGCAGAGATCTCACAGGTAGGTGCTGCCTCGTAGCACAGCTCCTAAGGCTGCATCCTGCTTGCACAGGAGATGTTGCTGCCGCGGCTGCGACTGGGACCAAAACCCCAAAACCAGCCTGTAAATGTTGCCAAAGCTCATGGAAGAAGAATATCTCACAAGCCTCCATTTTGAGTGTTTCCCAACCTTCTCAAGCTGCAGCAGGGACGGCAGCGGTTCCCTGAGGAGCCAGGACTGCCGCTCGCCTCCCCCACCATCTCCACAGGCCTCGCCCCGCCATGCTTCCTACAGCAGGCAGAAATAGCAGGCACTGAGGCAGCTGGCAGGGAGCGCCGGTCACCTCCCACACAGGCACAGCAGCTTCAGCCTCGCTTTGCCAGTTCATTGCAGCTACCTGCTCGCCTTCCTCTTCCCTCAGGCAAATGCTGGAATTTTTAGCTGGCACAGACTTTTTCCTCCCTGCACCCAAAATGCTGCTTAAACCCTGCTGCACAAGGCCCGGTGGTTGGTAGCATGGCCCATTTTGTGCTGGTCAGCCTGCCAGGACAGATGTGTTTGTTGGACAGGGTTCTGAGTCCTTCACGGCTACCCCTGCCAGACAGGAAAGGGCTGGGAGGGAGGTTCTCTGAGGAACCTGCAGGAATTAAGCACTTGGAGCCAAGAGGAGATGGGACCTCTATGGAACTGATGCTCCCAAGGCAGTGTGATCTGCTGTGCAGTCAGGGGCAGTCACCACAAGTAACATCACATCCATCTAGAGCTTTCTCTCCCAGTGTAAGGACGGGGACACCAGCAGCCCCTGAGGAACTGCTTGTTTCTGAGTGCAGCAGGTATCTCTGTGCATTGCACTAAACGAAGGGTCAAAAACAGCTGTGATCATTTGGCTGGTGTGTTACCAACTGGGCCCTGGCTCACCAATAAATGAGACCTTGGGCCCATCCCAAATGCTGCCAGCTCTGGTGTCTGTGGAGCTGCATGCCTCCAGGCTGGTTTTGAACATGCCAGGAAAGGTGATTCCAGGAGCCCAGCAAAGCTGTTCCTGCCTCAGCCCTGTAAAAGCGGCACAGCTGTGCTGCATCCCCTCACCTGCACACCACAACCACAAAGCCTCCAGCCCCCAGGGCTGCAGGGCATGGTCCTCACTCTTGTCGAGGGAAGCACAGAAATAGTAAACGGTGGAGAGTTTAAAGAGAATCTGTTCCAAAAATGCTGAGATGGCACCATCCCACCACAGTGCTGAGAGGATTTTAAAGCAAACCAAGAAAAAGCAAAATAATAATAATAAATAAATAAAGACAATCCTATTGCTGAATGATTTGGCAAAGTCCTGCCCTGAGGTTTGGAGGATGCTGATGCAAGGTGCCAATCACCCTGCCCGGGACTGCCATGATGAGCACTCTGCAAAAACCCAGAAGGGCTTTCCACCACTTTTTGCAGTCAGCTGGGAAATCGCTGTTACAGGGAAGGAATTACAGAGGGCTGCTGGTGAGGTAGGAGATCTCAGCTGTGCTTCTGGGGCTGCGCAGGGTGTTTGGTGCCCTCCCACTGCCCGGTCCTGGTGCCCTAGTGGGAACCGCTGGCGATGTGGGCACCGTGCGTGCCGTGCAGGATGAGCAGCAGTGGAAAATCCATCTGAGTGTTTTAGCCTAAATACGTTTGCATTGAAGCAGAGGGGGGGAAAAGAGAGACTGAGGCCCAAAATGTGTATTTCTAATTGATTATATGCATGGCTGCTGGGGACCTCTTACACTGTAATGGTTAATTATGTCACTGGCTGCATGCACTGCAGCCTCTATTTGTATTGTATTCAAATAACCCTGCCCAGTGCCCAGGCAGCTAATATAGCAGATTGCCTTTCTGGAGAAAAATGGGTTTTGTTTTGTTTGCTTCTTTCTTTTGTGTTGCATTGTTTTGTTTATATCACTTTAAAAAAGAGAAAGGAAAAATTATGAACTTCAGCCAATTACTGCATTAAAATAATGTCCCTGACAGAACATGATGAACATCCAGGTCTAACCTGCCTCTTGCAGCTGTGTGTCTTCCCTGGTAATTCCCTGCTGATCAGCTCCATCCCAGGGAGCCTCCTCCTGGGGGGCTGTGTGGGGGGCATCACCTCTTTGGCCCCCTTTTTCCAGCCACAGGACCCCTGCTGCTGGCCAAGTGCCCTCTCTGTCCTTCCTGGCCATCCCCAATGGATTTGCTGCCTTCAGTTCTCCTCAAATGCACATGAAAGTTGTTTGAGGGGCATTTGCCGTATTAGGCTTCACCACATGGCTGGAAAAAATCAAAACTTACACACCTGCATCAGCTTTTGTTATTGCTGTAAATCAAAACAGAGCTCAACAAGCCAGAGCACACAGATCCATTGACTTGAAACCAGCTATCTAGCCAACACCTCCTCCGCATCTCATATCTCACTTTATTCTGAATTATTCCATCAGGATATTCATGCTTCACTAGCTGAGGACGTGTCGGGCAGAGATGTGACACGCTGCAGCAGGAGCCCTGGGAACCAGGAAAGTGTGGTTGAGGTAAGAGCAATGTATGGGCAAAGCCGTGCAGAAACTGTGACCAAGAATTTATTAGAGACTGCATTTTTTAGACTTGTAATTAATGAATTGCTTTTGTTATTTTTCTGCTGGGATACCTCAGGGGTGCCTTTCCTTGGGCCACACCATGGAGCTGCCACCCTGTGCTGCTGCCACAGCCGGGACGGGCTGGAGGAGAGCCCCAAAACCCTGTGCAGGGGGGCTCTGGGGCCAAATTTGTCACTTGGCCCTGAGCCTCCTGTGCTGTGGTGGCAGCCCACCCAGCAGCAGTCACCTGCACGGCAGGGGTCACCTGCGTGGCCTGTGACCCTCTTCTTGTCTTCCCCACTGGGACCAAGGAAGTGTCCCATCACTGGACAGCCTGACAGAGCTGTGTCCTTATTCCTGCCTCCGCCATTAATTTTCTGTGTTCTGGCTGAATCACTCAGTCTGGCAATGGTTTCCAGGGCCCGTGGCATCTGCCCCTTTGTCCCTCTCTCCTTTAGCCCTGGCTTTCTCCCTGCCCCGGCCTGAATCTTGCCAAGTTGGCTTTCTCCAGCACACTGGCTTTCTGCCCACCGATCCTCCCTGTTGTCTGCCATGTCCTCGGATGTGGCTTTGTGTGACACCGGTGGCCGCAGCCAGATTTCCCTTCCCCAGCACCCAGACGAGTGTGTCCCAGGCAGCACAGCCTTCCCCGCACTGCTGGTCCCAGCCGGGGGGGTCTGGGGGTGCACGGAGGGGCAGGGGCAATGCTGGGTGCCCGACGGAGGGACTGGGGACAGATGGGGAGGAGGGAGAAGGGATGGAGGGAAAAGAAAGGATGGGAGGGAGAGGGGATAGAAAAAAAAAAAAAAAAAAAGGATGAGGGGAAAAAATTACTGGGAAAGAGGGGGTAAAAGGAAAGGGTGAAAGGGGATGGGGAAGGAGGGATAGAGGGGAGGGAGAAAAAGGAATAGAAGGGAGGGAGGGAGGTGGAAGGAAGGATGGAGAGCAGGAAGGAGGGATGGAGGGAAGGTGGCTCGGGGGAAGGAGGGAGGGGGAATGGAGAAGGAGGGAGGGGAAGGAAGGAGGGATGGCTGGAGGAAGAGACGGAGGGAGGGAGGAGGGGAGGGAAAGGGGGCACGGAGGGAGGGAAGGAGGGAGGTGGGCTGGCCCCGCCGGCGCCATGTGATGCCCTCCCCTCCTCTCCCCGGGCTCTCCCGGCACGGCACGGCACGGAGCAGCCCCGGGGCCGGTGAGTGCCGGGGACGGGGACACCGGGAGGGGGGAATGGGGGGACACGGGAGGGATGGGGACACGGGGGACCCTTCCCACGCCGCCCCCGGTGGGCATTGGGGTGCACGGCCCTGCGCCCTCCCTGGGGCTCCCCGCGTTGGGTGGAAAAGCCAAAAAGTTTAATTCTGAGCAGAAGGCTGGGGTGCTGAGGTTGCGCTCGGGTGCGGGCGGCAGGTTGTAGGGGCTCGGTTCCTTTATTTTCCCCATCCCCGTCGGGGTGGGAGCCATCCCTCCGGAGCTCCCCAGGGGCTCAGCCCCTGCTGCGGGGCTGTGCGGGGGGTCCCAGCACCCACAAGGTGCCCGCAGCCTCGTGTGCCCTCCTGTCTGGCTCTGGCCCAACAGCGATGGGACCTTTGGGTGGCACACGAGCCCTGTCTGAAAGCCCCACGGTGGACTTAGCACACCACAAACCCATAAACCCAGGCTCTTCATCCAGGGCTGCTCCTCTTCCAGGCTTAGCAGGGACACGGGGATGCTGTGAGCAGCTCCGGGCTTCACCCGAGACTTTTGGACATTGATCTGGGGGAAGGAAGTGTGTTTTTCTTGGGGAATATAAAATCCACTGGAAGTCACGGGCTGACAAGGATTTCCAGTGCAGCAACCCCCTTGGAGAGGGCAGTGTGAATTCACGTGAGGCTACATGATATAAATCTGACCTGGTTGTGAAGTGAAGTAAAGTAGAGTGGGGGAAAAAATGCTGGATCATGGGTTGCCATATGAACAAGCGAGTGGGAATGTGGAGCCAGTCTTCACTTCTCCTCACACCACTTATTCATATCCTGCGAAAGGTGGTGACACAAGAAATGTGATATTTCAGCCACCAGAGCAGTGAGCAGAGAGGGTTTCTGACACGCAGCTTGGCTGTTGATTAATTGCTCGGCATTTGGTGAAACTTCATCAGCCCCCGACGTGTGGCACTTTCAGGGCTGTGGCTTCCAGGCGTGATGCAGCAGGAGGCTCCCTAGTGGTGTCCCAGGGCCAAAGGGTCTGGCTTGTCCCCACTGCTGTCCCCATCACTGTCCCTCACACACCCCCAAACCTCCTTGGGGCAGAAGGCACCAGGCTGGTAGGTGGCCTGCGTGGTGCAAGCAAGCCTTGGGAAGGGCAGCGAGGGCATTGCGGTCACTGGAAGCAGCACAACTCCAGCAAGGGCACTGGAAAGCAGCACTTGAGCTGAGTTTTGCGCAGTAACAGCAGGTGCCGGTGGTGTGACCCCAGCAGGCAGCTTTGATGGGGGAGCATCCCCGTGTCTCCATCTCATCTGCCCGCCCATTTCATGTCCTGCTGCCTTTTAGGGGCAGTTTCAAAACCTTCATGAGCCACAGAAAAAGCCAAAGGGCCAGGGGTGGCTCCAGCAGCCCGTCTCGCTGCCGTCTCACCTTCCTCTTGGCCAACGTGCGGCGGTTCCCTGTGGCATCCAGGGACAGGGATGGTTCTGTGTGCTTGCTTCTCCCATTCTTTCTTGTATTTCTGTAGCTGCTGAATATATTCAGTGAGCTGAATGAATCCCCATCTGGCAGCATCTGTCCTGCAACATTTGCAGCTTCAGCTTCTGTTATGGAGAGGGAAGGGAATAGAAGATAAGAAAGGGAAATAATTCACAAGCCCACAGAGGCTTTAACAGTATTGGTGAGCTGTGATCTGCGCAAGTGTACAGCTACAGAAAGCACCGGGAGCTTTTTCATAAGCCAGCTGGAAAGATTTAAAGCCCTGGTTTCAGGGTGGCATTTTTAAAATAATTAGGTGATGGAGCCTAGGTCCTGGTTTCAAAAGTTACCTGCGAGTCTTAATCTTGCTGCAGTTAAAGGAGGTTTGGGTTCTAGGTGTGTTCTGGAAATGTGACTTGGAATAAAGTCACATCAATTTTTATTGCTGCTCAGCCACAAAATTCTGACATTTACAGTAAAATATTTACTGGGAACATGGGATTTGTCCAAGAGCCAAGCTAATGCATTGTCAGGCTCAGAAAATGTGCTGTTACAGGTGAGTGAGGTTTGTGGCTGGTCCCTTTGGGAGATGGGACTTGCTGCTTTTCCTTTATTATAAAGGAGATTTATCACTGCTCAGTGGTGGAAAACCTCGCTGGGACGGTGCTCAGGGCTGCACTGAAGGGACGTTATTTGAGCAGTATGGCAGATGGCAAGCACTGACCCAAGACAACTCGCGAATGATCCATTTTCCCACTCCGTGCAGGGCCAGTGCTTCTGGGGGATGTCCCCATCCGCGGGGAACAGCCAGTGGGGATCTGGGATGGCAGAGCTGGGAGCGCAGCAGGTGGAGGCCTCTCACCTGGTGGCAGTCAGGAAGTTGGGTGAAGGGAGGGAGGTCTCTGAGCGGGTTTGGCTATTAAATGCAGAGGGCACAACCCCAAATAAGCAACAGAGGCTGGCAGTATAACATCAGGACTAGGTGAGATGTTCCCACTGGTATGCCGTGGATTAGGAGGGGATGAAGCTTCACCTAGTGGAGACTTAGCAGAGAGTGAAAAAAGCGAAAAAACAAAATCACCACCCATTGCTTAGACACATGCAGCTCTGAAGAGTTTTCCAGTTTTCCTGTTCCCAGGATAAAGTCACTCAACGGGTGCTGTGTCCCATGCTAAAGCTCTGCCTTCAGCATGGCCAAAATGCTCAACCAGAGCAGCACCTTTGCTTTCGTTTCTTGCCATCCTCAGCCCTGCTCTTATCCCTGGTTCCTGCTGCTTTGGCAGCTCAGCAGTGGTGGCTCTTCAGGAGATGTTCAGAGCAGCACTGACCTAAGGTTTGATAGAAAATGGTCCTCTCTCCCAGCTACGTTGGGAGACCCTGGAGGAAGCAAGGCAGCAAACCTGACGTAGGAAACTGGGTGATTTGGAAAGTTGCACTAAATCGTCCTGACTCTGGAGCTGCTGCTTGGAAGCAGCATTCCCTCCTGCAGTACGGAAATGGTGGGCTACAGGCACAAGCAAATCCACACAAAACTGCCCTTTTTCCAAGCGAAGTGGGGATGGCTGAAGAAGAAAGTGACCTCTCCATGTCACTGCCTTGTGTGCCAACTGTCCTGCAGTAAACTGCAGAACACCCTCTGGACTGAATGGAGCGGAAAACATCAGATAATGCAGACGTGGAGGAGAGGTGCTGCAGGAACAAGCAGTGATGTTACGGAGGGAGCGTGTGGACAGGACCAGGGAGCAGGCAAAGACCAGCTCCACAGTCAAACCAAGTTACACCTGCTGTAGGTGCTGGCCGTGGAGGGGTGAGACTGAGCCTCTCCCCCAGCTGCTCCCGCAGATGTCGTCCCCAGGCTGGGCTGGGCCCCCCCAGCTGTGCTCCTCCAGCCCCACCACCGCTGCCTGTGTGCAGGCGGCTGTGTCCTGCATGGTTTTCTCTATCCTCTCCGCTGGGTTTTCAGTTACAGCCTGGCACTGGCAATGAATCTTTGCTAAAATCAGGGCATTAGGACATTTAACACCCCCAGATGTGGTGTAAGTGATTATTACGTTCTTCATTATCACATAAGCTCACTATTAAACCCAACAAGCCACACAAGGCAAAGACCTTCCCTGTGTGAAGATGGCACCAAACTTCTGCAGCAGCTCCGTGGCTGAACTTGAGGAATTGTGCACCCAGACAACACTCCAGGGATCTCAGAAGCTGGGTCCCGAATTCCTCAGCATTTGGTAACTGGGTTTAATGACAGCTGCTAATGGCCTTTCAGCTCTTAAGATGCTCATCAGAGGTGTGGATATTGCAGCCCTTCTCTTTCTTTACGGGATGTTTCGGTACTCAGGCTTTGTGGCAAAGCTGGAGCAGGCAGCTCTCTGCGACCAGCACACACACACAGCCTGTGCATCACACCACTGCCTGCAGCCTTCCTCGCTCAGAGGTGAAAACGGTGCTCGGGGGATTCCTTGCTTTGTCTCACTTATCATACGGAAAATATCCACAGGAGCCGTGCAGCCGTGGGCGCTGTGGAGGAGAGCTGCGCGTCGGGGAGCTCCCGCGTCTGCCTGTGCAGGTACGGGGATCGCCTCTCCCAGCACAGGCATGGGGGAGGCAGAAGACTTTCAATTTGCTCCTGATGCTATTTTTTCCTCCCATTGCTGCTTAATTTAGCTCAGGCTGTCACGCACTGCCATTAAGGGGAGAAGAAGGAAACGGGGGTGCTGGCCCCATCCTCTCAGCAGCAACTGGAAGCTCGTACCTAGGGCTTGTCCTCAGATGTCCTGCAGCAGTAAAAGCTCCCAGCCCAGGGAAGCTTCCTGCAGTCGTGTTCATAACTCACGGTGCCTGCAGGGCAGAGGGAAAACCTTACACCGGTACATGCTCTCTGTCCATACCCACCTCAGTTTAAAACACAAATATCTTACGGAAAAGGTGCCCAAGATCTTCAGCAGCCTTTCTGCTGGAAGGACACAGAGACATTGAAGCTGTCATATGCAAGGAAGAGACTTCTTTGCCCCTTTTTAATACACAAGATTGTTGCAGGATTTCATACCATCCTAAATGACAAGTGGAAGTGAACACAAACCAACTGTTAGAGATCCAGTATTTTATGCTGGTCCTGCGGTGAGCTGGATGTCTGCGGCTGAGCCAGCTGCTCTGCCCCAGCGGCCACATATGCAGGAGATCACGTTGCCATCATTTATCTGTGCTGCTGCCTTTCCTCAGGCTCCGTCCATGCCAGCCAAGGTGAGCTGAGGGAAGCACTAAGCTGAAGCCAAAAGAGGGTCATGGGATCATCAGGTTGCATCAGTTGCAACCTGTGATTTACAGCACTCTGAGATTAATGGGCAAGCACAGCTCCACATGACGCTGCAGTGAGATTTCTGCTCATCTTATAGCAAAGTCCCCGGCTGATCTGCTTTGCAGTGCTAAATATCCCCCCTTTTATTCTTCCTTTGTAGCTCTTTGAAGGGGACTGAAGCCAGTGGTTTGGGTCGTGTCCCTGACGGGAAGCACTGACACAGTGCAGTGGGTGAATATCAGGTGCCAGCTCTCATATGCAGGGGGTGAAAGGGCATTGGGAAGGGTCCAGTAAGGAAAGGTGTCGGCTGTTGCTACTGATGGAAACTTTGAATGTGTATATATCCACAGTTTGTTCCTCAAGAACAGGAGTTGGGTGCGTGGGCGTTATTCCAAGCTCTGTACTTCATCTCCTATTTCCCTCCTGTGAAACACATTTCATGTGCTGCTTTCCTACAAAACCACAGGGTCGGAGCTGCGTGACCTGCCTGCCATCTGCCTGTCCCCGTGTCCCAGCCTTGTGCTGCCCTCATGTGAGTCAGTCTGGGGCAGAGAGCCTCTCCCGTGGCCCTGGACCTTCGCCAAAGCTTCACTGTGCCTGACTACTCCCGAGCACCCCGCAGCCAAAGCACCAGCCGAGGCCCCCTCTTCACTGTGAGCTCCCCTCCTGCTCTGCCAGCACCTGTGAGCTGCCGCGCTCAGAAGCAAACATCGCTGATTTTCCACTTGTGACAACATTGCTTCAGCTAGCATTAAGAGGTAAGAGCTGTAAAATGCCGAGGAGAAACGAGGCACACGGGTGCTGCCGCTAGCAGGAAGGAGCTGCTCGGTGGGAGGTTTGGGGGGATATTTGTGGGTCCTGAAAGACCGAGTGAATGAGTGTGTGCAGACGGGTTGTGCTGGCGGCGTGGGAGCTGGGGCCGGGGGGGCCGTTCGGTCGATGGTTTTATTTGTTGGAAGTCGCTGGCATCATCCAAAGCCATTAGTGTGAATGAGCTGGAACAGAGCCAGCGCTTCAGCGAGCGTGGCGGTGCGGGCACGGCAGAGGCGGCCGTTTCGGGAAAGCATCTGGTTAGAGGTCTGGGGCTGGGAGGTAAATCTCAACTGCTGCTCCTGTGACCTTGGGAATATCGTTTTATCTCCTTGTCTGTGGTTCTCAAGCTGAAGGTGGACTCAGCTGCAAATCTGGTCCACACAGAAAGGGCAGTTAAAAGACAAATCCTAAGTAACCCCACCATAAAACATGTCACTGGTGACCATTAGCAGTGTGTTGCAAAAGCACATTTTAATCCTAATTGATTTTCAGGTGTTCCTTGTGTCTGATGACAAGCAAAAAATCGATAGGATTATCACTAGTGTGGCTTAAGCTAGACTTTAACTCGTAACCAGCCTTCCTTTTTTTTTTTTTTTTTTTTTTTTTTTTTAACAAACAAACAACTCTCTTAAGAGCCTGTGAGCCCAGCGTGCTTGATTGAGTCAATGCTCGTGTTTCTATCCCGCTGTAATGGCTATGCACCGTGCCGGGCTGGCAGCACAGCGCCGCTGTTTGCAGCCAAGGGAAGCTTTCAAGTCCAGTATTGATTCTTTTGAAGTTTATGGCTGCTGGATGGAGCAGTTACTAGCGTTTGTTCACACTGCCATGAGCTGGACTGCTTCATTTCTTAATATCAGGCTAAACCTCCTCCACATCTAAAAGATTTATTTCTGTACTTATTTTTTCCAATATGCGATTTCTTTCTCAGAAACCAAGCCGACACATTTCTTTGTGACACTAATGCAGCTCTGTAAAGCTGCCTTATATGTTTATGCCCTCCTCTATAATACGTGTCGTGAGATCTGTGCTGTGGCCGTGCTCGAGTAGAGCACGAGCGCGGGGCCACATGCCCTGGTGCTCAGCAGACACCTCTACGTGGTTGCACCACCACCTTCCTACTGCATTAGGGTTACAAATGACCAGGTGAGGCTTTGGGGCATTTGCCCAGAGGGAGCAGCATGGTGCTGAGCAGCCCGAGGGCTGGTGACCACTCGTGCCTGGCTGCCCCCACGTTTACAGGTGTGAGCAGTGGGGTTTGAGTGAGCCTCTCTCCATGACCTATTTGTTCTTGCCCACGCCGTGGCCTGTGCTGTGTCCTGAGGAGCAGATCATGCTACTTGAAGGCCCTTTATTTTTAGCCAGCCCAGTTTTCTCATCACAGCTTGGTGGGCGCTGCTCTTTTCAGTTCAGCTCCGCCGCAGCTCGCTCTCCTCTTGTGCCGTTCCCCGGCGCTCTTTGTACATCTCTCACACACTCAGTGGGTTTCCTTTCCCCCTTTCTCCAGGTTTCATTCCTCCTCCTTTGTGTTCTCCTCTCCCACTGCTCCAGATCCATGGCTTAGCCTCGGAGCTGCCTCTGCCTCTGGCTTGCAGCAGGGCTGTTGGAGGAGCAGGCTCATGCTGGATCCCAGCACCCCGCCGCAAACCGAGCCTTCCCTCCGATAACCTTGGCTGTGCTTCCCTGCACCGCAAATGTCAGGAAATTAGAAATGGTGCTTTAGCCTCCTGGAAATCAATAGCTGCCTGCTCGGTCTGGCTCAGCCTTGCTCTTTCTCCCCTCGCCCAGGCAAGGAGGGAGCGCTGTTACGCTGAACTTGCCAGCAGTGGGGTACTGATACAGTTCCTCCAGCCCAGGCAGCTCGTGGTGACATTTACTTTTCCCAGCCCCTCCACATAACCCAAGACAGTGGCCTGTGCTCTGAGTCGGATCAGTGAGTGAGCAATCAGGATCAGGACAATGTTTTCTACTTGTGACCACGGAGCAGGACTCCAGGTCGCTGCTGGACCAGGGTGGGCTGCGCTAGGAGCAATGGTAATGCTCACTTTGGTTTCTGCAGGGCTCCATCCCAGCAAGGGGCATGTGCGATTCCTATCAGAAGCTATGGCTCCAAGACAAAAAGAAATTCATTATGAGGCCTGCAGGCTACACTGCAGGCTGCCTTTAACATTTCCTGGGCTAGTACAAGCAGGTGCAGTGTGGTTGAAGGAGCAGGAACAGTTCTCAGGTCCTGCTTCTTGGAAATCTTGGTGGTGATATTCATTTAAATTTAAAATACAGATACTGTTGGAAGCCAAACAGCATCACCTTTTCATCTGTATGGAGCATTGAACAAATTGTAAAGGTTACCGGGAACTAAATCCCTGCTGAAAATCAAGCCAGCTTCTCTTTGTGTCCTTGAAAAATCTTTCTCTTGGGGCCCAGCTAATTCCAGCACCGCTGGACGTGGGGAGCGTTGTGCGGGGGGCACTGTCCCTGCCTCCCTGGCCCCCACTTCATCAGGCTTGATTTTATTTGCCAGCTCGGCAGTAATAAGTATCGCTCTCTAATGAACCCGTGATTACATGGAAATTGAAGTGTGAGAGTGAAAAGAAATGAGGCAATTGAGAGGCGTGATTCTGCTGCCTGAACCCTCTTCCTGCTGCTCGCGTCACCCCAATGACCAATATAAATGATGCCAAACCGCTCTATTTCCTAATCCCTGGTGTTGGTAGACAGCAAAGGAGTCACGTATATATCTATTTCCCTCTGAACAATTTTATTTGGACTTTCACATACTCCCTACTTTTATTTTTGGTGCCTTATTAACAACAACAACAACAAAAAAAAGTGCAGTAAGGACCTTTGTTGATGATACATGAGCCAAGAATAGATCCCAGCTCCTTTTACCATTTTGGCACCGAAATGCCAAGAGGGATGAGGCATCCTGTAGTAAACACTGTTCATTTTGATGTGGCAACTAGAAAATATGGTCGCAAGTTAGGGAGAACAGTTGAGCCAGAGGATCTGCGCTTTGCATGGTCGTGTTGTTGGACCTGTGCAAGGCTGGGAAAGGACGCATTCCCATCCAGTAAAGCACTACAGTGGTGTCCTAACTTCTGCAGCCTTAAGCCAGCCCATTCCCTTGACAGGTTATCCTTGATGCTGTTGGACAGTCGAGGTGTAGTGCTACCTTTGCAGGATGTGCTTCTCTTGCCCCAAAACTTCTATTTCTTCTTTAGCTGCTGCCTACTTATTCCTCAGGAAAAATAAAATAAAATAAATAAATTAATTAATTAATTAAAAAAAAAAAAAAGGAAGAAAAAAAGCTCTGGGCTTCTCAGTGCACCTCATGCAGCCAGCAGCGTGTGCTTGGCTTGCAAGGGACATTGTGGCAGGGACATGGAGCTGAAGGTAAATAGGACTAAAAAGGACCCTGTGTCCCCACCAGCGCACCTCTACCAGCCTGAGGGCTGTGCCCATCTGCTGCCATGCCCAGCCTGTGGACAGAACACAAATACCCACAGTCACTGCTGGGAACACGTCCTGGATTTCTTGGGTTGAAGAAAACGTTAAATAACAACATTGAAAATGAGCCTCTTTAGCAAAGGCAAAGGTGGAGAGCTTTCAGGAGCAGGAGGATTTGCTTGGGCTGTCTGTAAGTGACAGCACTCTCCTTCCCGTAGGTCGGTACCTTCTGGGAAGCAGCTCGGTGTGAACGTAGGAAGAGCCAAATCCTTGATTTCAGATGGGAGAGGACTGTCAGAGCGGTTGCAGTGCTTGAGGGTGCAAGTACATCTGCTTCCTACCGAGATGTACTTGTCTTTGTCCTCGGTGCAGTATGTGATAATAAAAGCCTCTCTCCTTCCCTCTTGAGCTCTCCCAAGACTTTGCGAGGCTCCCAGCAGCACTCCTTGCTTTTCCCTCCCTGTCTCTGCCCAGCAAGGTGGAGGTGCAGGCAGGGGTGTATGTGTATGGGGGCTACCCAGGGGTGTGCACTGTAAGAGCTGAGCTCCCCAAAAGAGCCCTCCCTGCTTGCTGCTGCTCTGAAATAGCTGTCAGAGCACCGTCTGCTTCGGGGAGGGACCTATGGCAGAGCAGCATCTTCGGAGGCTTTCAAGTGTGAAAGTGCAAACTGTGAGGATTTTTGGCAACTCTGCGAGTCACTGTAAGTATTAATACCTTTACAGCAGAGGTGCAAGAAAAATCCAGTCTGCTCACCTACCCAGGTGTGCTGGCACAGCAAGCGCTGCAATCTCGGCTCTTACCCTCTGGCTCCCATCCCTTTTGCCACAGCGACAGCAGCGGGACGTCCCTTCCAAGCCAGCCTCATCCCCAAAACAGGTCCATCCCCAGCACCTTCTGTGGCACCGAGCACAGGGCGTGCATGCAGACAGCATCAAGTTATTCCTGCGTGGGCTCAAAACCTGGCACCTGGGGAGATGCACGACACATCGTGCCCCAGCTCTGCTACTTAGCCATCATTATTTGGGAATGGCTGTTCAAGTGCTGTGTTTGCTCAGGAGGGCTCTGCCTTCCCTGCCATGCTGTTGGGTGCAGTGGGTGAAAGCTGTGCTCAGCTCCAGGTCTGTCCTCAGCCATTTCCCACAAAACTTCCCGCAGAGGAAGTTGTCCCACAAAACTTCCCGCAGAGGAAACAAGGCCTGTGCCATTTTTAAAAGAATCTGCCCAAGGACGATGCGCCCTGTTGCTGCTGTGTTAGGTTTGGTGGCTTTGTTGTCCAGCCAGACTTTTTTTCCTTATTGTCTGCAGTGCTGAACAACAACAAAATGTGCCTTAGAAAATAAACACAACCCACATTTACCTGTGATTCATGTCATCAGCGCTGTCTGCCTTGTTCCTCTCCTCAGAATACCATCTCGTTCATGCATCCTTTCCTTCTTGCTCTTATTCCTCTAGTCTTTCATTAGTATGTCTGTTCCCCTTGCATCCCCCATTATTAATTGTACTTCTCTGCCACATCCGAAGTCCAATTTCTGGTGATGCTTCATCAGCCTGCAAGGCACTGTGAGAACTGCTAACTTCCACAAATCAGTGAAAATGAAAAGAAAAAAAAAAAAAAAAAAAAAAAAGGAATATTCCACCCATAAGCAAAGTAGGGAGTGAGAGAAGGTTTTCTGCTTCCTTCCTTCGTGTTAGCCCAGAGGCCGGCTGCAGCTCTCTGGCCCCATTTCCCCATCTCCCCCTGAAGCACCAGCTCCGCCTGTGCCCAGCTGACACCGGCACTTGTGGCTTTTTACCCTAGAAGAGAAAAAATGGCAATATTGTGGGGACACGGTGGTGAGCGGAGCTGTGCAGGAGTGTGTTGGTTGGGCAGTGATCTTGCTGATGTGTCAACACGGTGCCCTTGAGCCTCAGCAGCTCCCGTGCCAAGGCACTCTGCCTCACGCTGCCCCTGTTGCAGGAGCTCTCAGACGCTGAGGCTTGGCTTAAACCTGTGGCGAAGAGCAGGGGCTGTGGCTGAGCAGCTACCTGCCTCGACCCAGCTGCTTCTGCTAGCTTCTCACAGCCAGCCCCCTGCTCCACAAACCCACCAGCTTACATGGGCAGGAGGCAGCCACAGCTTCACTCATTCCCCATCCATCAGAGCCCCCTGTGATTTTTTTAATGGCTTATTTCAGCTCCACCTACGTCAACGGCAGAGGACAAAGCTTTTGAGACTTCTGTTCTCCCACAGAAGCAGCGGACACCAGCAACCCCAGCCCCTCTCCCCACAGTGTTCCCCCCTCCATGCTTTTGGGGATGAGCGCGTGCGGCAGGAAGGCGCTGACCCTGCTCAGCAGCGTGTTCGCCGTCTGCGGCCTCGGCCTCCTGGGCATCTCCGTCAGCACCGATTACTGGCTCTACCTGGAGGAGGGCATCGTCCAACCCCAGAACCAGACAGCCGAAATCAAGCTGTCGCTGCACGCGGGGCTCTGGAGGGTCTGTTTCCTTGCAGGTATGGCCTCCTGCCCCAAAACCTGCCCTGCTAGGGCAGTGTTTGCTGCTCGTCATGGGGAAGGGCTGGGGGAAGCTTGCTTTGGAGAGGTTTGTGCCTGTTTTGCTTCCAAAGTCAGGCACATCCCCCGTGAGTGGTGGGGTCACCCCATGGCTGGCTGGAGCAGCAGTCCCACAGCTTCTCACTCCCTCCATCCATCCCCATGCCTGGGCAGCTGCTCAAACCTCCTCTTTGTCCCTGCAACATTGGGATTCAGGTCAGCTGAAACATCTCCACTCGTGCTGGTTTTGATGAAGCAGTCTGGCTGAGGGGACAGAGCTGGACAAACCACAGCGAATGGGAGTTTCAGGCTGACAGATCCAAAATGTCCTGGGGTTGCAGCTGCTGCTTTGGGAAGCAGGGAGGAGATGAACAAATTCATCCCAAGCTCACTGGACAGGGCAGTGTGAGAGGAAGGATTTTACTCACCATGCTGTTCAGTGTGCCACACAAACGTCCGAGATGGAAGCAGCACTAAACAGCGAGATTATGTTCTTGCATGCACTGAAATTAATCTTAAAGGCACTCCCTCCCCCCCAAAAAACAAGAAGATACACAGACTGCAAGCCTGACTCGGTCTCTGTTTGCTGCAGGTGAGGAGCGTGGCCGGTGCTTCACTATAGAATACGTCATGCCCATGAACATCCAGCTGACATCCGAATCCACAGTCAATGTCCTGAGTAAGTGATTCTTTGAGGTCTTTGCGTCCTGTAAGGCATCAAAGGGCTGTTACCTCCCAGTAAACCCCTTTGTGCCACTGCTGAACACGCTCCAACCACACACCCACATCCACCTGGCAGCAAGGCAGGACCCTGGAGCCCTGACCTGTCCTCTGCTTCTCTCCCACCAGAGATGATCCGCTCTGCCACCCCCTTCCCTCTGGTCAGCCTCTTCTTCATGTTCATCGGCTTCATCCTGAGCAACATCGGCCATGTCCGCCCACACAGGACCATCCTTGCCTTTGTGTCGGGAATATTCTTCATCCTGTCTGGTGAGTAGTGCTGAGCAAAGCGCTCCTCGGAAAATCCTTGGGCACGGAGGATGCTCTCTGGCTTGTGGCGAGGTGGTCACAGAAACTTCAAACTCCTTAGCTGGGACGTTTCTGCACGATCCAAGAGGGTGTTTTATTTATGTGATTATGCGAGTGTTGAACAAATAGCTGTGACAGCCAAGATCTGAAGCCAGGAGGCTTCAGAAGGCTCCCTGAAGCCAGGGAGTGCAGAAGGACAAGCTTGAGCTTGTGTCACTCTGACTGACATGGGAGAAGTGCCCTGGGTGAGCTCTGCAGGAAAGCAGCCTCCTTCCCTGATTATTTCAAGCACCCTTCCACAGTTTTACATTTTCACCTGCCACTCTGCTCCTAAAGGCAGCTGCTGCTTCACCACCTTCCTCCCCGAAGCGTTTCTCACTGCCTTCCTCCTCACTTTCTCCCCAGGTCTATCCCTGGTGGTGGGGCTGGTCCTCTACATATCTAGCATTAACGACGAGATGCTCAACAGGACCAAGGACTCGGAAACATTCTTCAATTACAAATACGGCTGGTCGTTTGCGTTCTCTGCCATCTCCTTCCTTCTCACGGAGGTACCGGTGGCTCCAGGATGTCCCTGTAATGAGCGTTGTCTGTTCTCAGCCTCTGTGTGTCAGTGTGGGCACAGGCTGGGAGCAGAAAGAGGACTGGGAGGGGTGTTAAGGGTAGATTATAAGGTAATATATAGTATGGTGGGAAGTATATATAATGGGGAACATGCCTGGAGCAGTGAGGGGGCAGCTGATCATGGTGCAGAGCATGAAAGCAGAGGAACAGGAGATGGGCTTGGGCCTCCATGTGTACTGTAGGGAATCAACTCTCCTCGTGAGCACTTGCAAGCCATCAGCAGGGCAAAGAGAGCCATTTGTTTTTCTTCTCTCCCCTCCAGAGCGCCGGGGTGATGTCCGTGTACCTGTTCATGAAGCGATACACCGCCGAGGACATTTACCGGCCTCACCCTGGCTTCTACCGGCCCCGCCTGAGCAACTGCTCTGACTACTCGGGGCAGTTCTTGCACCCGGATGCGTGGGCAAGAGGTCGCAGCCCATCAGACATCTCCAGCGAGGCATCTCTGCAGATGAACAGCAGCTACCCAGCTCTGCTCAAGTGCCCCGACTACGACCAGATGTCCTCGTCCCCGTGCTGAGCATCACCTCCCCTGTGCCTCCCCAGGCCCACCAGCCAATGGTCACTGTCCTGACTCCACTTGTCATTTTTAGGCCTCTCTTTCAGGGCAATTCTCTATTTATAGGAGCGTAAATATAACCATAGAGATTGGTTATATAACCAATAATGTAACCTAGGGAATTGGGATATTTTCTTTTCTTTGTTGGTCTCTTTTTTATTATTTTTATTTACTCTTCCCTACATAACTGAAATGTCTCCAAAGCCCTCTTCTTCCAGCTCTTCCCGCTGAGCAAACAGCAGTTCTGCCTGAGGGACAAATCCAAGGCTGGACTCCAGAGCAGAAAAAAAAAGAATATAAAGTAGAACTAGGAAAAAAACAAGTGTATCTTTTTGGTTTAGGTAGGCTGCAAAAGTCTGTGCATTTGGCTATCACTTAATTGTAGATTCACTGGCCTTAGCACCAGCAGGCCTAAAAGATCTGTGTAAATTTCCAAGACATAGTCATCATTAGAGAAATAATAATTTTGTCTTGATTCAATGTTTACTGGTCGATACCTCTTGTTGGATATCACTTTTAACCAGGCTGCAATGGGAAATAGCCATCTTTCTCGACTATACCTCAGCAGGCTCTGATGCAAGCAAGTTGGGTTTTCTCAGTGGCCATTTGCAAAGTGTCACTTCCCCATCCCATGTGGAACTGGAGACACTGCAGCCATGAGTGCCCGTGCTGCTGGGGTGGCTCAGGCACCCACGTCTCTTCCACTATCCCATTGATGAGGTCTGAAGAGTGACTGGGAGGATTTCAGTGCAGGGCTGAGTGGAAAACTACCTAGAACCTTCCCATAGGAAACGTTAGGCACAGGATTTAGAAAAATCACAGCCATCTGAGCAAGGCCCTGCAAGTTATTTCAGTGAAAGGCAAGACTCCAAACTGGTGTGAAATGACACAGCTGAATTAATGGCACTAGTCCACAATAGCAAAGTAGTTGGTCTATGTTTTAATTTTTGCAGAAAATAATGCAATTTTAGCTGCTTTTTTTTTGTGTGTATGTGTGTGCGTATGAAACTTATTTTGAGGTTTAAGTTTTAAGCTGTCATATGATGCACTTTGGTCCTAGAAGACTGACTGCTGCCAGGCTGAGAGCATCCATCAGACAGGGCAGGGGACGACAGCGTGGCACTCCGTCATGTGCTCTGTGCCAGCTGCAAGCTCGTCGCCTCACAGTAGGAGCTTCCTCCAACTTTGAGTTCTGGTCTTGTTACTTTGAGCCTTTCTGAACATTTCTGTTGTGTAAAACAAAACCCTCTGGGGATTCTTGGTATATTTGAGCTGGTTTTGTCGTACTGTAATTAAACCAAATAGAATATACACAGTTTTGATGTCATTTGTAGCATAATGTTTAATGAATGTTTGCATTGCTTTATTATTAGTTGTTGTTCATGAACTACTCGAAAGTTGGATCCAAGTCTTGAGCAGCAGCCACTATCTGCATCAACGCTGACACCCATGCTGGGGACTTCACTGTGAGAGTATATCCGTCCAGGCCTCGAACAGGACAGTTTCCTCTCCAGTGCCTTCAGATAAGCAAGTAAAGTAATCTAGCATCTTTTACTCCTGATTTGCTAAGTTATAAAACCAAGGCAGCTTTCTGTGAACACAATTACACTTATCCCTACTCTTTGAACTTCCCCCAAGTGCCCATGTCCTCATACTAAAACCATGCCGTGAGCATGCTGTGAGGGGTTAGCTGCCAGGAAGGGCCAAACGTGGGGGCACAACGTGTCCCTGTGCCTCAGGAGCAGCCCCCACTGAAGCCTTGTCTGGACACTGCCCCTTGCAGCTCCAGGGCAATAAGTGCCAAAAAATAACCTTAGTACCCAGGGGGATTGCCTACTTGTTATTTGACCATCTCTCCTAGTCTTCACCCCACTTTAATCTCTGTTATACCACATCCCCAAGTAATGCCACTTGCTTTGATCACTCTCCCACTCTTATTTCTGTGCCAGCCTCGCACTGTCCTGTTTCTGTCCCTTGGATTGCAGAAAATGAAAAGCAAATGTTGTGGTTAAGCTAGCATTTAAATTAGAGGTTTAACACCCACAGGACTGGAGTGCTTAAACTCACACCTCCACTGCTGTACCCCAGCAGGATGAACCAAACTGCTCACAGGGATGCAGGAAGGTAATTGCTCTTGTAATGCTTCATAGATAACCGTTTGCACTCTTTGAAGAAAAAAATCTCATGTTTTGCATGACCGACACTGGTATCAGACCCTTTGTGCACATGGCCATGGGTGCTTGAACCATAATGTTACAGCAAATTACTGGGATTAAAGGCTAAAAAAACTTCAGTGCTGCCTGATCCACACCCAGCTCTCTGTGCTCCCTGCCCCTGCTGAACGCTGCAGCTTCCTCATGGAATCAGAGAATCCCAGGATTACATGTTTGGTTTTTTTTCAGTCACAGCCCCTCTTTGTAACCCCAGCAAGGACATCCCAGGAAGCATTTTTTGGCTGGTATCTCCTGGGCAATGGAAGCTCCCCTCTCCCAGCCCACAGACTGTGCCTGCCCCTTGTCACTGAGGTGTCCGTGCACCCCAGTGGCAATGGGGCCCTGCAGTGAGCAGCTCAGGCTACTCTTAGGAGAGGCCTAAAAAACCTCATTGAATTGTGAGAAGATACAAGAGGTTCAAGAGAGACCAGTTGTGAGCAATAATTAAGCAGCTGGGAATAATGAGGGTGTACTGGGGCACACTCTGCTTCATTTGCTGCTCTAGCAGCTTATAGCTCTAGAGCTCCTTTCTGTGTAGTATCTATATAGATATGTAAAGGTGTGGCTGAAATGCCCTCCAGTGCTGTTCTCTTGCACCTGCACTGCTAGTGGATGTGGAGAGCCACCAAGGAGGTTAAGGTGAGGCAGGAACCCCAAACCTGCAGGGGTACAGACTGGGCATGCTGCTAGTCTGGGCTGGCTGTTTGTGAAGCTGTTGCTGTGGGGGTGAGGGGGCCTGGGCAAGTTTTGGAGCAAACCACCACACCCAGCCCTTCTCTGATGCATGAAGCAGCTGCTGTAGCAGACCTAGGGAGAGCAAACTCTAGCCAAACCTTTCTGCTGTCTCCACAGCAGCAGGGCTGTGGACTTGAGCCCTTACACCCTCAGTGACCAGCCCCAGTGGTACTGTGCTGGTGTGGGTTTCAGCCAAGCTTTGCTGTGGCATCGTGAGGAGCTGACCTGGGCATACTGTGTGCAGGTTGGTGGCTTCCAGTGGAGAGAGCCCTGCTTATGAGCTCTTGTTCTGCCTTATAAATGCTATTTGTCAACATTGTGTATTCATTTTCCCAAACATGAGTTAGCCCCGTGGTCTATTCAAGGTATGCTAAGAAATTAAATAGCCTCGTTCCTCCCTGCTGTTAGCTTATTAATGATGCAGAACCGATGCGTGTGTGGTGGGAGCACTGTGTGAGCAGGCAAACAGCCACCCAGGTCAATAGCCCTCCACTAATAAGGGAAGAAGAAGTAATTGAGAGTATTTTTTTTCCTTTCTTCTTTCCTTATGAGATGTATTTATTTCAGGTTTAAAAAAATAGTAAAATGAGATAGAAGTCTGACATCATGTCTGACTATACGCAGCAGCATTTTCCTCCCCACTTTCACAGTTTCAGAGCCTCCTGCTGGGTTCTTCCATACCCCTCTGCAGCAGTGCTCCCTCCATGGGCTGCCTTTGTTCCACCATCTCTCCTTTTGCTGAGGACCACAGCAACTCTTTAGCTTTTCTGTCTGTAATTTGGCTGCACCACAGCTTCCCCCATATGTGATAAAGCTATGACGTGGGGTGCAGAGGAGGGTGTCCCCAGCATCCTGGGTTTCCAGCTGTGCCACCTTTGCCTTGTTGTGGTCATGGCACTCTGCTGACCTTTCCCCCTGCACCGCAGGGTTCCTGTCTATCGCTGTTGTGTGGCTATCAAACTGCATCCTGTTCCCATGGATACAGTACCTTAAAGAAAAGGAAGATCTGCCTCTTTGCTTTCTTTTTGTGTAAGGTTTTATATACCTGACATTTTGGATCATGAGAACCTCAGTGGGCAGTGGTTATAATGGGCAGGCGATGGCTGCAGCGATCACCCTGTCTGTCTTTGGTTCTAAACCAGGATGCAACAATTTTAAAGGACTGGAGAGTTTGTTTCTGATGTTGTGGGACTGCCCTTCACTCAGCCTTCCCCTGGGGCTGCAGGTGTGTGCCAGACCTGCAGGCCACATTGATTTGGGGCAGGGTCCTCTGATAGCCGTGTCACCAGCTCTTTTTGGCTGGCACATGGAAGAACCTTTAGGCAGTCAGTTGTGCTGGATTGTGCCACAAAGGTGAACCCAGAGCAAGCATAAAGAGGTTGTGATGCTCTCAGCATCCCTGACCTGGTGCCCGTCACTGGTGCAGGTCAGAGCAGCTCAGGTCATGTGCCAACCTCCTCCCTTTCTCTTGTTTTCACACCACTTCATCCTTGAGCCTCTGGCCAATTCACTTTGTAGGCAGAAAAATGAATTTATTATTATCTGCAGATTATTTGCAGCAATATTTCAACCAAAAGATTAGCCCCACTTGGCTGTGTTGCCAGACTCCAGTCCCAAGGGCTGTGCTTGATAAATATCTTGGCTTTACCAGGATGCTTTCAAGCCCTGGGCAATCTGTACCACAGTGCTCTGCAGGCTCTGTCCAGCATTTTTATTTGAACCATTTCAGAAATCCCTAAACCCCACCCCTCTCTCCATTTCCACTGAAAGGTGGATTATTCCCATGCAAGCTGTGATTTATATGCCTTGAAAATACGCAATGCCAGCATTCTAGTTTATTCCCCAATAAGCCATCATTTTTGACATCGGCTCTCGATAAATCTTCTGGCTGTGATCAGATGCGGCTGCTTTTAATCTTTAATGTTAGGGCAGAGTGCATTTGTTTTTCTGAGAGGAAAACCACGTGTGAGGGTGCAGAGCAGGTGCTGGGTGACACCTGCAGCTGCGTAAGCTCAGGTTGCTGTAGCCCAGGCTGCTCACAGGGCTGTGCCAGCCAGCCTGTTTGCTCAAGTCAGGCCTGCTTGGTTTCTGTTTAAATTGCTCATTTTGGAGCAAAGTCCACATCGCCCTAACTAGTCCCAGTGACCATCGAGCACCTGTAAGTCTGCATGTAGAGAAATCACAGAATCACAAAATATCCTGAGTTGGAAGGGACCTACAAGGATCATCAAGTCCAACTCCTGGCTCCACACAGGACCACACAAAACTCAGACCATGTGTCTGAGAGCATTGTCCAAATGTTTCTTGAACTCTGACAGGCTTGGTGCTTTGACCACTTCCCTGGGGAGCCTGTCCAAGTGCCCAACCACCCTCTTGGTGAAGAACCTTTTCCTAACGCCCAGCCCGACCCTGTCCTGTCCCAGCTCCATGCTGTTCGTCAGGTCCTGTTGCTGTCCCCAGAGAGCAGAGCTCAGCAACTGCACCTCTGCTCCCCTTGTGAAGGAGCTGCAGGCTGCCATGAGGCCTCCCCTCAGCCTCCTCTTCTCTGGGACAAACAAACCAAGTGACCTCAGCTACTCCTCATGTGTCTTCTACTCTAGACCCTTCACCATCTTTGTAGACCTGCTCTGGGCACTCTAATAGTTTTATGCTCTTCTTATACTGTGGTGCCCAAAACTGCACACGGTACTCGAGGTGAGGCTGCACATGAGGTTCAGCGCTCTGCTGCTAACCAACAAAGTGTGCAGGCACATGCTGACATCCCGTGGGATGTGGATCATGGCCAGAGCCAAGCAAAAGCAAAGTGCTCTGCTAAGCATGTGTGTGTTAGCAAGCACCTGGCTCTGGGCTGCTGCAGGAGAGGAAATGGGAGGCACAGAGAGGGTGGTAGAGGGAAATGGCCAACATTTCTTATTTTGCTGCAGTGATAATGTCTTCAATGGGGTGTTCGTTCACAAAAATACAACCCCGAGGTCCTTGTGTCCACCTCACACATGCCAGCATCCTCACACATGCCAGCTTCCTGCGGGAACTTGAGGGGGAAAGTCTGTGAAGAAAGCAGAAAGGTGTCATTTAACTAATGAGAGCTAATTTGATTAAGTATCCAAGTGTCATTCTGCTTATCTGGAGATGAGCTGGGCAGTTTTAGCTCTCGGGGAGAAATGGGATGTTTCCACAGCAAGGGGGAACTATCTGTGTAGTGTATGAGCAAGGAGCAACCGTGTCTGGAGTCTCAGCATGCCATCATCCCAGCACAGGTTGTCCGTTGTGCTCCCGTTGTGCCAGCTCTTGCAGGAGAAAAGGTGTGTGAGAAAACTGTGACCCTTCCCTCCGAGATGGGGACTGTGTTTGTCCCACTCGGGACAGGTGGCAAAGGCACAGATGCAGAAATTATGTGGGTTTAGAAGCCAGAGCAAGGACTGGTGACCTCCTCCTACCCAGGAGCCACTCACAGGCCCCCAGGGACGTTGAAATAACATGGCTTTTAAAACTGCTTTGCCTCACTACTGGACAAGTTCAAATACCTGAGTGCAGTCTTCTATTTACCCTTAAAAAGCAAATGGCATGTTCTATTATCAGAGGAATTACAGGGTCTGTTTTTAGACAGTGCATCCCCAGTTCCTGCCGTGCTAAATGAATTTCAAAGTGACCTGTGCTTGTCCAGGACAATAAAAGTATATATTAGTATTATTATTCATAATTTAGGTAAGCAGAGAGGGTGTTATTAGCAGTGCAGAGCATGTACATGAAAACCCCTTCTACCCACCCACATCAAATAATTTATCCCCGTATAAATTATATGCTGTCAAAACTGCTCTACTGATCCAAAGGTTACAGGCTCTGTCATGGAAATGGAGCAGCTCACAGTCATCTCAATCAAAATGTGATCACTTCCAGAAGAAAGCAGCCTGATGGTTGTGGATTTCCTATTGATCAGCTTCAGCATCTGTCTGATAGAGAACATTTGAAATAAATGCAGTAAAAATAAAACCTTCAGTTGTTTCATCATTCTGTATAAAAGTAGGTCATATCCCCAACTGAGCTGTATTTTATTCATGTAAATACATTTCTACAATTAAAAATGCAGCAGAAACTCTGTTCATGTCAGCAGGGATGAGCCTGGTGGAACTGGGTGAGGGCTGGTTCCTGGGCCACTGTGGCACGAAGCTTCATTGCCAGACAGACAAGCCCATTGTCCTGTCTGCCATGGACATGGGGCCCCAGAGCACCCTACAAAAGCTTCTCTTGGGGTTTTGTGGCTGGCTCCTGTACCCAGAGCCTCTGACAGCACCAGCATGCCATGGCCCCTCCGGATTGAGCTCTGCACAGTAAAACTTACAGCTGCTATTTTAAGGAGTTGTTTAATAACGTTAAACCCATGACAGCCTGAGATTATAACACTGCCACCTCCACACTCCTGGAGGCCTTTTCTTCCCCCTCCCCCCTATCAACTCTTACATATTTGCATTTTTCCAAGCCTGTGTTAATAATTGTCATCTCGAAAGCAAGCCAGGAATCACTTTGAATGAGGGGAGATGGAGCACTGAAGTACAGCAACAAAGGCATTAGTCCCTCTCCTGGTGTGTTATGAGGGATTGCTCAGGAGCAACATCCACACTTTAATTTGGCCCATGAAAATATGTGGGGGCAAATCTGAGCTGTTTCCCATGGGAGACTGCACCAGGAGGTGACAGCCACACACAGGGACCCATGGCGTGCATGGGGCTGCTGCAGGGTCAAGAGGAAACAAAACCCTCTGCAGCAAACCGTGTCTGGGTTCTCTGCCCATTTATAAAAAGAAAATATATTCCTCGTAGGCATACTGGTACATTGGGAACTTTGGATGAAATGTGCTTCCTGTAGTATGCATACAAATAATAATATTTTTCTAGAGGTTTCACATTTTGCTTGCCCTGCATGGTGATTAGCACTGAGCAAGATGCTCCCCGTGTTACGTGTGCAAAAGAAATTGAAGCTGCTTATAGAAACTGTCATAACAGCCCATCTTGGGGACCTGCACCCCCAGAAAAACAAGGAGCCTGAAACAAAGACAAAAGGAAAAAAATAGCTACAAAGAATTGTGCTTTTACTATATCTTTTTATTTTTCTGGTGCTTTATTTATAATGTATACAAAAAACAAGGGGTTAGCTCCAAGTGGCCTTTGCTAGAGAAGGACCATGGGATGGTGATGCCCCAAAGCCCCAGGAAAAGACTGTGTGAGGGGGCTCAGACCCTGCCTGAGCCTTAGGCAGATGAAATACAACTTAAAGTTTTGTGCAAACAGATCTACCAGCCCATCCTATTTGTTTGAAGGTCTTTGCTTTTTTGTTTGTTTAAAGATGTCAGGAAAGATGCTTGAAAATAAATTAGGTATAATTTTGCTCGGAGTAATAATTAAAACTTGGAATGGCTGGGGCCTGTTTAGGCAATTCAATTAAAAGACTGGCACATAAATGACGTGGACCTTTGTCTTTTCCTGGTCAAGGCTGTGAGACCTTCAGACTGGGATGTTCAAAGGTGAGGCCATCAATTGAATTCCAACTTCCATCAGCAGGGGAGCCCATGGGAAAGATGCAAGGGTAATTCCAGTGGACTGGGGGGATTGAGAAACCCTTAGGAAGCTTGGTCTCTGTTTCTTATTCCCTCACTGAAGAGGTTAACATTTTTCATGATTTACAATGAAATGGAGACAAAGCGCCAGCTATTTAAAACACAGAGGGAAGCTGGATCGCAGCACAGAAGACATCAGACACAAGAGGACCCTTCAGTCCAGCAGACGAAAACACCGCTGGGCCAGAGGAGGTGAAATGGGACAAAATCCAAACGGAAGGTTTGGCAGAGGGCATGGGAAGAGCTGTGGCTTCTGCGGCATCCCAGCTGCAGCACTCGTGGCATCAAATATTCATGATGCAAATGGATGCAGAGAGCTCCCCACAGCCCGCCTCTGTGCGGCATCCAATCTGCGAGGGAGCTTTGCTGACAAGGCTGAGGGAAGCCCACGGACTGAAATATTTAGGAGTAGCCAGGACGATTCCCTCGTATCCACTCTGAGGAGACCTATGATGCACTTTGCATGCGCTTACATCCGCAGCTGGGTGAGCTCAGCCCCCAGAGCAGCCCCATAGCAGAGATGGTGATGGGCAGCGCACACTGAACCATTCACAGGGCTGATCTCAGGCAGGGCTGGGTGGTAGCAGGCAGCATCACGAGACTCTTGCCGCTTGCATATGGGGGCTCTCCCCTCCCCTAAACACTCCATAGGACTTTTTGCTCCTTCCGGTGCAGGGAGCTGTGGCACAAGCTGGGCTAAAACCAAATGCTTCAGATTCAGGGCATGGAGTCTCCTGCCTGTCCCTGCACCTGTGGGCTCCTGGTGGCTGGGATCCACAGGCAAAGCAGGGGCTCAGCACCATTCCTTTGCTCCCTGCCCTGGGATGCTTTTCAGCGTGGAGCATTGGTAACATTTGCTTTTCCTCGGCAAACTGTGTCAGGGGGCCTGGATGCCAAGCACCCAGCTGAGAGGTGCTGTCACTGCTGGGCTGAGAGGGGAAAGGCACCTGGCAGGGTGGTGAATGACGCTTTTGGCAGCTCTGCTGCTTGCATTTGTTCCAGGCAAGGATCAATAATTAAATAACAGCCAGAGGAAAATGTCCATCCATTCCTCCTTCCCAAAACACGGGAGGTTGTAAAGTCCACCGTTAATTTTACCAACACCTAGATCTCTTTTTTTTTTTTTTTTTTTTTTTTTTTTTTTAAGAGTTAAAAATATTGCAAAATGAGCCTGTAGAGCACGTTGCCCCCTGCCCCCTGCCCTGCTCCTCACCAGGCTGCTGGAAGGTTTTGCAGCGGATCCCCCCGAGCCCCTGAGGCCGGCAGCGGGCAGAGGAGCGCCGGGAGCGCAGCTCCCTCTGCTGGCCCTGCCGCACAGCAGCTCCCTCCAGGGCTGCTCTAAAGGCCCCTCAGCTGCACCGAGCCCTGCTCTCGGCAGGTATGACACGCTATTTTAAATCGGAGAAGTGATCTGTGCTTGAGAATAAGGAGGGAAGCGAGCCAGGAGGCACCTGAGCAGCTCCGGCAGCGCGGTGCACAGCAAGCATGGGATGCTCCGGGCCGGGAGACCCCTGGACTCTGCTGTGGCAGCTGGAAAAGGTTGTTTCTGGGGACATGAGCCACCCAAAAAGCAGATGAAACTCCTTTTGGAGAGGCAAAAGTGGTGCTGCCCTCTATAAGTTATGTTCATCCTGCAGAAAGTAGTTTCTTCAGATCCTGAAACAGAGCTCGAGTCCTTGCCCAGGTGTAGTTCCACAGGCTATTGGGATTTTGTTGGAGCAAAAATATTTTTTAAAATAATAATAATTTAAAAAAAAAAAATAAAAGTAAAAATAAAAATAAAATTAAAATAAAATTAAAACAGATTGGGGTAGATTCATCTCTCTCTACATATATACACATATATAATATTATTTAAGAACAGGAAGGTACTAACATAGCACAGTCAAAACAAGGGAAACCTGCTGCAGAAGTGGTCCAAGTGTGCAGCCAGAGCAATGAACTTGGGCAACAAAGGTTGAAGTCAGTGGCAAAAAGTGTTTCTCTGGGAGCAAGTGGTGCCCAAAGCGGAGGTAAGTGATACCATCACCATCCTGGCAGTGCACCAGCTTTGGTGCCGTGCTGGGCACCATCACGGTGCCATCTCCCACAGATGTTTCTGTTCCGAGTTAAACCAGCCATGCTTCTGAATCAGCAGAAAATTCGGGGCCACTGGAAGAATGTGAAAAAATGTATTTGGGAAAATGATATTTTCACAAGCCGTGAAGCAACAAAGCAAGCCTGGTTTCTGGTGGATCCAGGGCCTGTGTGTGGAGTCGATGATGGCTGGTGGAGGTGCGTTCCCACAGCAATCCTTCCCCCAGGAGGGGCATTAGCATCCTCTGCTTCTTTTATCCATCTCCCTATTTTTCAGTGACTTTGTAGTGCTTGGATATTGTTCCAGTTTGCATTCTACATCAAGATGAAATGTCTTGAAGGTTCAGAAGGTATGGAGACAGAATGACAGGTCATGCAAAGTTACATACACACAAACACCCACAGTCAGCACTGCAGACATTGCACAAACCACTTCTTAGGAAGAAAGGGAACAACAACAACAAAAAGCTGAAAGTTTTATGAATTGTTAGCAGACAGAGAAAATGTTGTTGAATGGGAATAGAATATGAAAGGTCCTTAGGGCAGAAAGAAGGACCTTTGAAGAGCTACTTGAGTAGTACCATGTTGGAGAAAATGCAGCACCTTCGAGCAGGCAATGCTAAAGAAGAGCATGGGCTTGGAAAAAGGAAATGGAGAATGCAGAAGGAAAGGAGCCAATTAAAGCAGCAGGGGGAATGGGAAAATCATGGAGTCTTGTGCTGGGTGGGGCAGACAAGGAATCAGGAACTTTCTGAAAAACAAAGGTAAAAATACAGCAGGAAATACCCAGGTAAAAGCATCCCTGCAAGCCTGACAACCCACCTCCTCTGTGGCCTCAACTCCAACAAATCTTCCCAGCCCTCCTACCCCACATACCATGGATGGCATTTTGGAGCTGAATAACCATTTTTGCTCTGTATTTGTGTTTTGCCAGTGACTCTGAGCACACAATCCGACAGGAACCCCTTGATGAGATGCTGACTGCAGGTGCCAGGCTCCAGTCATCAGATGCCATCAAATATGATTCCCAAAGATTCACTGTACCCTATTTCCTGTTTTGTAGGAAAGCTGCTTTTATGCTATTGTCAAGAAAAAGGTACCACACTCCTGCATTTGCTTAGGCATTGAGGGTACTCGGTGTTTATGTTGTTAGATATAGGAGAGCCGAATGGGAACAAATGCCCCAAAGGAGGAAGAGCCTGCCAGGGGGACTATCCTGCTCTTCTGCAGATCCATAGCTCCAGGACACGAGCTTTTTCATATAATGGAGCACTTTTTATTCTGGCAAAAGGAATACATCAATAAACACCTCTTTGGTGTGATTTCTGGCAGCTGAACTTTGATTTGCAGGGCCTCTGCAGCTACCTCAGGGACACAGCTCCACATAACACATGGATTTTTGTTGATAAGAATTGAATGGCTCGGTGTGGATAGAATTAACCCCTTAGTAAATACTGCCCTAATGAAAGCTGCCTTGCATCAGCTGCAACATTGGGCAGAGAAGGTGGGCAGCAGCTTGCCCCTGGACAGCCTGGGACAGGGAGAACAAGGGAAATGACAAGGCCAAGTGATGCGACAAAGCTGGAGATGAGGAGATGGGACAGAAAATCTGTATGAGGCCTGGGTGAGCACATCCTCCCACATCCATCAGCAGCTTGCTGAGCATGGCAGGGGCAGAGAGCTCAAAAAATTCCTCATAAACTAAGGATGTGCCGAGACCAAGAATCCCCCTGAGTTTCCCTGTTATTATTTTGAAAAGAAAACAAATGAGAATATTGTTCTCATTAGAAGAGCCCATCTCAGGAAGCTGAAGACCTCTTCAATATCTGCTTGTATTATTAAAGGGAATGAATCATTAGATGCATCTTGAGATGCAATCATAGGTACCGGGATAAATCAATCCCTGGGAAAGAGAAACATCGGCCAAGGGGATTATTTGTAACTCCTTCCCAAAGCAATTTCGAGGTCTGCAGGCCGCTGCTGCAGGAGGGCACCTGGGTGCTGTGGCAGGAGTCGCGGCAGGCAGGAAGGCTGTGAGGGGCACCCACACAGCACCCACAGCCCATCAGGACCCAGCACCAGGGCCAGGAGAGGCGCAGCACCCACTCTTCCTAATGGTGCTAGAGGAAAAAGCCAGGCATCAGCGCTCAGCAGCGGGGTGTATTAGCATGACAGATGGCTTGCCAAAAAAGAGAAGCTCGCTCGGGTTCTGAGATTTGTGCTGACTGCGCTGTGGAAAGGAACTATTCCAATTAGCATCTGTACAGAGCAATCGAGGACCATTTAGAGCACCAACCCAATTTGCCGCCATTGTGGAGCAGTCATTGTTCCTGATTATTTTTCTCAATTAGCCGTTCAGTCACTGAGCCTGGGGATGCAGCAGAAGCCTCTCGGGTTTGTGCCCGTCCCCGCTCCCCCCAGGGCAGTGCAGCAGCACTCCTGCACGCCTGCTCGGCAGCAGCCGGGCTTATTCCTGCCTGATTAAGCAAGTCCATCACGAAGCAAGCATTGTGATTCATCAATATGGCTATAGGCAACCCAGTTTTTAGCCATACGGCCATGTGCAGCCGTCAGTTTGCATTGCTGTAATGCAAACCCACGCCAGGCTTTGTCCGGGAGGAAATTCCTATCACTATCAGATGTACCTGGGGGAGACGCCTGGGCAGGCACGCTGGAAGCCATGGCCTTGGCACTCATCGTGTATCTGTCTCCTTCTGTTTGCCAATTATCACTGAAATGCAAGTGCCTCTCCTGCTTATCGTGTCCAATTAGTGTGGCTGTGCCCCTGGCCAGGTGTAGGGAGCCAGAAACCAGCCTCTGCTCGGAGAAATCCTCGCATGGCTCCGTACCTACCAGAGCTGCCCACAGGCACAAAGGAAAATCGGAAAATATTCTTCCATAAGCGTAATATCCCTTCAGGAACAGAAGGTGGCAGACGAGTTTGCTTTGAGTGCCTGGCACAAGAAGCTGTGGCGTTACCCAAAACTTTTCAAGCTTTTGATTTCTCAGTGCACAGCATCACAGCGGTGTGTCCGCACCAAGTCCCACAGCTAGACAAAACCCCTCGGGTTTAGTGGTGAAATCCCTCGAGTTTGGGCTTATCTTGAGAGAGGGGGGCAAGTGGTGGGGCTATAAAAGGTCTGCAGAGACAAATGAGGCACCTGTGAGGGGGGTTCTGCTCTGGCCAAGCAAAGCTGCAGCAGGCTGCCCTGCCGGGAGGGTGGAGGCAATGGCTCAGGTAAGGGTCCTCTTCTCTGGTCTAGCACTGATGCTTTTTTATTTAGCTTAAAAAATGTTTTGGAGCCTGCTTTTCTTCTGTGGGCTTCAGCTGAGGTCTCCTGTGGTGCCCTGTGCTGCTGGAGAACCTGCTGGGGTTGCTCATTGAGCCTCCACAGGTGAATTTCTTGCTTAGAAAAGAAAGGTCAAACTAACCCCTGAAGTGTGTCTGGTGATCTCAGCCACTGTGAGCTCCCTGCTTGTTGGAGCAGGGTGGAGCCTCTTTGCCTTGGATTATCCCAGTGAGCCTAAAAGTAGGCAAGAGGGTTCACTGGTGAGAGGCAAAAGCTGCTTTCTGCTAACTTTGTAAAACCTATTTCTATATTCCTGCCTTCACAAGAAAAGCTCTCCTAATATCAGTGTAGTCAGGTTGTGACCAAGGGAACAAAGAGCTCTGGGAGAAGGCTTCCTGGGGGGGGGGGGGGAATAAAAAATAATATAAAATAAAGGCTTATACTTTTGTACAAAGGGAATAAAATGCTACTTGATGAGGCAGGTTCAGCAAATTCCCTCACTATGCATGGAGAAAGAGCTCAAAAACCTACTCTTATCTGTCTCTTGGTTATAGAGCATATGTGGATAGAAATGAGAGATGTTGCCCTCTGAACAGGAGCAGGGTGGAAGAGGTGGGCTGTAGTAAACAATTACGGCCCTAGTGAGGGATACTTTGATTAAAAACATTAATGAGTTCCTCCACCTCTCAGCCAGAGAATGCTGTAATCAGGTGGTAAACTCCTGTGTGGATGAACCGTGCTGCAAATTCCTCCATCCATCTTCCACTGCAGCAAGGTTCAGTTACAGCTGGGGCTTTGGGGTTGCACCTAATCCCCAGCTGCAGCTGGATGCTGCCCACTGCAGGACCTCTCCAAAGCCCTGTGCTCCAGAGAGCTTTAGGTAGAGGAGATGGTAAAACCCTGATGTCCCAGGAAACTGTTTCCCTAGCTTCAGAAAAGTTTCCTCAGGATTTATGTGGGGAGGGAGCTGCAGCTCCTGCTCTGCTCTCTGAAGAGCTCAGCTGCAGGCCAGTCTCTAGGGATGGATACAGCCTGGGGAAGAGCCTGGCTCTAGCTGATGCCTCCCAAAATCACCTGTGCTGCCAGGTGACCGTGGCAAGCTTGGCTGTGCTTTCTCTCCACACCAGGATTCTTTTTTCCTTTCTTTGTTTATCTTCAGCTTTGTCCAAATGAAGGATAAAAGTCCTGAGCCTGGTGCAGAGCTGGATCCTCTGAGATCTGTGTGGAAGCTTTTGGTTCAAATCCTTATTTCTTCTACACTTATTATGATCAGATAAAGGTAAGTAACAAGGCTTCCCTCCCAGGTTAGACTACTTACTAGTAGTTCAAAGCTTTAAAGGTGAATGCTAACTTTCCAGCCCTGTACCTTCCTAAAACTGGCAGGTTGTGCTCCAAGCAAGCAGGACAGCAGTGGGGTTGTATCCTCTGCTCTCCCCTGCTAATACCCACCTCAGGAATACTTTCAGCTGGGAAGTGTTTTCAGCTGGCAAAATGAGCTATATTGCATTAATGTTCTCATAAAGATTCAGAAATGTTATGCAACAAAAAGATTGCCAATTCACACCGCTTATTTAATAGACTTTCTAATGTACACTTTTATAAAAAAAAAAAAAAAATACTCAGTGGCAGAGTTTTCTTCTCAAGCTGTCTAGGCTTGCTATCAGGAGCAGCTTCAAAGCAATTTTTCTTTTCATATGCTTGTCTGGTGTGTCTAACTGAGCATGATTACTTTTCCTAAATGAATAGGTAATTTTGCCTTATAAGTAGAACACCAGGACTTTTTCTTTGACACTATTGGGCTGAATCTCAGGATGGTTTAGTACAGTGAGTGTTCATTATTTAATGAAACTTGTTTTTTTCTTCCTACCTGAATTTGTTTCTGAGTAATATATTTTTTGCCATAGTGCATTCAAACACATCTGAAATATTAATGAGACAAGTAGCATCCCATTTCAATTGAAGTTTGCCATAACAGCTGCATAATCCTTAACAGGTCTCTGTTTTACTAAAGATGACAATGGAAATGTCTAATCTTCTCCCCAGTCAAATATTCTAGTTGGGTTTCAGTGTGCCCCAGTCATTAGCTAAAGGATTTTCTGGCTGAACTCACTGCAGCTGCCAGTAACAGAGCTGGCCCATAAGCTCTTGACACAGAACTGATTTTTTCAGGTGATGCACTTGCTTTTGGTCAAATTTTCAAGACCCTCATTAGACAGGATGGTTGCTAGAAAAAATAGACTGACTTCATTAAGACAATGAAATGCTTTCATGGACATAATTATTCTTGATCTAAAGCCTGAGATTTTTGCCACCCTGGCTCAGGCAGATCTCTGGGTTTTTCCCAGGGCTGGCAGGGAGCTGGGGCTTTGTCTGGATGTGCCCAGGGGAGGATGCAACAACCAACACATCTTGCCATGTGTTGCCTGGCCCAGCTGCTGCTGGCTTAATGTTATCAGTATAAGGCCCCTGCGATGACGTTACCTTTGGAGAACATGCCTGAGGGGTCAGAATGAGAAAAAACGGAGTACAAAAGCAGCCTGTGGAGCTCAGCATCACCAGTGGGGATGGCTGCTTGATGCAGTGGTCAGCTCAGAAATGAGGGCAAGTGCCTGAAAGGAGGCTGAACGCGCTGTGGAGAGCTAAGTCTGCTGGTTTTACTAGCAAAGGTCCTGCCCCAGCTGCTTGTGTCATGGCTTTCCAGGAGTCTCAAAACCCTCAAAGCTGCCTTCTAGGAAATACAGCCTCCTTTGTGACCCGGGCAGAAAGTAGGTTTTGCAGACATGAAGAGGCTCAGCTGCTCCAGCGTCGATCTGTGAGAGCTCTGCATCACCTACAAACCCATTTTCCTCAGATCGCTGACTTCTTTCAGGACTGTCGGGCTGTCTTGTGCTTAGGCTTTATTCAGACCTTGCTGTGAGAGATCTGTGTTTTGGCTGTGCTGCTATGAACTTGGAGCAAAGCTGCTTGCATGGGGCCAGGCTAGCATTGCCATCATGAGCCCTTTGCTGCAGACTTGCCCATGGGTTTGCTCTGGTGAGGGGTGCCCTGGCCAATGCTCGCAGGCTGGGCTAGCCACCAGCACAGCTGGCTGATAAGTGGGCCTGGGAGCCTTGTCGGGGGAGCTGGTCACCTTCTCTAACTCCCAACTCTGCTGCTGGTTTGCAATGAGAACTCGTTCCTCAAGGAGGCACATTTCTGGGAGATGCCCTGGAGCTGAAGGGTCCCTGAGAGGGCTTGGAAACCTACCCAGAGGCCAGCAACCATCCTGTTGTCTTCCCAGAAGCACCACTCAGACAGCAGTGAGATGCCATATTTCTTGCTTCTAATTTCTATTTTTTTTTTTTTTTTCCCCATTTGTCACTGCTGGCTGATTTTGATGAAAATTCCCACCGTGTTGTTTGTGCTGCAGACGCATGGCACGTGCACCTCTGCGCTTGCAGAATTACCACGGGGCTGAGCTGGGAAGGCAGTAGGGTGCTTGCAAGCTGGTAATTTGGCTCCAGAGCTGTTGTCTCTTAAACGACCACTCAGGAGGATCTGAATGGATTCATGGCAGAGATGCAAACACTCCACCTCCTTTCTGAAAATACCTTATGCATGGACCTTTGGGGGGAAGTTTCTATGTGTGTTTTTTTTGTTTGTTTGTTTGTGTTTTTTTTTTGTCTTTTAATACAAAGCCAGTTTTGTGTTTCTGCTGGTGGGCATGGGTACTATTCTGGTCTCATTTACACTGCTGTCAACTGGAAGTAACCCCTCTGAAGCCAGCATATAAAATGAAGCTCTTTGCCACGTTTACATATTCTGCTCCTTACAGCATAGTTTGTCCTAGTTCTTAAGCACTGAATGCCTACGTAGGAATTTCTTTATGGAGCACAAGTTTTGTCGAGTGCATTCTGCTAGTTTTGCTGGAGGTGGCTGAACGTAGTCTATTTTTTTTCTGAATCCCTTGTGCTGGTAGGTATATTTGCCTGTATCACTGGAAAAAAAAAAAAAAAAAAAGCCGCCACAAAAAAAAAAACACCTGGGTCCCCTTGGGGGGGGGGGGGGAAGACAGTTTGTTTTTGTAGGGGAAGGGCTTTCTGTACTTGGAAAACTGTCTCCAGTGCCACTTTGGGATGCAAATATTGACAATCTGAGGGTAATTTGGAGGATCTCAGACTTCTTGCCCAGTGGTTCAGAAGTCAATGCTGATAATTGATTTCAACCCATCTGCGAGATGAACACCTGCTGTGCAATATGGCCTTGCTAGGATTACATCTCTCTGCTTTTAGCTGGAGCAAAATCTTTAATGTTGACCATGAGGCTGGGAGCATATTCGCTAAAATCTGAACCACATCTCAGAGCCATGTTAACAGTGCAGTTGCAGTGTTTAAAATGCATTGCCTTGACACTTCTCATTAAAATCCACAGAACGCAGTTTCTTTTTAAGCAAAATTAATTCCATTACTAAATAATGTTTTTGGCCTCCAACCTGACTTGTGCTAATTACTCACGTGGTGAGTGAGTTTTAAATCTTGTTTGGAAAGACGATAGAGTTTTTCTTATTAAAAGCACCTAATGTGAGCATTTCCTTTTTTTTTTTTTTTAAGACTGAAATTGGTCTCCAGTGAAACCAAACAGATAATGCAATAATTTTTCACTAAACTAATTATCAGAGCGGAAGAGGCTAATATGTTTTGCCAACTGTGTCTCATGGCTCCTCGGTTAACATGCAGTACGGTCACGGCTGTTCAGCAAGGCTTTGCATCTCCGAAGGCAGCAAGCTGAGGCTGTTTGAAGCTCACCCCTTGCTCACTCTGCTCTGCAGCTGTGCTGAAGCGCTCAGGCTGTATTGCCTCTGCCTGTACTCAGTGTTAATCAAATGTTGCTCTTCCACAGAGGACTTGCAGCATTTTCAGGCATTGATTTACCTCATTTCCTAAGAGCATCTCACTTTTGATATTCCTACTTGCAAAGGTCCCAAGTATCCAACCTTTGAAAGTCATGCTGCTTCAGCTGTGTTGGATGTTGAGGTACCCAGAGTCAGTAACTACTTCTGCAAATAGTCACAAAACATTTCTTCAAACTTAGAAATGGATCTCTGTGTACAAATGTGTGATTCTGACCATTTGTATTGTGTGCTGGGGCTGACATGGTACAAAGAACAGCTTCTCACTTCTATTAACTGCGGTATACAGCAAGGGTGGGCTTTAAGAAGTGACTAAATGAATAAAGAGTCCGCAGAAATCCTGCCCCTAAAAGTGCCCTTGGTGCTAAGAAAAATATCCACTTCTTGGAAGGGGAAAATATTAAGACTGAAAGATGAAAGTAACGTTTTTACCTCAAGCATCTACAGTGTGTGCTTTTCTAGCTCTCTTCATAGCAGGCAACATTTGAAAACAGAATTACAGCTTTGGTAAGGACTGGGATTTGCCTGCCTGATTACCATTACTCCCCAAAACAAATAAACAAAACACAATTATCTTTGAATGTTACTCAGGCTAATGTGTAGAACTGGCACTGGGGAGCAGAGGACGGAGGGCTAAAATCATTAATTGGTAATGGAGTTTGTGTATTTGTCACCAAGATGCTTCGCTTGGAGAGCTGAACAAAAAGAAAGCAAGCTGCAGAAAAACAAACTCCTACTAAGCCTTGTCACTTGTATTTATTTAACAGCCTGTCACGAGCAGAAAATGTGGATCAAAGGTAGTAAATGCAAGGAAGGAGCAGTTTCAGTCCAAGGCATCTGCTCTGCCTTGCATCAGGGTTCACTTCTGGATCAGGGTAAGTTCTGCCACATTGAGTTACATCAGGGGAGCTGTGAAATGACTGATCCTAATGCAGGATGAGTGTTGGGAATGGGAAGTAAAACAACAACCCGTTGTTGTCTTATTCATTAGTCGCTGTGGGTTTGGGGGTTACCGAGGAGCAGAGCTGTTTTGAGTGAGGTGTAACGTTGCTGAGCTGTGCTTCGCAAGAGCACTGAAAACTGCTTATGGGATTTGATGTCCTCTGCCTCCAGAATAAAACACTATGGTAGGGAGATTGGGTTTTACCTTTTTTTTTTTTTTTTTTTTTTTTAGTAATTTGGAAAAACTTAAAAAAAAAAAAAAAAAAAAAAAAACTTGTAAACTAAAAATAATTTTAAAAAATCTACCTTTATTTCCCCTTAGCACAAACAGACAGGGAGAAGCTCATGGACTTTGCTGATGGAGGTGGTGCTGTCGCTCCTCCTGGGGCCACAGCTGGAGCAGTGTGTGTCCCCTCCAGCTGCCTGAGCAGAGGTGACTGCAGGCCCCAAAGGACCTACAGCCCTCACATGTGTTTTCTGCCAAGAAAGCTGAAAATTGTTCTTAAATGGAGAATAAATGGGAAGAGATGATGGGGAAAGAGCTGGGGGTTCTGAGGAGGAGAAAATACTGGTTGAAAAAAGAATATTCATTATCAAAGAACAAACTGAACTTGAAATTCAACTGATCTTCATGTCTTTTCATCAGAAAATCTGGGGTAGGAGGAAGTGCAAATTCAATTATTGGAGTTTTTCAGACACGTTAATGGCAAATTCTCTTCTTCCCTCCAGCCAACCCCAGTACTAAGATCACCACTAATGAGTTAGAAATTGCCACAGATAACAGAACCAATTATATCTTTTATTGAAGTGTCAAACACTTCATATGTGCGGTGTAGCTTTTGAATGTTTTTCTTTGTTTAGCACGTCTGCATTCTCTGAAGATGAGTGCACAGGTCCAGCAGCAAGAATTGGACTGGGGGTTCCCGCTCCCATTCACAGCTCTGATGGAAGCACCAAAGCTGAGGTTACTAATCCTGTTCTCCAGCTGCATAACACACACCTCCTGGTTGTGCTCATGTGCCAGAGTTGTGGCCTCCAGGATTAACTGGTGTTGATATACTTAGCAACTTGTTCTGCAGCCCCACATTAGCTGGCACCCAGCCCTGGGGATGCACAGACTTTCCTTGGCCAAAAAGAACAAGCCCATGGCAGAATGAGAGGTGAGTGGGGATGGACTTGGGCTGTGTTTTACGCTTGAATCCCATTTACCTTGTAAACCCAGGCTGGCTGCTCTGATGTCTAAATGCTGGCTAACTGGAGTCAACCTCTTTGGTTTCAGAAGTGTTTCTTGCATTTCCATTAAGTTGATGGCTTTGAATGGGAGTTGCAGCAGTATAATCCACGCACTGGTGAAGCCCCGGGAGGCTCAAGCTGGGGATAATCACATCCTTTTTATACTGCTGATAATTAACCATTAGAACAATTTACTAATGGATGTAGTGGGTTCTTTAAATGATAAATTGATATGTTTTAGAACAGCTATGAGATATAGGGTTGTTGCAAACATTTCTGAGTGCAAAGCCATCCTGCGTTACAGGCTGTTGAGGTCAGAATCTATTAGCAATAATTCCTCTTGGCCTAAATTCTTCGTCTATGTAATAAGGTTTTCCTGCAGAAATTATTCTAAGAACTTCAAAACAGAGCTGTGTGTGCCTTACCATATGGCAGCGTGTGGTCTCATTCACTAAGTCGAGGAGAGAGGTGCTTGTATAAATTCCAGCCAAATATGTAGTAATATTACCCAAAGATATTAAATTTATTGGATCTCTTGATTTAAGTGGATGAACTCTGTGTGCATGTAGATGAAACTACTTTCTGGTAGGAAGTGAATGGGCCTAATCAGAGTAGTGGCTGTTGAACGGCTGCACCATCTACTAATTGAATAGGGAAAATAGTTTTACCTGATTCTTTATTTTTAATATAACTTCAGTATTTACATAACACAGCTGTCACAGAAAGTTTAATTAGATATCAGAGATCTCCCTGATCTTGTCAAATTAATTCCTGAACTCTTGGCATTTCTGCAACAACACTGTCCTAATTCTTCTTGTAGCATTTTCTTAGAAGACTCTAATAACTAAGTCATGTCTGTTTGACAAAATAAAGATAAGCTGTTATTTCCCTCTAAGTGATGACAGTTCCATTTTTCAAAGGAGAAGGAATGGCTGCTCACCGCTTTACTTCCTGCAGCAGCAAAATTTTCAGGCGTGGGATTGGCAAAACAAAGAGTTACTTGCGGTAAGTAAAGGTTTTTTTTTTTTTTTTTCTTTGCATCTAGCCATTGTGCTTGGATGGAAAGGTCAGGTGTGTCAGAGATGGTTAAGGCTTTGAAGAAGACAGATGTGTGTATGCAGGAAAAAACATAAAGGGGACTGGAATAGCTTAAAGGAATGAGCAGAATTTGAAAGATCTGGGCTTTAAATTTTATTCTGTTATTGAAGCCATTGTTAGTGCTCTCCCCCACTGAGGAAAAAGTGCCTTGGGGGTGGGGAAGCAGAAAAATGGAATATTAAATGTAGTTTTCTGGCTATCTCAACTGCTGCAATTACAACACTGCAATTTACTCCAAGCTTTTAGTAACTGAGTAAAATCTACTTCACCTTTCTTTCCTCCCATGGAGCTCTTCCTTCTCCAGTCCTGTTTGGCACTGTGGGATAAGCACTGACCATGCTACCGAAGTAAGAAAAGCTGGTGTGTGCAGCCTGTGAGCCCCCTGCAAGCCTTGAAGGTAGGAGAGTGAGTGTGTGAGGGTGTTTGCAGCCAGACCTGGCTGTTAATGTCAGCAAGGCAGAGTTCTGTACAATAATTGAGGTGGTTATACGCAAACTTTTAGTAACCAAAGCTTCTTGTCCTTCACCTCCTGCCCATCAGATGTCAGAGAGAGCCCCTGTGGTCCCCACAACAACCCCTATAGCATCCACTACTCTGAGTGGCTCTGGAATGCTCTTTCAGGCTATCATAGAACTTGTATCCCCAGCCCTCTGTGCACAGGGCTTTCAACAGCCCTTAGAGCATCGCCTTGGGAGGATGGCATTGGACTGCTTGCTCGCCTGTTACTAAAACACAAGGGCTATATGGTTTTCACTACATCTAAAACCCTCTGTTCCAGTGGGGCTGGGAGGGCAGCCAGAAGCCCGGCACTGCCTCGTGCTCTTCAATTCCCAGGGCACCACACGGGAAACCCACGTGCCCTCTTCTGCATCTACTGGGCTGCAGATATGCAAAGAGCCATAAATAAAGCTGTATGGTTCATCTCAGCAACGAGAAAATCCCCAAAACATAATCAGTTTATTGCAAATTGGAATGGCTTCTGGCACTTTCTTTTGGAAGGCTGTGGTCTGGGGTGTCTGTGGGTGTCTCATCAGCCAATACTCATTAAATAATCCTTTCCGCCCATACTGCCCCGTTTGGTTCGTCTGCCTCTACAATGTTGCATGAGGGACTGATTTTGGAGATTGAAAAGCTTCTGCATCTTCTCATTACCCCTGCAATGTCCCCTCTGAGAAGGGATCTGAATTTCTGATCGTTTGCTTGTAATCTTTGGCACACAATATTCTCCATTCCTATTTATTTTCTATTCTAACACTTTAAGATGGGAACGCACCTTTTTACAGAAGCATTACTGGCATCACAGTTATGGGTAAAAAGTCAGCATCTGCCAGCCTGTTCAGTCAAGATGCTGTGGGTTTTTTCCTTGCTACCTAGAAACCATTCTATTAACACTGGTCTTGTCAGAATGATTTCCTGTAAAAGATATTTTTTTAAAAATCCAGTAAAAAAGGCAAAAACATTTGAAATAATCACCCAAATAATGCAAAAAGGAATGTACAGCAGAAGCGGAGGTTTGTTTTAGGGTTCCTAGTTCCCTCTAAGAACAGATTTAAATTTCAAGCAAAGCAGGCCCTTTCTGCCAAAGAAAAAAAAAAAAAAAAAAATCTTGTTGAAAGTGTTGTTCTTCTTTCAAGAAAAAATGCAATTTAACATGACAGTTCTAATGAGCCTAATTGTGAAGTCTGACAGTAGATGTTGACCTCGTAATGGGTCTCTGCTATGAAAAAGAGGTTATTTACATTTCCAACCAGAAAAGCTATTGTTATTTTCTCATTCTATTAAGTAAATTGTAGTAGCGTTAGTCACACGGCACCATGGTTGTGTGGAGCTCAGTGGAAAGCTAATTCCTTTTTTTTTTTTTTTTTTTTTTGGTTTTTGTTTGTTTGTTTGTTCTAGGTTTGGTGGGTTGTTACTTGATATTTGTTTTTTTGTTAGTTTGATTTTTTTTTTGAACCCCAGCCTCATTCTTGAACAACGTTCCCACAGACAGATATTAAAAATAAATAAATAAATATAATGTGATTAACCTAAAAGAGTATCTAGAGATTTATCTATTGAATTTCCTAGGCACATATTTACTGGATACATCACAAAATAAATAGCACATTAGTTATTTTGTTAATCAAATTGAATAATTGAGTCTCATATGAGAGGAATTTTTTTCTCTCTATTAGCAGAGCTGAAGGCACACTGAAAACCCGTAGGTGTATTCCAGCCCTTCCTTGCGCAGATCGCTCAGAAAACAGCGTCTCTTTAATAGCAGTGCCAGTAACCATCTAATAATCTGAATTAGGAAGGCTCTAGCAATTGGCAAGTGTTCTCTTTTTTTTCCCCCACATTAAATATTTTGTCAAGGCTTTTCACAACTCAGGCTGCTGCAATTTGTCATCTTTCTCCACAAACAGTTTTACTTTCCAGCCGCAGAGACTTGTACTCTCTTGGGCAAATCCTCCAATTTCCTGAGCGCTCTGCACAAGCCCTTGAGGACAGCACTGGGCCAGCACAGCGCCCATGGGTGCCGAGAGCATTTGCAGTTTCTGCCTAGTGTTGTCCTCCTGCCTTTGCTGCTCAGGGGCAGGAAGTGTATGGTTTTGTTTGTTCCACCATGGGGACTGGTCTCTGCTGCCCCCAGCTCTTGTGATGTCCCCTAGTCACTTCAGCACTTCCCAAACTGGTGGCAACAGCTTGTTAGAGTACCCAAAATTTTCTGTATTTACAGGTTATTGCTAAATGCCTACAATCCTGTCACTATGGGATATGACAGTGTTCGAGGTGTGAAGAGCCCTAAAATCAATAGATGCACCATTTGCCATTTACTCAGCCCAAATAAAATACTTCACTGAGACACCAGTGTAACTTTAAAAATTCACAGCACAAATTACAGTTCTGCTGAAATGTATGTGGCAAGGTTTTATGGCATTCTGCTGGCCGTATTTACAGCTTATTTAAAGCATGGTGTCAGTGCATTGTTATTATTGCTACTGCTTTTCCTCTTCTCATTGCTGCTATCACAGAGTAGTCAGCAGAGAAGGATTCTCTGTCCATGTACATGGATATGATCACTAAACAGGGAAGAGGAGCATGTTCCACATCTCTTGGGATCCATAAACTCGTGCCGGGCTCCTCCTCCTAGTTTTTGGGCTTTGCTGTTTCCTACCAAGGCACCATTAAGTAGTGCCTTAAACACTAGGAGGCAGCAAATCAGCTATCTGAAGCATCTTTTACTCATGGCAGGATTATATATATAAAGGCAGATGCATTCTAACAAATAGTCTATTAATAAGCTCAGAGTTAATGTCGCTGTTCACAGGCAGCGTTGTGCTCCAGCCAGCTCTGGAGTGGAGCAGGGCAGCTTCTTTGTAGCAGGCAGCAGAACTCTTTAGGATGCCTCCTCTACTTGAGGTTGCTCAATTTTTTTCCTACAAGCATATGTGAATTTTGGCTGCTGTGAATGTTCAGGTGCTTCAAGTCCATTCAGGTTTCCTCCATGTTGAAGCAATGAGAAGGTTCACGGACAACCTTCATCTCTGATGCTTCAGATGTGACTGCTGGAGGCTGCCCAGGAGGGCAAGGTTGCAGTGTCAGCATGCTTTTCAGTTCAGCTTCATACAGTTTCAGCTAATATTGAGATTAGCTGGAATAGTCAGACCTTAAAATGAAAGGAGAAATGCTGGACAAGGCCATGCCTTCGGCACATCTCAAAGAGCTGATGAATTAGGAGTGGTTTTCAAGTTCTGCTTTTCTCGTTGAGACAATAGCAAAGCTTCCCCTGTGTTCCCTGCACCTCACCTGCCATCTCTCCCTCGCAGGCTGGTGTCTCTATCAAAGCACCGATTACATCGAGTGCAGAAAACAGTAACACAATGAGAGATCCTCGACAGAGCGGCTTAAAGCCTCTCGATTTAGATAATCTCAGGCCAGCGGAGTTAGGAGTCTCTCAGTACAGCTTTATCTGGTACGATAGCATTTCCTGGGCAAAGATTCAGATGGCAAAAGAGCTCTTTTGGACACATGTGTTATGCATGTCTGATGAGGACTGTTTTTTGGTAACTTGTGCACAGCTGCAGAGCCTGCAGTTCTAGCTCTGGCAGCAAGTTGATCTTAAATGATTTCCTGGTCCCTTTTGTAGAAATAAAAGGGTCAGAGCAAAGGGAAGATCAGATAAACCATGTACTTTTGGAGGCTTGTTTGATCGCTAACCTCTCAGAAATAATGGCTAGCTTTAATTCCACATTCCAATTTCCTTTCTTAGCAGACAGAGCTTATAAAACGTTTCCAAGTGAGCAAGTGGGGTGTGCTCCCAAAAGACCATTTCTCTGGTGAATAATCGGCTGAAATTCTAATAAGAAAATCCTTCCAATGGGCAACAGAATTTTGACTTGAATGCTGTATTATCAGCTCAAAATTATTTAGACAGATCTCAGGAATTTACTTCAGGCAGTTCAGCGGACAAATTCAATGTACAACGCTATGATTGATTTAAGTATTTAAGACTTATCCTAAAAACCTGTTTCACTTAATCCGCCTCCTAACCCGTTTCCATTGGAGACCTCCTTTTCAGGTTAAAATGCAATCTAAGTGCAGCAGGCAATTTCCCTTTCAGTGGTCAGGAGGGATTCTCCTCCATCCTCTGGGCGTGCGGGTGATGCATTGTTTTGGAGATGCTGAGCTCCCCGACAGATTGCCTCATTTTACACTTGATGGGACTTGAGCAAGCATCGCTATGCCCGTCAGCCTGCAGTGCGCTCTGCCACAGCACCCTCCCCCTTAGGGCTGGGAGAAAGAGAATTTGCTTGAAAGATGATTTTTTAATTATTTTATATATATTTATATAAAAGGACATTTAAGAGCCTAAGGTTTCTTTGTTTGTGGAATGATCAGGAACTGGTGCTCAGGAATGCGGGCAGTGAGCAGCAGGATGTGTATGCACAGGCTTCGAGACCTCAGAAGTGCAATCAATCACGGTGCCACCTGACTTTCTATTTCATCTTTTAGTCTGTCTGAAGTCACGTACGCTTGTGTGGAGTAACAGTGTGTTTTTGTGTAGTATAAATAGCCTGTTGCTGGGGTATGTGCAGGTATATAATTATTCCTTAGAACTGGCTGATAATGGGTGGAATGAGAAATCCTCACAGGCTTTTTTTTTTTCCTTCCCGCATTGTACCGTACTCCCCACTTGTGTTTTGTTCTGGACACTGCCTTGAGGATGAGTGCAGTTCATCCTGATAGTACCTTGCACTTCAAGCAGACCTGTTGTGCTAGAAATTTCCAGTAGCATCTCATTGGCATACTGTCTTTAAGTACTTTGAAGCATATTGCAAAATGAAGGCTCAAGCCCCATTGTTCTTCCTCCCACTCCCCTTGTAACTCTTTTCTAAACATCCTCTGAGTAATCCCCGCTCAGTTTTAACTTGCACTCCAGATAATCTGTAATGCAGCATTTAACACCACAATGAATTTTCCAGCCATTGGGATGTGGACAAGAGGTAGGACTTGAGAGGTGAAATCACGTGATACGTAACGGGCAGAGTGAACTGTAGATCTGAGAGATGTGTGCAATATTAGTTCATTCTGTAGCTGAATGTGAGCACTATTGATATTTAATCTTAGCAGGAGGGATGAGTATTTGAAGGACAAGCATTCATAAATTGCTTTGACATTTGACATGATCAAGCAAGTAAAGGACTAATATTACGTTTCTCCATTGTCAAAAAGATAATGAGTTTCATAACTATTGGTATTATGGGAAAAATACAGCCTATGCAGTGTAAAATGAGTGAGAGCTGCTATATATTTTTACATAAATTGTGTATGTTATGTTCTTCTGATGCCCCCATTCAGACACAGCATGCTTATCCTTTTTAATTTTCTGGTTTGCTGTGCAAGTCTCTAGCAAAGGAGACTTCATTTTTTGAAATGAAAAAATGTTTTCTTCAAATTATTTATAGAAAGAGCAGTGCTGTCATCGAGTCTGTCTCATCATATCATTCTTGGATATCAATTTCTAGGCTCGGATGACAAACCATGGCAGCTACTTTTCCAATAGCAGCATCTGGCTTCCTGGCAAACTCAAAATGCAGTTATCTGGAAAGCTTCAGAGTTGCTTCTGAGCACATTTTATTTATTAGAAAGCAGTTGTGTTGCTTCGCTTCCCATGACTAAGCCAAAGAATATTTAATATATTAAAAGGAATAATAGGATCACAGCCAAGCTGTTGCCCCTCAAGTGGCCAGGGAGTGACAATGTTTTTCCTTTAAGACTGTTCCTTCACTTCTGGAAGACAACCTGGAACTACTGATGCTGATTTCAGATGATCTTTTATGGGTCTAAAGAAGAAAGTTGGCCTTAACACCACAAACAAAATTCAAGTTCACCTTTTTCTAGGGTCGTCTCCATGAAATGTGACGATGACTCCTGTCAGTCTTTCTGTGCTGGAAGGAGCAGACCCTCCAAAAAGAGCAGGGTCCCCAGACAAAAGACACTACATCCTTGCAGTATGTGATGAACAGTAATACAAGGAGAAGGTGGGTCAGTGGGTCAGACACTGTACCAAGCCTCAGAAGTTGAATTCAGCCTTAGCTTTTTCACAGACTCTCTCTATGAACTTGGTGAGCCATTTGGACCCTGCTCTGCAAAGGTGTCCCAAATGTAATTCTGTAGGTGTCACAGTAACCTGCAACATATGAAGCAAAGTACATGAAAGCATATCTCCAAGAACAACTTTAATATTTCTCCTTCTTAAATACACCTCAGATGTAAATGATACCTTCTGCCTCTTCCCATAGTCCTGCAAGGTTCTTTGCTGGGGCTGGAGATCTTTGCACTTTTAAAGCTTTGCTGCCAACTTTGTGTGTTGAAGAAAATCCCACCACTATCCTGTGTATAAAAGACCATCTGACACAGAAAAAAAATGTATAAAACATTTCTCCCATTCTTCATATGCAGCATAATCTAAAGGAAATGATTAAGAATGATTTCTTTCCTAATATCAGTATCAGGTTAGACAGGAGAGATATGAAGACCTGTAGGAGATGACAATATTCAATTATAGTGATGCGCTCATAGCTTTAGGACATTCGTGGATGCTAAAAGTCGTTCTCACATGCACAGAGCTAAAAGCCGAGAAAGGACAAAGGAGAATGAAATATCTGTTCCAGGCTTTGATGGTGGTTAGGCTGTATCTACATCAAAAGCTCTATTTAATTGAAGTGATTATTTTCATTCTGAGAAAGAACTCCCTGGAGTTTTTCTTCAGCAACTTCCGAAAGTTTCTTGTAGTGGAATTCTAGTGTTATTTTTTTAGGTGATAGATTTTAAAAAAATAAATCTAGTGTATTAGAGTCAATGTGTGGCAATTAGCAGCAGAAGCAGTAAACCTAAGTGGAAACATCTTGCAGTTTTTGATATTCTTCTGATAGAAGTGGTGTCTCTGGGGCAGGACTTTGTTAGTTACAGCTCTCACTAAATTCAGTTAAATCCAAAGTTTCATCACCAAAATAACTGATTTTCAATTCTGAAATAAAATGATCAGTCACAGGATTTCATTTAAGCTTTGAACATCAACATCAAGGAAAGAAAGCATTTCTCTTGTGTAAATATATATATGTACACACACATTTCTGGGTTTGAACACATGCCCTTGCACTGTAAAGTCTGAGGGGGAGGAGGGCAAAATTACAGAGAGAAGACATGGGGCTTTCTCTTCTCCTTGCCATGAGTTTCTGTGTCTGTTCTGAGCTTAGAACAATTGGGTCTTAATTCTGATTGAGGACTGAGGATGCTGCTGCAGTGCAAAACACCCTGCCAAGGCTGTTTTACTGCTAAATTCAACAGCAGCATTATAAGGCTGTATCACAAGCAAAGTCTGCAAATCAAAGGTTTCATGACGGGCAACCTTTACTACATATAGTGGGTCAGATAGCTTTCACATTTAAGAAAAGACTACATGCTTTTTTGCTATTGAGGAGCATAAGCACTTTTGCCTTCCTTCCGCCACAAATGGAGATTATTCAATGGTTGGATTTAATGAATTCAAAATCCTTAGAAAATCACTAGAGCCAGACATCAATGTAAAATACTCCACCAGCTTTCAGTAGTGGAATATAATATTAGCTCTCCCACAATCTACTTCATGCATTTCAAAAGAATAGAGAACATTTTTAAACTAAAGAAGATAGCTTGGGCAGAAAATGATTGCCTGTCTTGGATGCTTCTCTGTAACCCTTTAGGAGTCTGAGAGTTCTCGCAGGGCGATAGAAGCGGAAACAGCATTTTTCTTTGGAAAAGTGCTGGGGGAGGGGGAGAGTAACAAGAGATTTTTTTAATGATTTCTGTTAATGTACTGCTACCTCGCACAACCCATAGGACTTCACGAGATGGGTGCCGCGGGGCTGGTGGCTCCCAGCCCATGGAAAACCCCCGAGTTGTGTCCCCCCTTTCTGCTAGCAGAGGCAGCTGAGAAGCCACCAGACCAATGCCATTTCATCCTGCCTCTGCTTGCAGAGCACTGGGAGCATGGGAGGCTATTTTTGCACCAAGCAGGCATGCTGCCCCGGCTACAGCTTGCCCAGCCCTTCTGCTGCTCCTCGCCAGGGAGAGCCAGCCATGAGCAATACCGTAATGCAAATAAATAATATTAACTAAGGCTCAATAGGTTTAAAAGCTATGGAAATAGCTTCTCTCCTGCTGTTTCAGTATCTTATTTTCCCTCTCTGTCCAAACCCCCAAAGCACACAGGTACAAGCATATATTTTAAATGAGAAGTTTGTTGAACCTCATTAAATTTAAATGCTCGATTCAGTTTTTCTGAACGAGGCTTCGCTCTGCTTTTGAGTTTACTTTCCTTCATTCTTCCATCCCTAACAGAGACATTAATTTAGAGGGTGGTTTTGCAAATGCACCATTGGACCTATAAACTGCAATAGAAAAGTAAAGCATAATTTATACGCTTAAACCTAGCACCTAACTTTGGAGCATTTCTGTGTTTATGGGCTTTGTGTCTGAGCAACTTGCCGAGTCTCTGTGAAGCGAAGACTGGCTTTTAATTTGTATTTGCTTTTTGCTTTCCCAGTTTTTGTTTTTTTGTTTTTTGTGGAAAGGACGAGCAGCTGAAAAGCGTCTCTGCGTTGGTATGCTGAGCGGTGGAGTCACACAAGCACCTGCAGCCATCCACGCACTGCTTGGGAGGAGCGCTGTATTTCTCGGGGTTTGTAGCTCTTGTCCTCCCACTCCCTAATTCATATACATAAAACTGGTGTGCTGCCACGTTCCCTCCACACAAACGCATTAGCTGATCAGGAAGGCTTCCCATTCATCTGGCTTGTCACTTGGATGAGGTGGAGGCAGGACTGACTTGTCAGCTCGTGGTGATGGGAGTCAGGGTTGGAAGGCAGGATAACGTGGTTTAAAATAATAATAACAATAATAATAAATGTTTAGCTGTTTCTCCCCTTGCTTTTCCAAAAGAAAATATTGCCAGGTGCTGCTTTCTCTCCATCCCCTCCCAAAGAAGAGAAAACCAGCCAGCCACCCACTTGCCTCCAACCTCCTTGCGTAACTGCCAGCGGAGCGAGGCTGCAGGAGGGCGGCGAGGCTGAGCCCCCCGGACCAGGAGGCTGCTCGGGGGGGGTGGGCTGCAGCACCTTTAGCCCCAACCCCCCGCGTTCCCCAGGGCTGCGCGCCCCCAGACCTCCGGGCACACCCCCGGACACCCCCAGACCTCCATCCCCGAGTCGCGGGGTGGGGGGGAACACCGGGCGGTCGCTGCCCACCCCCGGGGCGGGGCGGGGGGCGTCTGGCGGAGGAGCCCGGCCCCGTGGCGGGGCGGGGGGCGGCGGGCAGGCAAGCAGGCAGAGGCAGGCAGGAGGCTCCCCCCGCCGCCTCCGCCCCCCGCCCCGTGACTCGGCTGCCTCCCGCGGGCGGCGGCTGCTGCTGCTCCCGGTGGTAGCGGTGCCGGTGCCGGTGCCGCTGCCGGGCGGTGTCGTGCGAGCCCCCCCCCCCCCCGGGGACTATGAAGCACCATGGGGTGGTGTGACCGTGGCGTCCAGATGCTGCTGACCACGGTGGGCGCCTTCGCCGCCTTCAGCCTCATGGCCATCGCCATCGGCACCGACTACTGGCTTTACTCCAGCGCGCACATCTGCAACGGCACCAACAGCACGGCGGACGAAGCTCAGGGACCGCCGAGGAAGGCGAGGGGCGACCTCACGCACTCGGGGCTCTGGAGGATTTGTTGCCTCGAAGGTACCGGGGACGGCCCGGGGGGGAGAGAGCCGCGGGGGGGAACCGGCTCCGTGCCCGGGGTCTCCGGGCAGAGCCCAGCCGGGCGGTGCTGCCTCGGACACGGCCGAGGAGGAGGAGGAGGAGGAGGATGGCGTTGCCGTGGCAACCGGCATCTCCGAGATTGCCATGGGAACCGGGCGGCGGGATGCGGAGCTCGGCCCCGGGGAGCTCGGCCCGGGGGGGGTGGCCCCGCTCCGCGGCCGTCTGCGCCCCCCCCCAGCAACAGCTCCCGGCTGAGGGACCCCGGGGGCTGCGGGGCTCTAGGGGGGCTCCTGGAGGTTTGGGGCTTTTTTGGGGTTTCGAGGCTTCGAGGCTGGCACGCCCCCGGTGTTTTGGTTTCAGGGGTTTGGGGGCTCAGCTGCAGCTCCTGGGCAGGACAGCAGGAACCCAAGTTCCTCCCTGTCCACCCTCAGAGACACCAGGAACCCGGCTGAAGGTGTTGCTGCTGTCTGAGTGCCTCAGCATGGGCTCGGGGTTACTTAACCCAGCCCAAGGGTCGGGCACTGAACAACGTTAACCAAAAGATTGAGGTGGGGGACACGATGCCCCAGCTCCCTGCAGAGGCCAAACATGTGGCTCTCTGAAAATGGGCTGGTAGAGGAGGTGTGGCAGTAGCTACCGGCACAAAGAAGCACATGGGTGTTCAGAGGAATTGGCAGGGCTGATAGGAAAGCCCAGATGGGAAGGAACATCTGCCCGCCAAGCGTGGAGCTGTGAGCATGGGACGTGGGCAGGTCCCCGTGGCACTGAGTGTGGGGCCCAGGGCGCTGAGCCCTCTTGCTGCTGGGTTCATCCAGAGGTGCCGGTAACAGGGAGCAGTGCTGATAGCAAGGAGTGGTGCTGGAAACAGGGAGCATGGGGAGGAAAAGCTGTTGGCTTTCCCTGAGCTGCTCTGGGGCTTCTGGGGGTGGGAGTCCGCCGGAGTCTGCCTCGGTACAGTAATGTGCCTGGCACAGCGGCAGCGCACCTAATTCAATCAGCACAACTTAGCACACATGAACTTTATAGACCTGGTTCCCTGCTTTATTCTAACTGACAGTCGGCTCAGCCCAGAGGAGTCCAGCTGGAGCTGAGGGACTGACAGATCTATTCGGAGGGCTTTTTTCTCAGAAAAGGCCGTGGCATCATGCAAGCACCCAATTGTCACATCTCTTCTCATCTTCGCCTTTTTCTAAGCATTCAAGGCTGCAGTGTAAGAAGTAGTTTTCTCTTAAAATACCACATTTGCTACCTAGTAATAATATGCATATATAGAATAGCTGCAGGACACAAAAGTGTTTTTAGACAATGAAGAGAGAAAGAATTACCAAAATGGTAAGTTTTTTTTTGGTGATAATAATGCTTGGCTTTGTGACACCTAAAGGAAATGTAACTCTCGGCATGGGCTTTTGTGACACCAGGAAAACATGGGTTTGCCTCTGAGAGCCTCTGAGTTAGCCTGAGAGATGCTGAACATCCTTCACTCGCACCAAATCTTGTGATCTTCACTGGGCTTGTTCTAGCATCCCCAGGCTCTGCATTTCATGGAAAATAAGTTGGTTTACGTCTTGAGGGAAGTGCCGGGCATGCTCTGCTAGACGAGGCCTGCCGTCTCCAGGAGAAATCCCGGAGGTTACCGCCGGCAGGCTTTCTGCATGGTCCTCCAGGAACCTCATTCATAGAAACCAAGTGCAGCTTTGGCCGAAAGCAGCGGAGTTTTTGCCTGGATTTCCTCTGGGCTTAAGTCAGAACTTAATAAAACGAGAAGTCAGTGACGTCTTGAGGAATGGGCAGCATTGCAAGCAGTGCCCTGTGATGCTCTCTGAGCTCTGGGGCAGTGCCTTTGCCTTCCCGAGCACGTTCAGTCCGCGGGAGTGTTTGTGGAAAGGTTGAACCTAGCAGTGGTGTGCAGGGAGACCTTAAACCCTCATTAATTCAGGCGACGAGAAAGTGTTTCATGTGACCCCCTCAACATCAATTGAGCTTTTCTTTGCAAAATTCAAGTGCTCTTAATCAAATTACAAAGTTGTCAAATATGTGCTCAGAATGAGTAATTTGAGAAAACCATCGTCTGCTCACAGATAAGAGAAACAGAGGCTACATTCTCTCCTACATTTTCATATGGCCTTTCTTTGTAAGATAAAATATACAGATACATTAAAATATTAATGTTCTAAACCATGCCGTGGGACCTTGATTTCAACACGGAAAGGTTCATCTGTTTCACAAAAGAATTTAACCATTTCTAGAAGCAAATGTAAAGCACCATCCCCTGGGTTGTTTCAGAATGCCACTCGTCCTGCATGGATGGCTCTTTTAGTAAAACTGAAGAAATAGTTACAACTCTGAGGAGACACAGCAAGAAATAATTTAATTATAGATTTTTATATATGATTAAATGATCTGGCTTCAAACTTATTTTTAGAACTCTTTTTTTTAATTTTGGAATAATAATTATAAAAGCCAGCTTAATTTATTGTAGTGGTCTTCATCACCATTTCACTCCTACCTTAGAAAAAGACATATTTAAGACACAAATGTACAAAGGCTGGAAATATCTTGAACGGCCTCTTAAATTGCTGTTGACATGAATAAAGCATTACACTGAGTAAATTTCAGGTCAGTTGAAAATTTCCGTTAAAATGTTTCTAAACTATATCCATGAACGAATCCATGTTCTGTGTGTTTGAATGGTCACCCATTCAGTATTCCAAACTCCAAGATTTCAGACAGAATTGCAGAAACAGGAAGAGAATAGCCTTCCAACCAAATTATTTGGCGTTCCTCAGCATTTTTTTTTCTCTTCTATGGGATAACACTTTGCAACAAATTGGCATCGTAACGATGATTGGAGTGATAGAGTTTGGGGATCCAGCATATTGACTTTGTTTGGAGCTGTGGTTGTTGTGGGGACAAAATCATGTTTCAGCACGCGTAGCCGGTACTACTATGGAGCTTAGTCACTCAAGAAGCAGCATTAATGATACATTAGTCAAACTCTCGCCTATACAATCCCAATTTTGTTCCTTTAGTATATTTGTCAAAGGTGGAGGTAGGAGGCTCATTGAGTGGATTTTAAACAATAGCTGTATTTCTGCATTGATTTAAAACTTACAGCTAAGGTAATTATTTAGGTAGGAAACTGTTTAAAGTAATTCTTGGTATGAACGTGCATGCAGCAGAATTAGATGCTATTCAAGCGAGTCTTTGCAGCGGAGCTCAGTAAAATGGCCAAGGGATTCTCTGGCAAAGTTGGGTTTTGGCTTTCTGGGGCCACATTGGACCTGCATTAACTGCAGTTTTGGTGGCTAAAGACAAATTCTCACTGGAGTGAGGTTTCTGTTGAAGTCTTCATGCATCCATCCTGGCCACAGCCAAAGCCTGCACCCCAGCCCACAAATAATAATAAGAGCAAATCAGCCCCATTTCACCTGGCTCACTGTCCAGGAGGAGAAGAACAGAGTCTTGCAAATGCAGCAGAGGGTGGTGCTGTGTTTTATGAGTAATCCCATTGTGGTCAAGCTAACCTGAAGGATTAAACTACTATAATTTTCTAGCATTCTAGCAGCCCTTATTCCTACGGTAAATGTCCAGCACTACTACATAAGCCTCACACAGTCTTACTCATAAGGAGGATCTGCTATTAAAGTATTTACCTAGAAGAAAAAAAAAAAAAAAAAAGATTTTAAAGCACCACTTTATCCACTGAAACTGCTTATCTTCATGAACAATCATGCTGAAGTTAATAGGACTGCTCAAACAGAGAGCTCTGCAGGCCCTGTGACATCTAGATATGAAATCAAGTAATGTACTTGTAATTTAAATTTATTCAAAGAGTATTTTATTAAACACTTCAGAATATGAATTGCTTTGAACCCATTGTATCTATTGCATTCAGTATTCCCTGTTTGCCGCTTATTTTTAAGTGGTGAGATTGGGCATTTAATTCACATGGAGCCATTTGTCCTTCCTGTCCGAGTAGCTGAAACATCTATAATCAGGAGAAATGATTGGGTGAATCTTTTATAACTTGAAAACTTGCACAAACGCACATCTGCACAATTACTTGCAAGTCTTCTGGCTTGGATGAAGGTGCACAAACACAGGGACTGTGGCACACGCATGCTCTGCTTCCATGGATACTCTTGAAAACAAAATAAAAATGCTTATACAAATGTTTGAGGCAAGCAAATAAAGGAAGCCTGCCATCCATCAGTACTGCAAATTCATGGTTCATCCAAAAAGAATGAATATTCTTTAGTATTCTCAAAGCAAAGCGAGGAAGTCGTAGCATCACCACTGTTTATAATAAACTAAATACAATGCGGGCTTTATATTCAAATGCTATTTCCAGAGTTGTACATGTCCATGAGCAAATTTTGAATCACTTTAATATCAGGCAAGACCCTTGAGATTATATCCACAGGCACTAAGGTGGTTGGGCTTCTCAGTCTTTGCAGGCGTACAAGCCTGTGTTCACACTATGAAACATAGCGACTGCACGTGGAGAATACACAAATGGGTGTCTCTGCTATGGAAACTCATTCTGTGTATGCCAGAGCCTGTTTCTTGGACTATATATATATATATGTATAGTGTTATATATATATATATATATATGTATTGCATGTGCTTCTTAGGTCCCAAAAGGTGAACTACTTTCTAAAAATCTTTCAAAACAAATTTAAACACATTAGAGAAGCACTCTTTTGAGCTTCAGCCCGTGTTTTCATTCTTTCTCGCTTGTACCATCTCTGTTTCCTTGGTAAAACACATGCTGCTGAGAAAGTGCTCATGCTACACTGATTGTTTTTAAATGCAATTCTTAGAGCTCCACCGACATCTTTTCAACAGTGTTTGAAGCAGTGGGGTTTTGTCAGAAAGTGATTGAGTGATTCTTGACAGCCTTTTTAGGTTAATTTCTTTCTGTTGTGTTCCATTTGCTAGAGAGAGCTTCTGAGTTTGGAGCAATCTTTAGGGAAACAGAACTCAATCTCTTTAAAATATTGTCCGTGGTAAAACATATTTTAAAATACTGAGAAATTTTCTGATGGAGGAACTGTCAGCAGAAGATGGATTAAGGGATTAGCTATTCTCTTCTTCAAAAAAAATAAAACACATCTCCTAATTACACCTCTTTGAACATTTGTAACAGAGGATCTCAGATGACTGTATTGATGTAACAAAACATCCATTCTTCCTGAGACACTGTATGAAACAGAGAGCTGAAGCTAATTGACTGAATATATGTCGCTTTAATGAATTAATTTGCTTTCTTGAACTTGATCTACTATATAGCCAGTAGGGAGCTATCAGGCTACAGAAGGGTTTGGGTTTTTTCTGTGGCTCTCAGCGTGCAAACTAGCCCAATGCTAAAAGTCTTTGGAACCCAAAGACTTTCTGTGCATTAGCAATACTCCCTGAAGGCTGTAAACCCATGAAAGCGTATTTGTAATCCAGCTGTAAAGCTTTCTCATCTGTGCAAGATGTAATGTGGATAATAGTCACTTTACCTAAGTTTCAGAAATGTCACGTGCAAAGAGTCACGGATGCGCTGGGCTATGCGCATTGGATACCTGTGGCTGTGATGTGCTGTAGCTACTTTTTTTCATCTGTGTGTAATCATACTGCGTGTTGCATCTGGTTGGCAGATGGCATTTGTGGTAGCATCTGTCAGAGCCATAGTAAGTAATTTTGGGGTTCTCAGTGACCTTTGCAATGTAATGTAACGTAATCTTTGGGCTTCTTCCAGCTGCCATTACCTTTTACTGACCCCTCTGCCGTGGGCTTTTATTGCTTATTTTAGATAGTGGCAGGAGGTCATGGCCATTGCACCCCTTCAGGGCTTGCCCTGCCGCCTGGCAGCTCTGCTGGCCCTCTCTAGTATCAACTGGTAAAAGAGGCAAATGTGACAATGTGTTTTTGTTCCTGTAAAATTCCAACACAGTAATTGTTTCTCCAGTGGATGCTGTCACATTCATGGTGTCAGCCCACAGTGCTTCTGCTCAGATCACGCTGTCGAAGCTGTAACTTTGGTCACGGTCTTGCCAGGTGCAAAACACGTGAACCTCCTCAAAAAACTGGGGGAGAAGGAGTGCATATCTGGTACCTCCATTCTGTAGCTCCGTACGTCTTTACAGAAACAGAGGGAAAAGAGGAAAAATATCAGGAGGAGAGGCTAGCATGTTCATCTCCTTTTTTTAATTCTTCTGACGCAGTCAAAGCACTTATGTACTCAGTGTAATTTGAAGTTTGTTATTAATACCTCTGCGCACCCAGATATTGAGTTGGTGGCTGTGTGGTTTGTGTGTGAAGGAGCTGAGCGGTGACTTCTGCAGCCCAGAAATGGAAATGGAGAGGGAGGAGGAGGCTGGGTTTTGCTGCATTTCCTGCGTGTTTTGGGGCCAGTCGCTTTAGCTTTCTGTCCCTGACTGGAAAGGATGACTGACTGCCTTCTTCCCATCCGCTTTCCTCCCATATTGATAATAAAAGGCAAAAGATGATGTGGGGAAACTGGGACATGGCGGTAGGGCTGCCCAGCTCAGAAAAGGCGTGTGAGCTCTAGTTTAACTGGTTTTGAAGCGTTTTGCTTGCAACTTATGTTTTATACATGCAACATTTTGTTTAAGCATGTCTTCCTTGAGGGACAGGATTAAGTCTGGTTTTCCACCTACGTCAATTTAAACTGCTTTCTAGGAAGCTGGTGGAATTATGCCAATAGCAAGCCAATATAAGAGGAGGGATCGTAGATCTGTCCCTTCAATTGGACCTTTTCCTGCTGCTCCATCTTTTCTGAGCCAAGAATCATCTCAGGCAATAAATCATACTTTCTAACGTTTTTGCACCCTGAAAAACTGGTCCTGCTTCAAAACATTACTTTGTGCTTATCTTCATTTTGGATTTCTGTTTACTGGTATTTATTATGTCGCAGACTTACGGTTCAGCATCCAAATTCTTACCAACAGATGGCAAGGCAGGATGCACAGGAGTAGTAAAATAAACAGGATAAATGCACAACTGCCCATATGTCTGAGAGGCTGCTACACATTTATGACTTCAGAACAAAAGGTTGTTTGCAGTAGACAGCTCTAATGCCATGCAGGGCTCCTCTCTGTATTCTGCCTTGCACTGAAGTGTCTCACTTCCTCGGCATATTTTGACCAGCTAAATTACAATGTAGTTTGTCCTCCCTCTTCTGTTCCCAGATCGTTATTGCCTTTATTTATTTGTCTTCAGTCCAAAAGTGCTTCAGTTTATTTTACCTTAAATATTCTAGAGTGGAAGGTGGCTCTTTCCTGGCCTTTGGCTTGTGTTTTTTCTTTCGGAGTGGTGGTTTGCTGCGTGGAGGGGCACGAAGAGGTGCCGGGAACCAGAGCAAAATTTGAAACTGTGACTCTCCCTATATTGGGATTTATTATAATATTAATGATGTGTGGCCTCTCTATCCTCTCAAAATAGCAGGCCTCAGGGCAAGCTGCCTGCAGGATGGATGGCCTGGCCCAGGCAGACTTTAGCTAGATCTCCCTTTAAATCTGGGGGCATTTTTGCCAGTTGTTGCAAGCTGTGGGTCAAATGCAGTGAAATCATTGAAGCGGTTCTTGATGTAGCCTGGCAGATAGTCCAGCCGCTCTTCCTCCTCCTTCCCATGGCATCCAGCAGTCTGAACATCTTTGTTCTCTTTCTCTTTCCCCCCTCCTTGCTGAAATGTTTCAACTTTCCTTCTGTTAAAATGGCACCTTCTAAATTAGCTTTTCAACAACAGCGTGAGAGTCTGCCTTTAGAAAATCGGTAGATACTGCCCCAGGTAGAAATCCAGGATTTTTAATTTCCTTAACTCTCAAGCATCAGTGTGCCCTCCTGCCAATGAACAAAATAATAATAATAAAAATAAAAAGTATGATCATATACTTGTCAAAAAGGAAGAGATTGGGGTTCGCTCTTCACTCCCTGTCTGACTTCATTTCCCATGTGTATACAAGGCTCCTGCTTGGAGAACTTAGCAGCAGCATGGTCAGTTCTTCAACAGAGCTGAGCCCCTTTCTGTCATCCATGGTGTGTGGAGGAGCACCACGTTACAGGCACACTGTCATACTACGGAGAGGTGGGCAAAGGTGAAGCACATTATGGAATGACAGGATTTCCTGCGTGGATTGCCAGACACTGATATGAATTAATCTCTTTTATTGTCTTTTTCCAAGCATTCCCCCTTTTAATTGCTGTTTTGGAATTTTGCCACTTAGTTCTGCCCTTTGAATGCTTCTCACTCAGCCAGTCTCATTAGCTCAGTGCTGCCAAATATTTCAAAGATATTCGGAGGCGACAAGCATCCCTGTCTGACTTGAGGGGTACCCAGGTCAGCGAGGAATTGCCACTCACATTTAGCGACCAGTTTTTTTTTTTTTTTTTTTTTTTTTTCCGATTAGCTAATAACTGTTTTAAGCTTCTGCCAGTTCTGTGCCAGAGGTTTCAGATCAGTTTGCTCCCATTTACGTGTTTTAAATAATGCCATTTGGTGTAGAATATGGATGACTGAAAATTTTCTCCTGTCCAAAAGTATAGCATTCAATAATGTTGGGATTGTTATTGTGTCTTACTTGCATCCTAGAGGCATAGCTTGTCTATTGTTGCTGCAAGGCACTAAAAAGGAACCATGACATGTCACAATTATGACTTGAAATAGGATCTTGCCAGAGGTACATTGCCTAAATATAATCAAATCTAAAACATGACTTATTGCATATACCTATCTTATGGCTCACTGAGCCATCAGCAATGGCTATTAGTGCACTAGATAATTTTTTCTAAGAATTGCCATGCGGCTTTTTTGCCTTTTTTTTTTTTTTAAATCCCGATCCCAAAGCCCCTCCACGTGTGCATGTGCTGAGGCCAAGCCAGTGAACCTGGCAAGGGGCTGAGCCCGCTGGCTCAGCCTTCGGAGCTGCCTGCCCTGTGTTTGGCTCAGAGCTGCTCCGCATCCCCCCAGCTCTGCCTGCTGTGAAAACACGGTTTTGTCTGTCTACAAAAGATCCTTTGAGATGATGGGGAATCTTTTCAGAATGTGGCTTATGAACTCTCTTCGTATTTCCAGCAAAGGTTTGTCTTTGAAGCTTACGTTGCATTGGGAGTCAATAGGATTTTGGTTTTTAAGTTACTTAGGGGGCTCCAAAAATATTTATCCAAGGCTGTGCTGCTGTCTGCTAATGATGATGAGATTAAACATCCTGCGGTTTTCCTCGGTAGATTGAAGGTTTGCTTCAGAGGTTGGTGTGTGTTTCTCCTTTGCTGTGCACATTTTGCTGTACTCTTGTCCTTGCCTGTAGCGCTGGCAAGTGCAGACAGTTTGGGAGGTGCTTTGGGATCCTTAAAGATGCAAAACCTGAAATAAAACATGTAGTATTTAGGGGTAGTGCAAGGTGCTGCTTTCACAGCATTGCTTCTAATTATAGCCATTCAAACCTCTCATTTGCAATGTCCCGTTACGGTAGTGCTTATTAAAATAGAATCCTCTTTATAGTTTGGTAGAAAATTAGGAGGAAAAAAAAAAAGCAGCTATCCCATTCCATCCAGTTGCTTTGAAAGACCTTTACCTTCATAATTTGCCTTCTAGGAATATTCCCCTTGTTTTTATTTGTAGTCCCAGTCTGATTTTTTAATTACTTACTTTGTGCCTCTTGGTAGCCAATTCCCAATGACCTTTTCCTTACTTTATATTAATTTCTGTATATAAATGGCAGCATTCGAGCTGAAGACAGTCTTTGGACGTAGCAGCGAAACCCCATAGAGAAGGAAAAACAGGCCAGACATTTTCCACCCGCATTCAGAGCCGTACCAGGGCTCTGGCCGCGCAAAGCCAGTACTTGCTCCACTTCGCAGGCAGGGAGGAGGCTCCGACACGGGAGCTGCGCCACGGCCGTGTGGTTTGGGATCAGGGCCAGACCCAGGCAGCCAGGACCATGCCGCACGCCGCCGGCATCTCCAGGCTGCGGTGCTGGCTGCAGCCGCTCCTGCAGGTTATCCCTGGTTCTGGCAGGGCTGCTGTGCCCCGGGGGGTGCTGAGCAAGTGGTTGCAGCTGGCCAGAATATGGGTCTGCAGCTACTAATGCTGATTTTATAGCATTAATGTGCACCTGTTTTGGTGGCCAACTGGCACCGTGTTCAGCCTAAAATGTGTATGTAAGGCCTGTATTAAAAGAGGCATAAGAATTAGCGTGCATCAAACATGTCATTAGACACGTGCCTGATAGACATAATGTAGGATAATGAACATGATCACAAGAATAAATTAATAACTGAAAATATTTCTTATACATATGCACACTTAAAACAGGATAAGAACTAAGTGACACTTGTGTCACCAGTTTATAATTAAAATGCAGTGCTTGAATGAAAATGTAAGCTTCAATTAGCCAGCACGACCCTGCTTCCGGCTTTACTTCCCACTGAAAAGCAACGATAACAAGCTCACATTTATTATCAGAGTTTTTTCCTGGAGCTGTGCACTGAAACATGCTCACATCTGAGCCCTTTCACTGAAGACATTTTTTCGCTTCAGCAGTTTGGCATGCCATACAAAGGCTCTCTGATTTTTAGTGATGTTCACCTCCTCTTACATAAAAATGTTTTCTGTGCATATTATTTGGTTTTAGTTAAAGTCCAGGTGCACGGGTTACTGAAGAACCAAAAGGATGGCTCATCACATAGCACAATGGGTAATTATTGCTGAGCCTCACTGTATTACACAGACAAATCCTTTCTTGGAGCTCAGCATTGTAGCCGTGAGAGAGAGAGAAAATACCTACAATCTAGCCCAAAGAGCTACAAGTGTAAGAATAGATCCTCTGCTATATGCTTTGCCCATTTAATTTTTAACTATCTCAAGGGACAGAGCTTAACCATTTTGTTTAGAGATACTATTTTGCATTTTAATTTTACCAGTGGGAAGCTACTACATACATAAATTATGAGGTCCCCTGTTATCATCCCAAGAGTCTTTCTAGCTAGGCTTTTTGTAAAATGGTTAAATAATTCTCTGGATTTGGCCCGTGTTTAGCTGAGATTTATCTTGATGATGCAAGACGCAAAGTTCAGTGCTGCGCTGCCTGAAACTTGAGCTTCGGATTTCTTCCAGGCAGTCGGCTGTGCAACCCATGTAGGCAAGAAGAAAACCCAGGTGCCTTCAAAGAGCAACTCTGGAAATGCGTGTGCTGGGTGGGGAGCTGCCTACATCACCTTGGGGGGGGGGGGGGGGGGGGGGGGG
>CM021782.1:9241970-9375489 GCA_011076525.1 Nettapus auritus | reverse complement strand
GGGGGGAGGTTGATACAGCTTGGCTCCTGCTCATCTGTGTAATTTGGTTCCTTGGTCAGAAATAAGAACCTTTTGGTCTAGGACTTAGCATCCTAATAATGTCCGTCATGTCTTGAGGACATACTGTAGGTGCTTGGGTGGGCATTCTTGCACCCTTCACATTGATCCATGTGCAGACAGGAACTGGAGTCCAAAATAAGCACAGGGAATGCCTTTCTTGACCATTGCCCAGGAGAGCTGGTAAAAAGGATGCAAACCCAACAAGCCCCAAAATGGTAACATACAGCAAGAGAGCCTCACAAAGCATGCTTAGAGACTATTTCCTCTCTGACAGAGCTGGGCCCTAACATCCACTTGTTTATCCTTTGCAATGCTCCCACCAATGTTTAAAGCAATTTCTATGGGCAGTATTCCTGCAATGTTGGTATGGATGCCCAGCTGGAATAGCTCAGTTCCCAGCAGACGTACGGGCTTAGCTTTGCGTCAGGCAGCGGTGTGTGGTGTGGTCAGAGCACCAAGGGACTCTTCTGTTGTAACAACTGCAAACCTCCTGGTTTGCCACCGGTTTTATTCACGTGGGACAGGGTGACCTCTCCAGAAACCCTTTCCAACAGCAGCAGCAATCTCTCTCTATAGCATTTAATAACTAACCATGGAGAAAATTACAATCTATTTAAAAGGCCAGGAAAATCATCTTCAGTTTAACTCTGCTGACTTTGGGAGAATTACACCAAAAATGAGTTTTTCCTGATGTCCTTTCCCATACTAATGTTTAGAAGCTGGACTGAAAAAGCCTTTCAGAGGCAGATAAACAAGTCCAAATGGTGAAATATTCTTTTAATTTTCCTTTGCACACGTGATTTTAGGTGTAGCTTGGAACACTGCCCTTACGAGAGGCATCCCTTTAAATATTTATACGGCATCAATATGTAGCCACCCTCATACGTTTTTAATGCTATGTTCCTTCCTAAATTAACCATTAGGCAACCCCATTCTATAGCTCTCCATATTTTGCGCTGACTTTACGCTACCCTTGGAGTGTTATTTATTTATTTCACAGCAGAACAATGAAGATGTCAAGGCAAGGCCCAGGGGCATGGTGAAAATCGAATTCTTGGAGCTCCTCCACTGTTGCCATGGTGGACAAGCACTCGGCTGCTTGCTGTGCTGCTCCGCAGGCCGAGGGGATTAAGAGCCCGGCTCCGCCACTGGGCCGTGGCCGCTCACCACAGCTACAACGGAGGGTTTTCATTTATATAATTGCAGCTTCCAGGGCTGGGGGTTGGAAATATCGAAGTAAAATGCAGCAAAGAGGTGATGGTGCTGATGATGGGCAGGAAGCGCTGTCTGCATCCTGAGTTTCTCCCTGGGAGCAGCAGTTGTGTCTGTTGGGTTTCTGGATTTTCCAGAGGTGTTTCTCTTACATTTCCGCTGCCTATCCCTTAGTTTGTGTTCATTCCTAAGATGCCACAGTACGCTGAGGTGATCAGGATGAAGACCCATACTGTCAAATATCTTCATTATTTGCTCAGCTCTGATTCAGGCTAAAAACCCGCAGATGAGTAGAAGTGTTGGCACAAGCTCCTTCGTGTGGGTTTTTATGAAGGTGGGGTTTCTGACTCCTGTTTAATTATACCACATCATCGTAGCAACGTGGTTTCTGCAGAAGCTGCTCGTGGTTTGTTTCCCCTCTGGTTTCCATCTCTCCTAAGGGGAGCTAGGAGATGGCAGCCCCCAGAGCCCAGGGCCGAAAGCAGCAGCACGCCCCAGGCGTGTTGGGGAGATTCCTCTCACTAAAAGGAGGTGTCAGCCAGCTGGGCAGGGCTGCCTATGGCCTGTTACGCTGAAATAGAGTGAGATCTCCCTGCATGCTGCTTCCTAAAGAAAAGTTGCACCTTTTCAAGCTGAAATCCAGCCTTTCTTTCTCTTGCCTGCTAGTGGGGCCTTTACTTTTATTCATTTTGTAAGCAAGAGCTTCAGTGAAGACAGTGAAGATTTTGCCTGAGGATATGGGGCTCGAGGAGCTACTGAAATGCCGTTGCCCTGGGTCGCTGTGTGTTGCAGACACCGGCTGCTCCACGAGCACACCCCTGCCCACGACATGGAGCTCACCTCCTGCTGAAGACGCTGCTGAATCAGTCAGAGTAAGGATGTCAGTCTCCTCTGCCATATAAGAGGCTTCGAAAAAGCACAGGGCTGTTTTCTTATCTTCTGCAAGCCAAATCTGGTGTGATTGGGCTCCAGCCCTGGCTTGGTTTGCCGGGTTTCTAAACGTACGGGTAAAGGGATGCTGTTTGCTCCAAACAAAAGCCGCCTGGGTTTGGCATTCCTGCTGTGTCTCTCGCGAAAAGATGCCTGGTAGTGGCTGCACTACAGTGAGATTCTCTCCTCCAGCAAGGGAAAATTCTGCAGTTATTGAGGCTCTTCTTTTGGTTGCAGCAGTAATTTTTACTCAGTGTTTGCTGCAAATATGGTTAAGCTCTCTCTGTTTTGGAGGCAAGCAGTCAATGCATCTGAAGTGCATACTTGACATATGCTTCTTTTCACATGCTGTCCTCCATTCGTTGCATGTAGCAGATGCTCCGTTTACCACTTCAAATGTATTCTTATTTACTAGAAATTATTTTAGAAAATAGCTGTTTGGAACTAAACATTTCCAGCCCTTCTCCTGGGTGCTGGGAGCTCCTTTCTGCAGCTGTCCTGGGTGGCTGCATGCAGATGTTGACAGGTTAATTTGCATTTGAAGAGCGGGCTGCAGAGAGCTAAGCAAGGCTTTTTCTTCCCTGTCTCTGAAGCCAGTCACTTAAACACTCCATGCCAAGTTCAGCCCCCGATGCTACTCTTTTTAATTAACTAGAGCAACATCCAAGCTGAGCTTGGCCCATTGTTAGCTGCCCATTTATGCCAGGGTTGAATTAAGCCCCCTGACTCTGTAAAAGAAAGGATTTTATTCTGCAAATTGATTGTACAACAGCAAAATGCAAGGATGGTCCTAACTCACAGTGAGGCAGTGTGCACAAGCTGGTTTATCTGATTTCCACCACACAGACCTGCTCCCAGAAACTGCAGGCCCAAACCTTCCAGCTGAGGGCTCTGGTTTACCTGGCTGATACACACCACTGGAGTCAGAAACGTTTTAGTAAAAAGGAATTCCTGCTATCAAGAGAAATGCACAGGCTGCACTGCTTGATCCTTCTTCCTGGAGAGTCTGCTTTCTTGTATGTGGTGTTTTGCTTTTTTTTCCCTTTAAAATAAGATTGCATGAAGACTTTCAGGAAAAAGTCACAAATTTAGACTTGACTCTCTTCCACCGATAAAGAAAGGCACAAGTCTTGATCCACAACCCTGTTGTCGTCCTCTAGAAAACTGTTGCTCCAGGTCTTTCATGTACATGATTCATTGACTCAAAACATGATTTAATAGAGACCAAAAACTTCCCTGCTACAGCACATGGAAGAGCTAACATCCAAAGGGCTGTAGCCCTGTCGCGATCAAGGCCCATCCATTTTGCTTCCTCTTTATCTTCTTTTCTTTCCTTCAGATGTTACAAAGCTATCAAGGAAAGACACATCCAGCAGGTATCAGAGCACTGAACTGAACCTGCAGAAACATGGAAAGGCATAATTAAGTCTGTCTTTTTCCCCTTTCCCCCCCCACCCCCAACATTAATTTCACTGTGCTTCTGTGCTTCCCTGCCATGTCCCTTCTAGGATCGGCTGTGGGCAGATGCTGCTCTCACTTCTCCCCCATAATCTGGATTTCAGCAGCTTTCTAGTTACCTGCTGCTGGTCCTCTTACATCTCCAGCTGAGATTGCTGCACATCCCCCCATCAAAGCTGCCATGGGGACAGAGCTGCCTATTTTAAATTTGGCAGTCTTGATGCTTATGCACAGACATTACAACTCACGCTAATAACGTGCTGAACTCAGGTTGCACTTTGGAGCAAAAATCCCTCTGGTTGCAGCAGAGCACAAATGAATTCATCGCCCAGAATTATGCTTGGGTGCAGTCCATTGGACCACCGGCACAATGTGCTTTCTTAAGACGAGCATTTCTTCCAGTCCATTTGTGTCAGACAAGAAGCTTTTCTTACAGATATCTAATTTTTTTTGTTTACACGAAAATAAGGGGAGGGCATAGGCACAAAGAACTCTTCTGTTAGACAGATTTCTGCATGATTCAGGTACCCATGGCGACATGAGATCACTCCGCATTGTCACCAACACAAGAACGTTACCTTATACAAGAATAACTAAGAACAGAATTTTTGACCTTCAAGATTTTCTTATCTAGAAATATTATAACTGGAGAGCAACACCACACAACTTGTCAACCAGAAGAAATAAAAGAAAAATAAAACTAATTTAAAACCCCGCGGTGGCAGTGGAATAAATTCATACATTTATCATTTCAGAGGTTCCTATTGCTCCTGCAACTTTTCCTGCAAGGTTTAAATTATTAGATTTTTTTAAAAAAACATTATGTTTACTCTCCTAAGAACAGAATACAATTTACAGAACCTCATAAGGATGAAAAAGCATTTTCCTTTTGTGCTTTAGCTTACACAGTTAATGTGCACAAACCTGCACCTTTTAGCTTTCCAAAACCTCACTTCATACTGACAGATGGAATTAATTCAGTATTTACAAATTTATTTCAAAATCCTTCAGAGAAGAACATTTATTATTTTTACTTAAGAAATGCCATACATCTCAGGGTTTGGGACAGGACTTTACCTGGCTGATCTAAGGGGCAGGCTCTTCACAGCACTCACACGTGCAGCCACTGCTGCCAGCTCTGGGCACACAGAGATTTGCTTGAGGAAAGATCCTTACGGCGAGGAAATGCTGGAGGAGGATCTAAGCTTACCTTAGCAGCTGGCAAGAACCTAGGAAAATGAAACTCACTATCATCAACTGCAAGTATTCCAGGTTTTACCTTTGAAGGCAGGGAGTTATTTTTAAGCAGAATTTTAACTCACATGTACATGAATTATTTCTAGTGACTTGCTGGGAAACAGCAGCCTGCGCCTGGCTCAAATTGCACTTACACGGGGATGGTGTGTGACCGGGCAGCCTGCTCGTGCCAAACTTGTGCACACTCCTGCACCAAATCCTCCTGTGGATGCGGTGCCACAGCCCAGGGATGTGCTCCTGCTGTCCCTGTCCCCAGCCCCAGCACAGACCAGCAGGGAATGGCAGTGGTCTGGGACCCATCCACCTTGCTGAGGCCTGAACCGTGGTTCATCGCTGCCAGAAGCATGGGTGGAGGCGAAGCACAGTCCCCCGGGAGCACAGTGGGATGGGGGACGCATGACTCAGGCGCAGCTGAGTCACAGTCCCCTGTGGCTTCTCCTATGATGGGAACGGTTCAGACACCGCCGTGCAGTCAGCATCGCGCTTGAAGTCACGGTCCAGATCACTGTGCTCCGGAGCATCGTTTGCTCTGTGGGGAGAAAGCACCTTGCTGGAAAGGAGGCTGCACCGGGGGAAAGCAGCTCCCAGGTTTCCACCCACAAGAGCACTGCTAGAGAAAAAGGAAAAAAAAAATAAAAAAACATACCTTTAAACTGCAAAGAGACAGTGGTGTCTCTGCTGGGCCCCTGGGAAGCCAGGGAAGTTACACCTGCAGAGCGAGAAATTCTTCAGGTCGCAGGACACATAAGCTCAAATGGCCCGAGGCACACAGTGCTGTGTGCAGCAGAGCATTCACATCTCTAGGCAGCAGGGCTCCTCTGCTCCACAGGGCTTAGGAGCAGATCCCCAGAGACATTTAAGTGTTGCTATGCCTAAAAGGTAGAAGCCCAGCTTACAAACCCAGGTGCCCTGCACAGTAAACGACAGCAAAGAGCTGAGCTCAGGAGACAGACCCAGACTGAGATGGCACAGGGCCAGGGTTTGGGGTCCATCTTAGGGGATGGCCGTCACTTTGGGAATCACCTGGATGGTATGTATCCCCAGGGGCTCACTGGCTTTAGAGTTAAATGACACCCCCCAGATCGTCGCCCTCCAGGAGGCTTCGCAGGCAGCCCACAGCCTGGTGAATTCGCTCTATGGCTCATTAGTGATCTATAATCACCAGGACGAGTCTCTGAGAGCTTAGGAGAGAAAGACCTGATGCTTCAGCAGCGCTGCATGCAGGAGAGCTGCTGGAGCTGATATTTCGACATGCCGAGTATTTTTAGAGCCATCCTATGGCGCAGAATTTTTAACTTCCATTTCACAGACCTTGAAGCCTGGCAAACTTTCATTAACATTTGATGCCTTGAAGTCATGCAAGGTTTGGGGGAAAAGGGAGGGGAAAGAGGAAAAAGAAACCTTTCTGGAGCACATAGTTTGCAAAGTTGTTTTGGAGCTTAGGAAAAAGCCTCCTATCACCCCTCTTCATGCCAAGTGCTTTTAAAGTGCCCAAACCACCCAGAGAGCAAAGCCAGAACCCCAAACCATGGCTGTGTGGGGGAGTACTGATTAATTAAAAGCTAATTTATGTTAACATGTTAAATACCTGGGATATCTCTGGCCCCTAGAGATATTCAAGCAGTTTTTGAAGAGAGAGAGCCCCACCTTGAAAGGATTATGCCTCTCTTTTTTGTCCACTATTAGACAACTTTGCTAATATAGGGCTCTTTGGCCCAGAAATCCCCATATTATTTATAAACCATCATGCTTACATCCTAGAAAGGAGAATGAGACATGGAGCAGTTAAAGGTTTGCTGATGGGAAGATGAAGTTTCAGCCTCCCAATTCCATTGCACCTGCTGCCATTTCTGCTCAGCTCATACTAAGTTTTTTTTACCCAGATTTACACTTGGGAAAAACAGTTCTTCCCTGGCTACAAGGCAACCTTTCAAATAAATAAAAATAAAAAATAAAAATAAAAAATAAAAAATAATAGAAAATAAATTACCTGGAACTTATCCCCCTCCCCCCCATACACATTTATACACACATCTACATCTCTTTGCACACAACTGAGATTTCTCACAGGCTGCAAGAGTGGGAAGAAGAGACATATTTTTGTCTTCTTGGCAAAAATACATTGGCAACGTATCATTGAGTTGTAAAGATTGAGTAAGAACCAGAATGAGGCCCCGATAAAAGATGCAGGCCCTTTGGTTGCCTTTGCCTCTCTGCCAGGACGACTGCAGGGAGGGGGACACGAGCTGCCAGGGGGCTCAGCATGAGGACCCCAAGTACCTGTATGGCTGCTGTGCAGCTCAGCCCTGCGTCACACCAGATGGGTGTCTGACGGGGAGAAGAGATGTAAATCTTTCCCTGAGCATGGCTCAGTTCCCAGGTGGCCAGAGCTGCTGCATATCTCTTGGGAGGGCTTGCCAAGGTAGTGAGAAGCTGGTCCTCTCCTGCTTTCAAGTCTCAGGAGTAAACACAGTCCCTGGGATGCTGTAGTAAAAGGGCGGGCTCTAATTCTCACAGGTGCAATGCTTAGAAATTCAAGTCTAATTAACAATCAGCCCTAGTGGTTTCTGGAGGATGCTCCATACCTTTGAGGTGCTGGAGGGAGAAGGAGGGCTGTGATGGAGCCAGTGGCATAGCACCCTTGCTGCCAGGCATGCAGGGCACCGGCCTGTTGATAATTCTTCCCAGCAAAAGGAAAATTTCTCAGTTTTCTCCTCCCAGCTGTGAACCTTCCCAGTCACTTCCATGCCATCCTAGGACACAAACAGGTGTAAGTTACAATGGGAGACATGCCTGATACTGATAAGGGCTGGGACTTTCCAATACAATGTTAAAAATCCAGTCTGAGATCCCAGATTGGCTTGCCCAGAGCTACTCCCACCATTATCCTTCCCCAATACAGGTAGAGACCGCATAGTAAAATGCAGTCTGAAGTACTGAAAGAGGGAAGAACGGAAACTCAGAATTCTCGACAATAAAATATTCATGCATCTGTGCTTTAGTGCATTGTAATTTTGCATGATATGCTTTGCTTTTCAAGACTGACTAGATTAAGGCACTTCTGATTCATTAAACACATTTTCCCAAATGCTGTTTCTACAAATGTTGTCGGGCCATCGTGCTTGGTGGTATTTATTAGCCAGTGTAACAAGGAAGTTACATCTTCCACAAACCTGAGAGAAACCCACTTAAATGTGTTGCTCAGTCTCAGCAGAAAACAGTTCTAATGAATAATTAAAGCTTTAAGAGGTCATGCTGCTTTTGCAGTCTCATTTTTATTTGTCACTGTTTCACTTGCATTAGGAAATAGAAAGTTTCAGGCGCAGGATCCAAATCAGATCTCTTCTGCTTGTGTTCATTTAAACAGACCTACTTGGTAGCTGTCTCCACTTTTATTTATTGGGTCATTTGTTAACTGTAAGTATTTAAAACAATCCCAGGAATTATGTATCAGGCTCTTAATTTTCATCAGGCCCTGGCTTTGCGCCTGCCCGCCCCTCCTGGCAGCACTGCGAGCCCCAACCTCGGCGGTGCCCGCGCAGAGCCGCTCAGGGAGGCGAGTGCAGGCGGAGCAGTGCTCAGAGAGGACCCAGGTTGCCATCTGGTCCCTGTCTCCACAGGCACCACCAATCTGCCAAGCTCCCACTCTCCTCCTCTCCTCACCTCCAGCCACCCACCCCCCTCCTCATCGCCTCAGCTCTCTCTCCCCTGCTTCCTTTCCTCCTCCCCTGCAAAGCACACCCATTTCTGCACATTCTGCTCCTAAGTGCTCCTTCTCCTCCTCATTTTTCAGCTCACTCTCTCCTGCCCCAAGTCTTTATTCCCACAGAGGTGCTCGTTGTTTTCCCACCCTCGCAAGGTCCCCCTGAGGGACGAGCCTGCTCTGTCCCATATGTGAGGTGGCCCAGCCATAGCTGCACCCTCCACTCTCCTGCTGCTTACAGGCCTTTTCCACTAATACCTCATGCAGATGGTTTTGAAACCTTTGCCTTGAGTTTCCCAAAGCCAGCCATCAGCAGGGCCTGGCAGTTACACCCCTTTCTCCTAACCTTTAGATTCCCCGTTGTCATCATCTGCCTTCTTTCAGTCCCGCATCACTGATTGTGCATGATCAATCTCTAGAGGTTTTGCTTCTATGTATAACTCAACAAGCTGGCATAGAAACAAGGAAGACATGCTCCAAAATGAATGCACATCCAACTCAAGGTCGCAGCATTATGAAGACGGGCATATTGCAAGCATTGCCTTCATCGAAAGTGGTTATGGATTGAAATATCCCTATTGGTTCTTCAATATCCAAATGTTTTTCTAAATGCCATCATCTTATGACGAATCTCCATGGACTGAAGAGACATGGGAAGATTACCTGATTCCAGGAGTGTCCAAATATTCTGCATATTCCCAACATTGAACTAATGAGCTCCTTTATCACTATTTTTCAATGTAATTATCTCATTTTTTTCCATGAAAAACCTTTGTGTTTTGTGAACAACCTGCTCCCACAGAGCTGAGCAAAGAAGAGCCAGAAGAGTTCAGTTCCAGACACAAAGTTAGAGACATTCACTGCTGTTAGAGTAGACAATTGCTGATTGTAAGCAGATAAGTAATTATGTGATGCCTTGTAAGCTTCTGCTATATTAGGAGATAGCACAAGAAGAATCAATAATATGAACCATTTTCCTAATGACTAGATCTGGAGAGTTTTCCCGTTACAGAAGTTGTCAGGTGCATCCTTACCCAAAACACCCTCTCCAAGGATTACTGGGGTCTTCATTCTGGAGAGCTGTTCCTTAAATTTTAGACCTCTGTATGACAACTGCAAACCCTGTCTGTTGCAAAATGAAGGAACCTGAAAAAAGACTTAAGAGGATCTAAAAGTATGAATTAAGAATTAGAAGACAATCGTTCAAGGCTCTACATGTCTGAAAGTTGAGGTGGCAGAAGATACAGGGGACAAAACATCATGCACATGCTGTGCATCCTTCGTCTAGTTCAAGAACGGTATTTATTCCCCAGATGTGACCTTGACTATGTCTCAAATTATAAATTCAGCAGGGACTTTGGTGAATGTCCATTTCCTTAAATTCCTCCCCCAGGTAGCGATGAGCCATGATACAGGCTTTATAGACATGCTGTGATTGTAAGAGGTGAGACCATCAAGCCCTGGTTGATCACCATGTTAATGAGGGAGAACTGATGGCATACTGAAGTAAGGGAAACCAGATGGATGAAAACCAAACTATCCCTTAAGGGAAACTTGATTCCAATTGTGCCAACACAGGAAATAAGCACAGTTTGACAATGTGAAAATAAACACGATTTGTCATTTTGCAGCATATGAACGCTTCATCAGACAAAATGACTATCTGTTCTCAAAATTGCATCCGGTAAAATTTGGCATTTCAGCCCTCTTGTAATGATTGATAGACTAGCAGCAATCTGCCTGAATGAGCAGCCTTAGTACCAGTGAGTGTATGCCAGGGTCAAGAGCGCTGGGGAGAAAAGTAGGTTTGGGGCCAAATGTAGATGCATCTGAATCGTAGCTAGCACATAGGCCAGCACAGCTGATTTCCTGCTGCTGTCTAAGGTGTTGGAGCTATGATGGCCACTGTGTAGTTACAGCTGTGAATAACAAGTCTCTGATACGTAGATTGATAAGTACCTCTTTAAATTAAGACATTTGGGATCAGAATGTAATAAAGAGCAGGAAACTCACTGGAGATGGACTTGCTGGGTGAAAATGCTCACCTGAGAAGCCAACGCGAACTCCTGACATGTTAGACTAATTTTAGCCAAGGTAGAAAAGCCAGCTACAAAACTTTAATGGGGGTTTCTAGCCAAGCTCCAAATCATTTTAAAAGAATGATTATATGAGCCACCCAGAAGCAACTTTGGCAAAGCAGCAGTGGAGCAAAGTGTGGAGATGAGTGGTGAGACAAATTTCTGGGCTGCCAGGCTAAAGGACTGCCACATGAGATGCGGGACGAGACAAGGTGTGAAGGCAGAACACAGAAAGCGTAGAGCGTCGTGGTGTATAGAAAAGCAGACGTAGAAAAGTGAATTAACAGCCCCATGACAGCTAGAAACGTTGACAGTCTCTTGGGACCAAGCCAGGTATGGGAACACTCGCTGTGGCAGGGCTAACGGCTCTGATTCTAAAAAGATCCTCAAACACCATAACCAACGTTGCTCCAAAGAAATCATGTCATACCCAGGATGGGGAATTGCCCCTATTTTCCTGTGAAAATACAAAATTTAACCTGAACATCAGGGCTGAAATCATGTCAGTGATTCTTCCTATAAAAACAGATTCCTTCCCTCGGTAAAGTCCATAAAAAGGAGCAACAAAAAAGACTAAAATAAGCCACAGAACCTCCCAAAGCTTCCCCCAATTTGCTGTCCAAGAAGCAGCCCCAAAGGATATAGTTAATAAGGAAAAAAAAACTGCAAATAGTAGTAAGAATGCTGTCAGCATTGTATGGGAGTTTCTGGGGTGGAATAATCCACTGCACTATTTCATCTGCAGCTTGGATAAGGAAAGGCAGCTGGGAAAGGAACAGGAGCATTGCTGAATAACCTCAGTCATGACTTCTGTGGCCAAAATGCTGGCTTATGAGAGGAACGCTCGAAGAAAATGGAAATGAAGTAGCACAAAACAAGGTGTAACATACAATCAAATCTTATCTACTTTACTGCTGTCCTACATTTCCCCGATACTATTGGTATTCACTGTGGTAGTACAAGGACACTTAGTACTTTTGGCAGCAGTTTTGTAATGACTGAAGAGAATTCAAAGGACAGCAGCCAGACACTGTGATGTGTTTTATTAGCTCCCAGATGTGCAGGTGAGGTGAATCTTCGGGAAATGAGTTTCGCTGCCACAGATTTCCTAACATCACTCAAGGTCTCAAATAAAATCTCATAATGGAACAAAAGGCTGTCGTAGAATTTTAAAGAAGTCCTTGGCAAGGTGTCATTTCTGCATCTGTTCATGTTGTATACAGACATACAAATCCACAACATCTTTGATATTTACCCAGCTGAAAACAGAAGGTCGGCTGCTGAGGCTGTGTATACCCACATGAATTAAAACCATCCGAGCCTCTGTAGGCACTTGCCTGGATGCTTTCTGGTGTAGATACTCCAGGATCTGGGAATGCTTCACTGGGTGGTACACAATGGTATGCAGTGCGTTATGTCCTGGCTTGCAGCGTGCCTGAATTTGCTCAATGAGCAACTAGAAGTGACCACTCAACAGCAGGTGTCTTCACCACACAAGTGAGATGTGGTCTCCTACGTCTCATTTCTTTGGGCAGTGGTGAGCATCACCGATGTCTGGAGGATATCAGCTAAGGTGCCACATCTGGGCCATGGGAAACTCAAGAGTGTTAGAAGAGAACGGGGTGGGTCATGACACAAATGCCACAGTGCTCAAGCGGGAACCTTGCCAGTCACTATTTAGGGCTTTGAAATTGGCACCCAAGTCAGCAGGGATGGCTCTTCAGAAATGTGGAGCATGAACTCTACTGCATTGTGAGACTGTTGCAGAAAAAAGCACTGCAAGAAACAGAGCAGCACACCCTTCATTCTGCAGGGGTATGGCGAGAGGAGAACTGTGAGCTGCCTCCGTTTCCAACAGAGAGGGCTTTAGCTGGGAATTGTAGAGGAGCACCAAGAAGAAGCAACAGGATCTGACAGTGCAGACAGGCTGGTGAGAGGAGATGGTAATGTCCTGGAGTAAATACTGGTGGCATAAGGCAGTCTCTTTTCTCATAGAGAGTGTATGATAAATGCAGATTGGAGCATCAATTACTATAGGGAGGTAAGAGAAATGGAGTGAGGCTAATGGTAAAGCAACTGGTAGCTGTTCACATGGCATTGAGGGGGGGGGATGAAAAGCAGTGAGAAGCAGAGGGACTGCAGGCAGCACTGGGGGGGGGGGTACTGCAAAAGGGGGAAATTCATGTCACAGCAGAAGCTACAAAAATAAGAGGAGGAGTTCTACTTTGCCCACCAGACAATTGAAAATAGATCAAAAGCAGAACCCAAAGGGTTTGTTAGAGCTGACAGCTCTTAAGGAAGAAAGTGGGGCAAATTTCATACATTTCAACGTTTTTAAATCATTTTCTTTTTGCCTGGAAAGTAGGAGCAAAGAAAGGGAGAAGACCCGATTCAGATATCACCGTTAGTAGGTGAGACACAACTCTGAGTCCACAGCACTGACATCAGAATCTGGCCCTTCATCCCTGCTCCTTAAAAGTTAGCAGTTCAGCTCCCTACAATGAGAAATAAGTGAATTATCCATCTTTTTGGGTCCCAAGCATTTTTCTGAAAACAAGCCCTACCCTGGCAAAATATGACAATAACCCCAGGTACTAGCAGTGCTGCTCATCAAAATCACCTTCAGGAGGAAACAAAAATACAAACTGTCAAATGGACAAAAATCTCCCTGACTGTCAGGACTCAGGAGGTGTCAGCCAGCATCTGTCTCAAAAACAAGCTATACTTCCAAGTTTCCAGCTTCACCAGGATCTCGCAACAGCCAAAGGCAGACACCCAATAAGTGGGTATTTAACCTCCCAAGGCTTCTTTCTCTGCTGGCTCCATCCTCCTCAGCGATTAAGGCAGTGGTACAGCAGCAACATGGGGTAGCAAATTCACGCAGGGTGTGTTTTGCACACGACCTGCATCAATACTTCATGATTTTTTCTGCAATAACAGCATTAAGCATCCTCTGGCAGAGGCTCACAGGGGCCCTGCTTGCTCGAGTAACTTAAGGACAGACCTGTGAGATTGTCAGCAAACAGTGGGAGACAAATCATCAAACTCTGGGCAAATTAACATAGAAAGTGTCGGTTTACAGGAAGAAAAAATCTAATTCTGTTCCCTGTGGCCTGTGTGGAGGGGCCCGAAATTGCCCCTGTTTGACCACAGGGCAGGTTTTGAAAGTAAAAGTGGGTGCACCACCCATTCCTCTTTACAGCGGTTATTTTATGATGAGGAACGAAGAGAAAAGAAGGTTAATTCAGCAGCAATATTTGCCATTGTGTGTCAGCCCAGTGAGGCAGAGGGGTTGTGCTGGTAGAAAATCAAAGAAATGAACACAGAACACTGAGATGCTGCATTGCAATTTTTGCGGAGAGGAATGTTTTTGGCATGTCTGCTCTCCTTTGCTCACTATTGCTCAAATCACACTGCAAAAGATTTCAGAACGTGTCAGCAGAGAAGTCTTCCTAAGGAGACGACCACAGAACTGCTTCTGTTCTCTCGTGGCAGCATCCGGCCCTGACACGCTCTTGCTCACTATAAATAGAGGTTCTCCACTTCTGTCAAGGGAAGCGCAAAGCCATGCCATTAAGGAAACCCAGTCCCATGTGGCTTTGCTCAGATGGACACTGTCTTCAGGCAACTTCAGTTACAAAAGCCCTGCTCTGTCTGTAAAGCAGAGGTACAGGCTGTGGTGCTGTCCGTCAGCCTGCTCTGTGCTGATAAATTCTGAGAACTTGTCATCAAAACACTCAAATAGTGCAGTGTTGCAGTAAATCAGGCTAACAATCTGCTCTAGAACTGAAGCACAGTGTTTAATCACAGAATAAATGCAACAGGCAGAGTCAGTGGCCCAAATTTCCAGTGGTTCCCCGCTAATTGCCTTATATTTAATACACAGCCTGCTCCTTGCAGCTTGTATCTGCTGTAACTGGAAACACAGGCTGGCAAATGATCTTGAAAACCATTTCCTTACATATCTTCAAGCCATCCCAGAAGACCCCCATTTGCAGGAAAGAAATCAGCTGCTCAGTGTGGTTTGGGGCTCGGTGGTTGCTCGGTGTGCCTACCTGCCCGCAGGTAATCAGTGCAGCCACACAACCACTCCTGCTCTGACATTCATAGCACTCGTTCCATCACCAGACCCTCCCTAAGGAGAAAACTCTGCTTAACTCTATTAATAGTGTGCACGGGTGTTCTCTCGGTATCTGTAGCTGCTCAAGACCTACAGGAATGCGACACGTTGGCAGCAGAGAGTTTGACCCAAGGAGGCAGCAAATGCCTGGTGTCCCATGAGAAAGGCTTCTCAAAGAAATCCCGAAGTTGCTGTTATCCTGCACAGTCTTACCTACAAGGGCGGCCGAGATGGCTGATAGACTAAATGGTTAATGAAGCAACAGCTCTGCAGAAGCTGTTGATGGAGGAGGCAGAAGCTAGACCCATCTATCCTCATGTGTCTCCCACCGCTATCAGATATCGCCTTCCAAAAGCTCGTGCTCAGAGCAGGGAGATGGAAATTGCTATTGACAGAAGTACCCCGCAGACAAGGTCCTCTGCTGCAAAGCTGCTAGCGTCTTGCATGGTGGAAACCTATTTTAAATGACAACAGAACACTATGTTTTGGAAAGACCTCGCTGGGTATGGTTTTCAGGATTTGGGGGGGAGGAATAAAAGTACAGCCTTGACAAATATCTTCAGACATTTAAGCACTCTATCTTCCAGTGCTGATTTGTGCAAACACTTCCAGGGCATCGGGGAATGTTGTCACTGACAAATAATAACCATGGGAAATGGCTGTTTGAAAGAAATGGCTGATAGTATGACCAGCAATGATGAGATCATGTAATGCATCCGAAATTAGGAAAAAAAGTTAGTCAAGCTTGCATCCTACAGCATTAAACATTGCTCTCCATGATCAAAAAGCATAACCCCAAACACTTCTGCGATAATACAGGTGGCATTATTGAAGGATTATTTGGGAAAGAGCAAGGAGAAGGACGCATGTCATCGTAATTTGGGATCACTGCTTTGATTTACTGTTGAAAACTCTGTGTACTTGAGATCCCAAACCCCCAAACAAAGCTTAATCTTGATTAGGCACTACAGTTCCCCCCCTTATCATATTATCTGAGTACGTCACATTCTGATTATAGGTATCTGAACACTTAGTGAGGTTGAGAAGTGTTAACCTTTGTAGAAGAAGCCCTTGAACACAGAGCAAAGCCGAGTCAGAAACAATTTGCAGTTTTTAAATGCCAACTAAGTATGCTGCAACCAGTGGGGAAAAAAAAAATCTTACAGCATCAGCAACACTTCAGAAAATTTGCCTCTTCCTTATCATTAACCCAGATCCTGAAGTCCTGGCTCTGAATGCAGAATGAAGTTATTATTATGAGGAGAAAAATGCATTATAATATTTGTATTTCTAAAAGCATCATTTAAACATATCAGTAATCATTCAAAGAAAGGCATAATACTTACAGCATCTCGGTGGGATGTTATATCTTACTCTCAAGAGGTATCCAGAAGTGCTTCTCAATATTTTAGTACCTGTTAGGCAGTGATTGCAGTTTATTTATCTCTCTCTAGTGGATACAGAAGTACAAGTTAAATATTCCATCTTCCCCTCCAAAGGATTTAAGGGACTGTATCCCCATTCTCAGGCAAAGCAAAAATCACCCTTCCACGTCACATCCTGGTGTAGAAAATAGCCCATGGGCTCCTTTACGGAGTGGGGACCAGTGGCCAAATTTGTCTATGTATTTTTTCGGTGCTACTTCTGTATTTACGCACAAGTAAAACTGTGCTTTTAAAGCTGACTATCGCATCAATAGCTTCCAGCCTAGCTACTTTTAATTTCTGAGTTTTGAAGGCCATTGTTATATATAAAAAAAAAAAAGGTACTGTTTGTACTGGGTCTGTTGTAACACCACACTGTTACATTTCCTATCAAAACTTTGTTTCTGGTACTTTGGGGATTTAAAGATTGTAGATTACCAGAGTTCTTGATAGCAACTTCAATCCTCACCAAGAATTTAATAAGCTGTCACTGCGATATGACACCTATTAAGTTTATGGAAAAAAAAATTATCCAGTCTGTGGCTGCTATTAGTTATTAAATACTGTAGGTGCTAAGGAGAAGCCTGATCCATGATCTTAACAACAGCAAAACTACTGGGAAGAATATTTTGGATTCCCAGGCTTTGATACATGTCCAAATTTCACAGCCATTTGTGCTTTCTATGAAAATGTTGGCCGGAACGACCAATCACCAAATACCTAATAACTGGAAGTGGGAAGAATCACAGAATCATCTAGGTTGGAAGAGATCTCCAAGATCACAGAGTCCAACCTCTGAAGGAAATCTCAAGCACCATTACAATTTTCTGTTTGGGGCTGATTATCTTTTTCCACCTCTACTAGAATTGGTGATATTCTTCTATGTGAAGGACTGTGGGTATAAAGGAGCAGGAAATGAAGGTCTCCAGCCACAACACATGAGAAGCCCAGACACTCACACAACCCATCCTGTCCTGCTGGCACGTTTCAGTCCTGCAGCAGAAGGGATGGCTTCATAGCCTCATTGTAAGAGAAGCTCTGCTAAGGGGCCCATTTCATTCAGAAGTTTAATAACATAAGGCCGTTTTACAGAGACCAACCCCCCCATCAATCCATCAGTACTCTGACACGAGATGCTTGGGGAATGTTTCAGTCTTGCAGACTTCTTGTCTCTTAATTGAGTTCCTAGAAGCAGGACATTTATATGGGCTGTCGTCCCTGCCCGAGCTCTGGTGTCTGACAACAAGCAGCAGCAGTTAAAGAGAGCTCCCACCTGCTTACATGGAAGCTGTTGGGAGCTTTGTTTCCTGTGAAACCTCTGCTTTTCTATCAGCTCTGGAAAAATAAACTAAATTAAAAGTTATTTAAGAAGTGCATACAGACAGACAGATCCACAAAAGCAGAGAGTCGTTGAAAGACCTGTTTCTGTAGGAAATTAGGGTGAGAAAATGATTTAATTTATTTATTTGCTGAATAGAAGAGAAAAAAATCATACTCTGAATGTATTTCCTCTAAATTAGCCCACCATAGTGAAGAGGCTCAAACAAATGACCATCCAGTCTCAGGGGCCCTAATACACTGGGAGGAATTTAATTTCATTGTGTGAGCTTCCACAAAAATAAGTGGTGGGATCTTTAAAATCTGAATTTTGGATTGCTTTGCAAGGAGCAGAAACCAGCCGATGGCAGAGGGATGCATGGGAGGCTAGCAGCAGGAGCAGCGCCCAGCTGGCAGGCTCTCAGCCGCCTCGCGGGCAGCACCAGCGTGTCACTTCCACACCCAACGTGAGCCACTTACGTGTTGTTCACAGCCTTTGAAAAGCTGTGTGGGGAAAGCCTGAGCCATTCCCACAATTAGAGTAGCTACATCATTTGCTGGAAGAATTAAATGCGCTGTAGTAGCAAACCTGCAGTTGACACTCACAGGGTGCAATTGAAATCCTGCGGATTAGTAATTCTTTTGAGATCTTTGTAATCATTGGTAATAGGTAGTGAAATAAATCCACAGTTATATCCTACAGACTGCAGCTGTGCTTCTGTTAAAGCAGTATTAACTGATGGTTTTTAAATCCTTCTGCCAGCTAGAGCTGTAAGCACCGAAACTCCTGTGCAGAGGATAACTCATCCTGGGTGATGTATGCTCCTGAGCACAAAAGCGCTGGTTAATGAATAATGAAAGCACCAAGGCAGAATCACACCTCAGGGCTTCTCTCCTGCAGGAAGCTCTCTGGGGAGACCTCCCCATGCAGCTCCCTGCAACCGCGGACTCAGCTATCAGGCTACAGCTGAGACTGGCTGGGGTGAGGTATGGTTGTGATAGAAAGACAAAATACTGACGCAAACCTTTATGCAGATGGACAAAGTGCTGAACTTCATCTTGTTCAGTCAAGCGAGGGGTTCATCCATCTGATTCCGGTGTTGCCCCATCAGGTCTCAGGAGTGCATGCTCACGGCCTTACTTGCTGCACAGGCACCTGGTTAACTAAGCAAATATGCCATTAGGAAATGAACCAACCTTGAGGGGACAAACGGGTTTAAATTGCAGCAGAAAGAGATTTATGGACTTGTTTTCCAAGCCTAGAGAGTAATTGAAGAGGTCTCAGACAGTTCAACACCCAGCAGCTCTGATAAGGGACAGCAGCACCTCAGTGGGGACCAGCACCATATCGGTGCCCAGCCTCGCCGTGAAGCCCCAGCCCTGGAGCAGGAACCCAGAGTGACAGTCATGCCAGGAACAAGAAGCAGCTTTACAAACTCAGTATCCTTGCAGGATAAGCAGGGCACTAAGAAAGTAAAGCTCAGAGAGATTAAAAAAAACTCAAGAGAATTATATTAGTGGCAGACTTCAGAAAGAGAACACAGGAATCCTGGCTCTCCCTTCCTGCAGTTAGGCTTCAGGCCAACCTGCCCAAAATTTATGACCCAAGAGATGGTTTCTTGATGGCATAAAAGATCAGTGGCAAATCAGTTGCATACGTAAATTATTCTCCACAGGAGTAGGAAAGGGAAATAAAGCCAAGCTGGCAGAAGCCCATCTACCTGGTTCTCTTGCATATGTGTTATGTTTGCTTTGTTTCCATTTAGGAATCTACAAAGGACATTGCTTCCGAATCAACCACTTCCCTGAAGATAATGACTATGACCATGACAGCTCAGAGTACCTTCTCCGTAAGTTGAAAAGTAATGCCTTGTACACAGAACTAGCAGATCAACATAGACTTGCCTGGGTGTCTCCTCTGTAGAGCCCAGTCATGGTCTTATTTATTGCAAGGGCCTGGCCCTCGGGGACCCCAATTTTAAGGGTTTCCTTCCTCCATGGGAATTCACACAACTGTGGTGCCAATTCTCTTAAAATTATATGGAAGTATTTAAAATGAAAACCACAGCTGTCATTCCCAGATTAGAGAGGATATTTTACAGAGGGAGCATATACCTGGTTACTGTACTAAAATTAATTCGAGGAGTGGGTTCCTGCCCATGAGGAAGCTTTTCCTATTGCTTAAATCCAGCCCTTATGCAAGCCTCATCATTTGCAGCTGCTCTGAGCTACTTCCCCATGCAGTGAAATTACTGCATTTTAGGAAGGAAGCTGAAATTCTGCAGATAACAGCAAAATCTCAATATGAATGTAGGCTGTGGTTTCTCTGCATGGGCAGCCAGCCTTTGGTGCTTTGTGCTGGTCTGAAAGCCCTCACAGAAGTTACTTCATGCACCAATCTGGTGCTTTAAATAAGGACAATTGTTCTGTCTTCCCCCCAGTGACCACTCGCTCAATTGATATGCAGTGTCGTGGAACCTGAGTGTGAAACTTCATGAATCCTGCAAAATTTGAGTTAGATTTCCCCTTCCCCTTGGACGCCTTGCCTAGTTGTTTCTTTTGTACAAAAGAGCTGACCAGCAGAGCTGAAAGCAATGCCCTTTACAAGAGAAAGAAACGGCAGTTCACAAGGTGTTGGGAAGGCTTCAGGGAGCAATGAATGAGGCTGCTGGCTGAGACATCCAGCAAAGCAAAATGCTCCTCAATTACACTGCTATTAATTACCTGAAACACCACTTAGAGAATCACTCTGTCCTTCTGCTCACTTCTGGGAAACAACTTCAGGTTGCTAAGACAAGAAGAAAGAAAAAAAATCTCTCTGAAATAGTCTGCTTACCAGAAAACCTGGATCTTTTTTCATCTTTACTCTTGTCAAATTAGATCAGCCGTAGTGCTTGGGTGACATGATTTCAGTGCTTGGGCGATGGCAGACTAGCAGAATATGAGCACGGCTGCATTTATCCTTCATGTAAAGCCTTGGAACTAATGTGAAATTGATGCCAAGTCAGCTTTAGGATAGAAACATCATTAGTAAAAGGACTGCAAAGGGAAGATGAATTAAGTAGCATCTTGATAAAAGTGTATTATGCCTTCTTTATTTAGAGAAAAGATAGAACTGGGAAAAACAGTCTACAGCTGCTCAGTAGACAAGAGATGGGTAAATTGTTTGTAAGTGTACTTGTGACTGATGATCCTAAAAGCTGTTTTCAAAAGTGGCTGTGTGCAAGCCTTAAAAGCCAGTTGGCCCAACCCTTTATGTCTTCTGCAAAATCAGGATCCTGGCACTCCACCCTCGGAGGGAAGCTCACCTTCTATATTCTGCACAGATAGGATTCCCCTGCTTTCACTTCTGGAAAGCAAACTACTGCTTCAATTAAAATGAATACAGTTGATTTAGAGATTGCTGAAAGGTTATGTACCTAAATCAAGAATAAATGAGCTCATATGTGTGTGTAATAGGGACAAAATCATTGTCTAATGAGACGCAGAGGTATTCACATCCCATTTACAGGAGACACTATGCCCTCCTTCCCATTTTTGCCCTCTGCACACCTTTGCAACCTGCTGTCCCTGTATCAGCCACCAAGATTTTTAGCCATTCCTTGGCACCAGTCTTTGGCAGGGTAATGGTGAAGACAACCTTTGCTGTTCACCTGAAGGAGGTGAAGGGGAAAATGTGGTTCACGTTCAGGCAGCCCTTGCTCGGATGAAGGCACCAACCTGGTGTGCATCTTGTGCTCCTCAAAGGGAGTGGGCTCTCAGCCTGCTCCACAGATACCGAGCTAACGTGGACTCCAGGTAAGTGGAAAAGAGATGGAGTTAGTAGAACTGAGCCCCAGTTCAAAACCCTACTGAAATCAGTGAAAAAATGCCTGATTCTAGGAGGCCGTGGTCCATGGCATGGGTAGGAGCAGGAGTCTGGATTTTGCTCTTTTCAGGCTGCTCCCTGCAAAACCAAAGGAACGGGAGGCACGGTGACTACAGACACGTGCAAAGAAGCTTTAACTCCTCCTGCTCAGCTCCCTGGGTCGCCTACCTCCTGCTTTCGGAGGAGAAGGAAAGCGGGAGGAGGGCCAGCGCCCGCAGCCCTGCAGGCTGAGTGGCAGAGCCCGCTGCGGCGCTTCCCCAGAGGTGTCACAGCGCGGAGCACCGCACGGCAGCCAATGCAAGCAGACAGGACGGTAAACAAGGGGGAAGAAAAGCAGGGGAGAGAGCAAAAACCAGATTCCCTTAATGTTTTCTGATGTGCTGTCATTTTATTACCAGTATTGGGAGAAATATGTAAATTCTACATGGTACCTATGGGCCTCCTTTTAAATTTCAGAGCTGAAAGTCCCCATTGTACCCAAGAGAACGCTGTATGTTTTGTTTCTCTTAACATTAATTACCTAATACAAAAAAAATTATTTCTGGAGCATTTTTCTAGATGTAGTACAACCCACCCCGTGCATTTGGCATGTCTGGGAAGTCCCTTCTGACAATATCAGTGAAGCATTTTAGGAAAGCCCTTTAATTTAACTAAAATCAGTATAAACAGCCTGAAGATAAAATACAGAAAACAACAACCAGAAAGAGTGGCCGCAGCAGATTTTAAGCTTATGCAGCCTTTTTCCAGGACACCGACAGACAGTGATTTGGGGTGCCTTCATGTCAGGGAGCACAAACATCAAATCTTTTTCTAATAATTGACTCTGAAAACCGACCCAAAAGTCAGAGCACCATTACCTCCGACCACACACAGGGGTACACCCAGGGCAGCGGAATGGGCTCTTGGCCCTCAGCAGGCTTTGATCAGTGACCTCACATCCTCGTTACTTGAATGTGCCAATTATTGCAAAACACTCTGTGAATAATAACGCATCTGACGGAGCTGGGTTTAGCTGCGGTCAGAACATGCCCCCTCGGTAAAGGACGCGTGCAGCGCCGTTGCCAGGTTTGGTAGGAGACGTACTTTTCTCGCTGTTGCAGATCGATACAGGCACAAGCTTCCTGGGCAGGGACTGTCTTTTTGCTTTATCTTTGCACCATCCTAATGAGCCCTGGGCCTGTTGCTCGGGCTCCTGGGGGCTTTGCAGCGCACACAAAAGCAATGCTGTTATTAAATGCCCAGCCCTGTCCCTCTTGCAGTCAGCGGGAGTTTTGCCACCGGTCACCAGGGGAATCATTAGAAAGCAATTCACTAAATTGGGAACGCCACGGCCATCAAAAGTAAAATGAGAAAGCATCAGCTGTCGCATCTGGCCGTTCCTCCCCGGGAAGCAGCACCGCTCGCGGTGTCTGGCACCCAGGAAGATGGCACCCAGGAGAGGCCACACCGCTGATGCTCCAGATGGCATTTTTTTGGCAGTTTGCTCCTCAACATGCATCCAGCCCTTGGTGTCCCCACATCTTCCCAGTGTGCCGTGAGGTTTGCACCCCTTCCTGACACATGCCTCTGCCCCCCGGCCCACACATCCCCACCTTGCATCATTCCTGCTGCCGGGCCCCGCATCTCCCTCCCGGCTTTGGGGCAACCCTGTCAACAGCACTGTCCTGTACCTGATCACTCCTTCAAAAACATCCTCTCCACACAACAACATAACCCAGCTCCTCTCCATGTAACAACATAACCCCTTTCAGGAGCTCTTACCAGGTTTTCCCCCTTGGTTTTTACAGCTCATTCTCCTCTCTTCTAGTGCCTGTTTGTCTTTCCTCAGTCCTTTTGTTCCCTCCCTGCCGCTTCCCTTTCCATTGTTGCCTAGTCTAGAAATGACCCGACTGAAAGCTGGCCCAAAGTGGTGGTTTAGGTTTTTGTGCAGGGATTTTATAGCCCATGCTGATGAATGGACTCAAGCATGCAGACTTTTAAATGACTCCACTTAGCTGTCAGGAAACTAAACACAAACATCCAGCATACACTTTTTAAAATCTCTCCCACTGAAATCTGAAAGGTTTAAAAGTCCTAAATACTCAGCAGGAAAAGAGGGGCTGTTAGCTGTGCTCACCTTACGGGCGTACCAAGCAGCAGATCCTCTGCTGAGGCCGGCCCCAGACGTTGCAGGGTTCACAGCCAGCCCATGAATTTTTCAGTGCCGCTCCCTGCGTGATGCTGGCACTTGCTGTCACTTACCAGCAATGTTCCAGTGACGTCACGTTATGGCAATAACACTGGACTTTCTCCTAGAAGCAAAAAAGATTAAAGGTGTTCAATTGAGAGTACCCCCACAACATTGACCACCCACCTCAGCTCCCAAAAACCTGCCCAGAAGTGCAGAATCTCTGGTAGCTGCAGCAAAAGCCAAAAGTTTGGAGACTGTCATCTCTGCACTAGCACCTGAGGAGGCATTGGAAATGATTATTGTCTGTCATGTTTTGCTTCCTGTCTCCTCTGCAGGCATTGTCCGTGCCTCCAGTGTGTTCCCCATCCTGAGCACAATATTGCTGCTGCTGGGAGGGCTCTGTGTCGGAGCAGGGAGGATTTACAACAGCAAAAACAACATTATCCTCAGTGCTGGGATTCTCTTTGTTGCAGCAGGTATGTTCTCCTTAAATTGAGTCCTTAAGAAGTGCTGCCTTTTTGGGTCGGAAAATGCAAAAGTGCAGCTTGGTGGAGAAGCCACCAGTCCAGCAAGATGCCCAGTGTGACCTGGCCAGGGGCAAGGACCCAAAAATACCAAGGGGCAATCCATGCTCTGAGTCCAGCTGGGTAGATAGGTGGAAGGACGCCATGTCACATCCACTCCCTGAATTTCCTTCCCAAAGCCTAAATTCTTTCAGGACGTTCTCATTGCAGGTGGGCATCGCGTGATCCTGCAGCTTTACGCTGCTGATCTGCTGATATAAAAATCAGGAAATCCCATTTGTGTTGCTCACTTCTGATGAAGGCAAGCCCAAGAAAAACGAGTCAGATCAACCTTTCAGGCTGGGCGCAACGCTTCAAGGACAGATGCTTCCCATGGAAAAGCTCATGGGCAGGTCTCTCCCTGTAGCCCTTTCCTGGAACAAGAGCATGACCAACATCATGCTAGGCACATTTCTTAAGAAAGAAATGTTTTCAAAGCTTTACAATGAGCAAATTCTAGAGAAGATTTTAGTTTTATTGAAAAAAAAAAAAAAAAAATCCAGGAAGCTAAAGCCAATAGCATGCAGTTTGTACACTACTCAAAAGTTATTGAACATTAGATAACTAAATAAAAACCTGAATCAGGCAACTCTTATAGCCAGGACCTTTTTTTTTCTCTTATATGATGACAGATAAAAAAATAACCTGTGCTAGGTGAGCATGTTTTTCACACTAGAAACATCTGAGAGAGTCAGGAACATTGTTAATAGCCTTCCCTGAAGCTCAGATTAAGCATGCTACATTCAGATGAAAATTCAACAAGGTGGAAGACAACTTATCTTGATCGAGGTGAACAGCCATAGCCCTGAGCTCAAAATGTATTTTTATTACTATTCTGAATGCTAGAAGCCCAACTAACAATATTAGAGAGCTCCCATATGCTGCTTCCTTTCCGCCATGCCAATGAAGAAATGGGGACAAATCCTGCTGAATCTTTTAGAATATTTAGACCCACACATGATGTGGGTCTATTCTTTGTTTTTGTTTTGTTTTGTTTTCAAGAATAGATTAAATAATTAGATAAATAAAAGAGTAAATAAATGTAATGCAATTTCCTGGTCATAATCTTAGAACCATTCAGGTCCAGAAAGTAACATGGCTTGTATTTTAACTGACCAACCACTGACTTCTGTTTTTCTCTCTCTAGGACTAAGTAACATCATAGGGATCATTGTCTACATATCAAGCAATGCAGGTGACCCAAGTGACAAGCGAGATGAGGACAAAAAGAACCATTACAACTATGGTTGGTCTTTTTATTTTGGAGCCTTGTCTTTTATCGTGGCTGAAACCATAGGTGTTCTGGCTGTGAACATTTATATTGAGAAGAACAAAGAGCTGAGGTTTAAGACCAAGAGGGAATTCCTTAAGACTTCTTCCAGTTCTCCTTACGCCAGGATGCCAAGCTACAGGTACAGGAGGCGGAGGTCCAGATCCAGTTCTCGATCTACAGAGCCTTCTCCATCTAGGGACATTTCTCCGGTTGGCATGAAGATAGCAAGCACCATTCCCATGAATGAAATTTCCATGTACACCCTTTCCAGAGAGCCCTTGAAGGTTACCACGGCTGCCAGCTACAATGCAGACCAAGAAGCCAGTTTTCTGCAGGTTCACAACTTCCTTCAGAAGGAATTCAAAGAAGGACTCCATGTCAATATGGTCAACAGGAGAACGACACCTGTTTGAAGTACCTTCACTCCTTGTGCTTTCTGAAGAATTATCAAAACAGAACAGATCTGTCATGAAAGAGAAGGAGCGATGTGAAAATACCCTCTCACCTCTTTAATTGTGGCATGTGTTGAGGCAGCAAGTGGGGAACCTCTGGACCAACACAAAGATGTTACACGCTTGTAGCTTTTTTGAAGCTATTTGAAGTTTGTTTCTTTCAGTTCTTGGTGTCACGAGATGAAGGTAGTTCATGTCCCTGCACTTTTGTAGTGTGTACAAAGTCTTGGAGAAACTGCGAAGGACTTGCCACCGGTGTGTTTAAAGGATTACAGAAGAATTGCTGTATGATTTTTTTTTTTTCTAAATTGAGATCCCTTACTACAGACTTGCAACTATAATTTATAACCAAGCCCAAGGATGAATACGAACTACTCCTCAAGTGATCCACTTCCGTTTGACACAGCGTAAGCTTTGCCTCTTTCCAAAAAAAAAAAAAAAATATTTTTGAAGGCGACACTGTCTAAAACTGAGCTGTGCTACTGAAACTGTAAAGCATCCGTGTGCTGATAGTTATGGACTCCCTGATGGGGCAGTAAGGGTCTCCTACCTGGGGGTGGAGGGTGTCCCTCGGGGCAGCGCAGGTGGGGAGGTGAGGGTGGGTGCAGCGCGAAACACCTAGCGAGGGAAGGATTAAAGTAGGTGGGACTTGAGCATATTTGCAAACATCATTTCTTGCCTAACATTTAGAAAACTTGAATTCTCATTCCGACTAGCCCTAGTGCCTGATCCGGCGAGGTGCTGAGTGCTGTCAGGAGCAGGCCCCTATAGACTGCTTACAGCCAGGGCGAGGAGCAGAGCTGAGCCTGGGCGGCCCGTGAGGGCACAGCGCCGGTTCCCTGCGACTGCATCCCCAATTTCCTTACTGCTTCACAAGTGCAACACTAACGCTACTGGAAACTAAGATACCTGAGCAATGTGTGTAAGAAGATGAGAAGCTAATACGTTTGGACTAGTAAAACTTCCTGCAGCAACAGGAACTGAGCGTTAACAGAATGGATGACGACTTTGTATTTTTTAAAGTAGAACAAAAATAATCACCGTTTATGAGATATTTATTAAACTCTTTTTATTATGAATAAGTGCCGCATGGTGCAAGGTATAGTTGCTTTTAGATGGAAATGATGGTTCAGCCTAATTTAATTTATTTTGTAATGATGAATCTACTTATGTGCAGAGAGCCCACAGGAAACTCTATGCATCACCTAGGGGGAGACTGATTTGCACCCTTTGCTTCTGTATGTTTCTAAAAGGGTCTCAAATCTTTTTTTTCTTTTAAATTTCTACTTTCATTTTTTACATTTAGGCTTGGATTCTCAAAGCTCAAGGGCCTGACTTAAGGTAATTTAATTTGACGGTACTCATTAATTTTAGTGACCACTCAACCAAGCCATATGAGAATGAGGTGCCCGATTCCCTTTCGATGAATTAGGGGCAATGAGAGAGGAGCATCCAACTCCTGTAGGTTCCTTTGAATATACCTGTCATTTTTTTGTCCTGAAAAACTTTGCTACCAGAAGACTAGAAATGTGGTGACAAGGAAAAAGCATGATTTGCAAAGCTGATGCTGGGAGATATCAGCCAAACTGTTAAAACCTCTTTAGTCTTAATTCACCCTGCAGTGGCAGCAGCGTCACAACACGGTGGTGGTTTGGATGTGAGGCTTTCAGCCGGTGGAACCAAGTCCTCCAGCAAAACCCTGGAGGAGCTGCCTTAACATCCCCTAAAGATGAGCCTCTCCCTCCCAAGTAACCCCTCCTTAGCCCTCTCTCCTTGTAAGAACCAAGACACAATTCTCAATTTTAAGTGAAAGTCTTCCCCTAGTAGCTGTTTTGCTCGGTTTTGCCCTCCGCCTGGCAGAGTAGCAGCATTTCTTTGGCAAACCATCCAGTGGAGGGGGGGCTGGAGCCTTCATCCTTGCTTGGTAAGAATTTCCATTCAGGTTAAAACTCTGCTGGGATCTTTTTTCAGACCTCTGAACTCTGAGAGCTAATGCGAACGGAGCAATGGGAACTATTTAAAAGTAGAAAATGTTGTGCTACTTTCTGTATCAACACACTATGAAGAAAGATATTACACAAGCTTTTTAAAAAAAATCAAACAGAGGCAGATGAGAAAACTGTTTTTTACCTACTTTTCGGCTAGGACAGCGTAAAAGAATTCTAAAATTATTAAAGTTCTTGATGAAAGGTTTTTTTTACAAGAATCTTTATGCTTTCAAACAATAAATTATTTCCTACTTTTGGAGACTTCGTAATATTAAAATACTTTGATTAGCAATGATAGAAGTAGAAGTTTGCAATGAAAAAACCTTCTGTCTCATTAGTGTGTCATACTAAGTGCTAATTAATTTACATCTAATTATAGTCAATGTATTTTTCAAGTGCAATTTCCCAGAACTATTTGTTTCCCACTGTGTTAATAAACTAATAGTTAGAAATAAGTCCTCATCCGTGTTTACTGTAATTAAGAATAAAACCATTCCCTTTAAAACCAGGAGTTAGATATAGGCTGTTTTTTCTAAACTCATGTCCATTGAAGCAAAAGCGGACAGTGCGAGGTTTGCTTTGCGCCTTTACTTTGTTCTTTGAGTCACCATTTGCCAGTGAATGTGTTTAAAACCACACGGAGCAGGGAAGTGCTCCCAGGGTGGTGCTGGATACACGGCCTGGGCAGGGAGCAAGAGCACTGGGGGGTAACAGGGAGCAGGACGTGCAGTCCTGGGGAGGATGGGGACTGCAATTTCATGAAAAATAAAAATAAAAAATAATAATAATAATAAAAAACTCCAAAACTTACTTTTCCTGTAGAAAACTTTGGTCCTGAGAAAGCTGAAGAATCTACAGTATTCCTGACGTGAGGAGTAGTGACGTATCTGAAAGGAATAGGATTGTTCTTGAAATCACACAGTGACAGTTTACCAAAAAAATCTGCTATTTATCCCCATCTCTTTGTTTGTCCCTGGACAGCATCTAACACAAACTAGCCCCAGTTTCTCCATAAGGCCCGCAGATATCATCATCATATCGTTAACAATATCGGTCTTTTGGTAATAGCCTATAACACGCTGTAACAGCAGACCTAAGAAGAAATGCTATTGGATCAGATTCCATTTTCTAAGAAAAAAAAAAGTTTCAGGTATACAGTCAGCCCTCTCTTCCTGGTTTCTTATACAGAATAGGAGTAAGACAAGAATCACTTCGTATGCCCATTCAACTAACAATAAACTAATTTTATTTTTCCTTTCCTTTCTGTATGGATCACATATCCACAAGGGCTAATATATCACGTCCCTTGAGGTTACATTTCTGTCTGCAGTTCTAAAGTGTTATTGCCACTGTGCTTCAGTTCTGCTGGTGTAATCACAACCGTGTATAATGTACTTAATCCTTACTTTTTAAATAAACCATTTTAAATGTATTTGGGTTTGTGTGGAGAAAGGTATCTAGATTTTTAACTTCCAGATCCTCTGAGCTGAGCTGTTTATTACATTTCTATCTATTTTGATTGCAGCTGGTTAGTGTTACTGGGAGAATATGAGAGAAAACAATACTCTAGTGGTCCCACAGACCAAGGAATCTCCAGAATAAGCTACCACAGTATTTCCAAGCATTTGGGTAGGAAACCCAGAAAAAAGCTTTTATTTTCCAGCTTAAGCATGGCCCAGATGAGACACACTCTGGTTTAGGTGCCTGCTAGGTGTCTCCTTCAAATACTTTTAACTTTTCCTTCCAATCTCCTACACCTCCAGACTAAAGAAGAAGGCAGCGTGTGTGCCTGTGTCTGTCTGACCTGTGGCACAGCTTGCCCAGATGCCTCCACACCCAGATCTGGAGCCACTGAAAGCTCAGAGATAAGTGGGATTTAACAAAGAGCGATGTTGTTTGAGGGGGAAGCAAAGGAGTCCTAGTGGCTCCGGAAACTGGAAGAAAAAGAGGCCAGCGAGGAGGATGTGGCATTTCCTGAGGACTGACAAAGCGAACCAGCATGGGAGGTGCTGAAAATAAAACAGACCTAAGAGTGCTTTGCACCTGTCTGCGGGGCAGCTCATCTTACGGCTTCACCAGAGCTACCAATAAAAAAGGCGATCGCTACCAAAAGAGACCGAGCCCGCAGGGAGGCCATGGCCAGCCCCACACTTGGTGGGACCCATGTTGCTGAGACACCCAGCTGGCAGATGGGCAAGGGGCTGCTTTTTTGTATGGCAAAGCAAAACACACACAGGTTTTCCTCTTTTCATTCTGTGAAGAAAGGATTTCAGCCCCAGATTTGCTGAAAATGTGTTTGAGCTGAGCACATGCCCAGTCTACTCCACCCTGGGTCATTCTCACCTGGTAAGGGTCTTCTTGCTCTGCAAGGGGACTGCAGGATTTGGTTAGGCTGGTTGTGGGAAGCAGTGAGATTGGCCTGGAAGAAATACAGAAATGTGCAAATGTTGAGGAATGGAGCCAAGCCAATGCCTCTGCCAGGGATAAAACAATGCAGTGGCTGGTCTTGGGACACCTCATTTAACATTTTCTCCAGTGGAGAAACACAACCAACCATGCCTCTCCCGCTTGCTGCTGCTAAAGAGCCACTAATTACAACTCTCTCTGCTTCCCAACAGGTCTTCATTAATACTCTGTTCATTTTTCATGCAATAAAGATTTCTGAATGTGAATAGTCACCAGCTGAGGCAGGGGGATTGCTGGAGCTGCTCCTCGGGGATAGTGTATCGCTGTCTTCTGGGTGTGCCAGCAGCCCTGGGGGCCTCCTGTAGCCTTCTGCTCCTCTGGAGAGCAGTTTTGCCAGATATTTTTGCCAAAAATACCCCATGAGTTTGGGGAGACAAGAGCCTGTAGATGCACAAACCCACAAAAGACACTCCTGGGTTTCTCTCCCAGGGATGGGTGGCAGCAGGTTGCTCTTTTGGGCTGGGGATGTTTCCTCTTAGTTGCAGTGATGTGAGGTGTCAGTCTCCTGCTCTGAAGCTCTTCCAGGCTTGCTCACACTCACTTTCATTTTAGTTGTTTCCTAGGTATATTTAGGAAATTAAAATAAAATTATTTATATATATATATATATATATATATATAAATAAGCAAACCCTGAGGAACTTTTCCAGGTCAGGATACCTGAATGACACAGAAAGCACGATCCTTGCCAACACTAGAAGAGACACAAAAACCTACACCAACAAAAAAATTAATGAGTTCCCACCCCTGCAGTCCTTGTAGGTTGCAATTAATCTAAAGCACGATCATTAGCACTTGCTTCCTCAGCATCCAAAACCTTGCTTTGTGCCCACATTTGCAAACACTTTCCCATTCTCAGCTTGTGGAGGACCAGTGGATTTGGCAGCACCAAGGAAGAGGAGTCAGGATGCGGCTCCCAGGATGGACTGACACCTAGCGAAATTTAAAAAGAGACTACTTCAAAAGAAAAGGCAATACATTTTTTATGCATTCCTTTTCTATTTTAAAGTCTGTTCCCTTTAGGCTTTTCCAGTTTCATGTGACCTCTTGGCTGTGGTTAAGGAAATAGAAATGCGAGCCTCTAATATTTCTCTCTGTGTGACATCATAATATTTTTATGTCTCAGAAAGCATAGTGCCATCAACCACTTGAAATACAATTCCTTGAGCCAGTGGGTAGTGTATTGAATGTGTACAACCAGCTCTGGAGCGTCCACTTTTGGAGGAGAACCGGCCTTCCTCTGGCTGCTGCAGCTAATGCAAAGTGTTGCACAGCACAGGGCCCCACCAGCCATTTACACATCAGCGGTGATGTTCAGCTGATCCCAAAGGAAATAACCCCAGGGAAAATTGCCATTATTGTCATGAACTGCAGAGAGCTGCTTGCTGAGAAAAATGTAAGTGCCAGGGGCTAGGTGGAAGTCAGGTAAAGGAGAAGGGCCCTCAGCACCTTGTAATGGTAATTAATTGCAGTAATCCCTTGGTGCCCTCCTTTTGGTGGCACTGTTCAGTGCTCCAGCCCTGCCCTGCCACTTCCCCAAAATTAGTCTGTTACTTCCAGTATAAAACCAGCTTTGGAAATCAGCACAAATGGCCCATGCCATGCAGGGGTCAGACACATCCCCCTGTCACCCGCTTCCCAAGGGTGCCAACCTGCCCTGCTGCTCGTCAACCAGAGGGAGGTGAACCCCTTTAAATCATATTTCAATTGCAGCTACTTTGGACCAATGTTTTTTAACTAATTTTTTATTTTCTCCCCTTTTACCACACTCACCTTTCACCCTTCACTCATTGCTTTGGATTGTCCTCGTTAATTTGAGCTCGCGCCTCTGCACCTGTATTTTGACCTCAAATTGAGGTGTTCATAAAACAGCACTCGAGCAGCTTTGACATTATCTTGACATGATAACATGATATTTGCAGATTTCCACTGACATTTCTTAGCCATTGTTTTGACATTCAGGTACTGTCACTCTCATCTGTTTGACATTGCAATTGTAATGTCACCTCCACAATAGCCTCTGCATCGACTTTATCATCAAATTAGTTTTATAATCACCTGGAATATCAAAGTGAAGGAGAGAGACTGGGTCCAGGCACATCTGGGTCCCAGGGAACAGGAGTCTCTGCTAAAAACAGGCAAGGACATGCAAAGGGAATAAAAAGAAAACAACAACAAAAATGAACTGCAAAAGAATAGCAAATGTTGCTAGCTTCACCTCTGTGAAAATTTGCAGTGTTTTATTTCTGTTGCAACCTACCCTGCATGGGTACAGCAGAGGGTTGCTGTTGGAAAGGGTTTTTTCACTTCGCAGTCTGGAGCCGAGTGCTGTGGTCAGGGCAAGACGAACCCTACAGGGAAGGGGGAGTCCTGGGAGATGCAGAAGAAATGTGAAATCAAATCAATCCTGTCAACAGTTCCTAGGAAAAAAAAAAAAAAAAAAAAAAAAAGAAGGAGGGAGGAATGCCGAATCATTTTGTTTCAATATTCTCAAATGAAAAATCTTTCACTTAAATTGATGAAATATGTTCTTGCAATATAGAATCAGAGAATCATACAACGATTTGGGTTGCAAGGGACCTTTAAATATCACCTAGTTCCAACCCCCCTGCCATGGGGATAACATCTAATATTATATAATATATTATATATTATATACATGTTATACTATACATTATAATATATATACATTATAATATTTCATAAGTTGAACCTTAAATATAACAAGAGCAGGGTCTAAAACCTTTAGCTCCTGAAGGGAACCAAAACACACTCCTCCAGACCACTCAAAATACCTTGGGTTAATTCAAATTTAAATGTGATTAAGAATAAACAATACAATTAATAAGTTAGCTTATTTTGCCGCGTTCTTTATGCTCTGCCCTTGTGCCAGTGGCTCAGCTCCAGGCAGACACCCAGCTCCAAACCACTCCGTGCAGGAATGGCCACAGTCTGCAGGCATGCACAGGCGGTTTGTGGGCTCTGGCTCTGTTATTAAGCTATTTAGGATCAGACTGAACTCAGTCCCAACGCTATTATAAACACAGATGTTTTAGAACCTAGCTGAAAAGTTAATCATCCTATCAATGCCTATTTCTGGGCATGCTGCAAGTCAGCAGATTAGAGCCTTTTAGCGGCAGTGGTAGCGACTCTGGAGGAGCACCCGCCTGGTCGTGGGAATCCAAAACAAACGCGGGACGGGACGGAAAGCTGAGCTTTCCTCGTTACGTGCATTAATAGCCTCCTGGCTGGGGTGGATGACACAGCCCAGCAGCTGGGGCTGACATTTGCGAAGGCTCAGACGTGCCAGCACTTCAGGAGTCCTCACGGGGCTGCTGCGAGCGAGCAGAGCGGCCCCAGCCCCGGCGGTACGGCCTGGGAGTGGTGGTCCCAGGAGCCTTGGCCTGAGGCGGGATGGACGACAGCAAGTCCCTGAAGGTGCGGCTGACCTTCTGCGTGCTGCTGGTGGGCGTCTCGCTGCTCTTCGCGGCCGTAGTGACTGACCACTGGGCCGTGCTGAGCCCCAAAGTGGAGAATTACAACGCCACCTGCGAAGCAGCTCATTTCGGGCTATGGAGACTCTGCAAAAAACAGATTTATGTGCAGCAGCAAGGTCCCAAAGAGAAGGGCTGCGGGCCCATAAGTCTGCCAGGAGGTACGTACAGCCCCCCACCCATGCACGGGATGTCCCGCCAGGCTTTGCTTAGGAGGCTGCAGGACAGGGCGGAAACAAAATACGTCCCGTGTCCCCACAGCTCGTAGTCTGGCACCAGGCTGCACGCTGTTCTGTTCTTGCTGGGCTGTAGGTGCACCTCGCTTCCCTCCCTCTCGTACCTCTGCACGGTGCTGCCTTGCACGTATATCTGTGGCTGTCTTTGAGTCATCGGCTCCTGTGCAGTGATAGGGGAGAGCAGAAGGGGAAAAGGATCATTCACGGTGGAAATCAGAGTGGAATCGGGATGGAGGAAATTACACTGACATCAGCGGTGGGTATCACAGCACCCAGGCATGCTGATGGCAGCGGGCAAGAGCTTTAGCAGAAAGAGGATTTACAGGAGTGGCTCTAACAGACATAGCTGGGTCCTTAGGATTTCCTGATCCCTGCATCCTTGAAGCCTGATCACAGCCAGCAATAGCTTGCCCCTGAGCTATTTCAATAGCAACCATTTCTCAGGGCAGGGAGGAACAGGGAGCTGCTGGATGCATTGCCAACTTCCAAAAAGTCATGAACTGAGCTTCAATCCGTCATCGGCATGCTGCATCCTGGACCCACAGCGGGGCAGCCTGGCCTTACCCCTTTCTTTCTCTATGATCTGCCAGAGCAGCCGATGGGGAGCGGCTCGGCTGCTTTCTGGGAAGCCGATGGCATTCCCCTGGTAAAAGCAGCTCGCTACGTGCACAGATAGCAAAGTCAGCACCGCTCGCACCGCGTGCACCAACACACCCCATCCGTGACCGAGCCGCGCTGCTGTTTTAGAAGGCTAATAGGGAACTGGACTCTTTCCAGAACAGAAATAACAGGATTGCCTTCACGCTAGCCTTGCTGCTGGAAATAAAATATATATGTTAGCACATGCTTGAAAATTTCCTGCAAAAAACGTTGCTGCCTGTGCTTGCTGAATGTTACCACAATTCTTTACCTATTTGGCCAAATTATGTATTCGGGAGAGAGGAGTTCAGCTGCTGCATTCAGAGCTGCCTCTAACCAAATTTGGGAGTGTGTCATCCGTGTGCTTGATGTCTCTCGCGTAGGTACTTACGCGCCTGGAAACATCTTATGCCTTTCCTCGCACAGGGAGCAGAACTCCCACAAAAGGAAAATCATAGAAATTGGTTGATAAACACCCAAAGTGCACAACTGCAGGGTAAATATAAAGCTCATAAATATCCAGCTGTCTCCAAAAGGCAGCTTTGCAGCCAGGGCAGCACGAAAGCAGCTCCTGGCTTTGACAGACATCAGCATGTGCTCTCAGTGGCATGGGTCGCGTCCCAGCACTGCCTTTCTGCCGGGAACCACAAACAAACTTCTGCTCGTGGAGAGGCTGAGCCCACAACCGGCAGGCTGGCATGTTTTCTCAGTTCTTAAAGATATTTTGGAATTTAGATGATGTCCTGTGTCATAATCAGTATCCGAGGCTTGAAAGAGCATTGCATTCTCACCTCTGTTATAAAGTAGTTTTAATCCCCATTTTGCTCAGGTGGAAAACCCAGCATGGGAAGGTGGGGAGAGCATGGTCCCCATGGGTCAGGGCTGCTAAACACCGCCGTGCCCACATGGTACACTTTGGATTGATTTCATACTTCTGGGAAGAGATGTCAGCAGGGAGATGGCGTGGCTGTGAAACCTGCAGTGGTCAAGAAGATGTGAATGAACCACCAGGGAGCAAAGGAGATGTGGACATTTGTTTTCCTGAAAATCGTGAGATGTAGTCAGACATCACTGCCAGGACTGGAAAAGAAACATAAGAATTTATCACTGCGTTAATAACCATTTACCAGTCACTCCCTGAGAAGGAAATGGATGGCACGATTAGCATTATTTATTAGGTTTTGAGCTCAGCACAGTGCAAAAATGTGCAGGATGCATTGGCTTGCAGTCCACAAAGCAGATCTGTGATTTAGGCAGAGCTTTTAAATTTTACAGCGCTCTTGCGAGGATGCTGACAAATTGGAAAAGGTTCAGTGTCCTGCTGTAAGAAATAAAAGGACCAGGGGGATGGCCATTAAAACTGGGAAAATTCAGACAAATGCTGTGGTCAGTGGCCCACTGGGGCACTTTACCACTGAGTGGGACATGGTTCGCATCCACTGCCAGGAGCTCCAGTGTAAGTGTTGTCCTAAAACGTGTGTTCCTGTGTAGCAGCGGGGATGTTCTATAGCCAAGTGTGCTGCAGGCAGGTTAAAGAGGACCTTGTAAGGATGGGAACAGGGGCCTGGGGAGATGGAGACAGAGAGGAAAAGTACTAGACAAAACTGGCAGGGCTGTCTTGTTCCGAGTCCATACAAGGAACTCTCTTTGCAAGACAGGTATTAAGTCAAACCATCCCCAAACTCTGTGTTTCAAAGCCTTCCCCAGGCTTGTTGGTCAGCTCAGAGCCCAAGACCTAGCCTCCTCTGCTGCTCAGCCCCCACCTTGACACCTCCTCCAAGCACAGCAGCAGGTCCTGCCCCCAGGCTTACCACAAGTGGAGACCTCAGATTAAAAGCGTCATCACTCATCCCAGATCCCATCCAGCATGCCACAACAATGCTCGCGGCTATCTCAGATTCAGGAGCAAGGTGTCCTCCAGCCCCTTCCCAGCCCATCACTCCGACACTGATGGGTGGCAGCTCCCACCTGGAAACCCTGCAGGCCCCGGATATCTCACGGCCTCTCTGCCTGTTCTTCCAGCAAGAGGCTCAGCTGTAGTTCCGTGCTGTTGCATTTCCACTGCATCTTGTGGCTGCAGTAGGTGCCATCCAGCCCTGTGGTGGTGAGCAGCAGGAGAGGCAGGCCCTGCATGAATAGGGGAACGATGAATTGTGCCATTTCTCCCTGCACAGTGATCATCCAGGAGTGACGGATCTGAAGAGAAGGGGCCAGGAGGGCTGTAAGGGCAGGTGACCTGGAACGGGGAGGACATTGTGTGATACACCACACATTGTGTCCCTGCAGCTCACCGCAGCCTTAATGACTGCCGAGCTCCTGGGTTGGTCCCATCAGCACATGGAGGTGACCCCGTGGCAGAGAGAATGCGATTAGGGGTGGAGAGAAACAAAGATTGCCACAAAATTTTCAGCCATTATAAAACCTATTTTAAATCCTATCCATTATGTAAATGTGCTGTGACACAAATGGGCTTTTCTCTAATTCATGATGGCACCAGAGAGGGATTGAAGTGCCTTGAATAATAGTGAACCTTGTTGATATAGATATTCCCAGCTCAGCAGAGCACCAAAAGTGTCTTTAAACTGAAAACAATATATCACTTCACCAAAAGCAATCTGGCTATATTTTCCCACATCAAAATGCATTTTCCAAAAGCACCTTCCCTAGAGCTAACTCACTTATATGATAGCTGCATCGATCACACCTTTGCAGAGCTGTGCTGTCAGCCACAAACACAGGGGCAGCTCCTTTTCCTGCCAACAGTCACTCTCTCAAAGAGATTTCTATGTGTCCCCCCTCTTCTGAGCCTTCGTGGACTGGAGGGCAGACTGGGCCATACTGGTTCACTGGTTCACCTGGCAAGGCCACAAAGCTACGCTGCATCCCCATCACACAGTCACTGATGGCTTCACCTTGGGCTTTGGATAATCAGCATGCTTGGGGCCTCCTTTGACATCAGCCATTGCAGAGAGATAATTAAAAGCCAAAGCAGTCAATCCATGATGAAGCATCCTGGTTTCATCCTTCCTCCATCCCTTTTAGCACAGGAAGGAAAGGATCCCCAGACTGAGGTCACCAGCCTGGACGCTCAGCCACAGGCACCACTCAGGCACTGGCAGAGGCATGCAGCCTCCATACAGCCGCCAGTCTGAGCCCCAAAATTTGCAATTTTAAATATTGAGCTCTGAGTTCAACTACGTTTCCTCCAGTCATTTGCAGAGTTAGTAAAGAACAGGTCAGGAGATGCCAGAGCTGAACATTAACTTAATCTCCAGCAAGGAGAAGCTGCAGGTGAAATAAAAGTCAGCTTTTAAAATTAAGTAGACAGCAGCATCTCAAAGGAATCTTTCACTAATGGACCCAAAAACACTGCTTTAGAATTGCCCTGTCTCCTGGGAAAGCGAAAGTAAATCTTTCTTGAATCAGTAACTCTGAAATCTGCCATTTACATGACAGGGAAAAAAAGAAAGAAAAAAAAAAGGACCCACCAGGTAACACACAATGCTCTGGTATCTTCTTGCCATGAGAAATTAATGCTGTAAATAAGCAACAGATGCTCTCTCTGCCCTCCAGGCAGAGGCCCGCAGCGCACCCTGCACCCAGGGCCTTGCTCAGGATCATCCCACGGCTGCAGCCTGTGCTGGGGCAGCATGGTGGGGATGTCAGGCAGGACCACAGAGTCCTTGCAGATTTCCTCCCAGCACCTCCTGGAAGTTAGCACTAGCTCCATTATTTAACAGACAGGAGATGCTGGTGTTAATGGTGCCCCCTTGCACACAAAGAGTAGGTATTTTGTGCAATCTTGGCACAATCACCCTGTCTCCTGGGAGTCAAACCAGAGGGTGCAGGAGCAGTGCTGGGCGGTGCTGAGCAGGCCCAACTCAGCAGAATAGTGCAATCAGAGCTGGCGCCGCATAGCGTGACTCCGTGATTGCCCTGCTCCAGCCAAATTCCTTGTGAGCAACTGTTCTCGCAGCCCCGTGCCCCTCCAATTTTCAATTAAAGAGGTTATAAATAGCCAGGACACCCTTCATCCACACCCCACTGCTGCCAAAGCTTCGAGTCAATAAGCGGTGGCCAGACCGTTCCCCATCCCACTGGGATGCTGAAAGCAGAGCTGGCTCTGTCCATGCAGAAATGCACTTTGCAGCATGGCTGAGACAGAAGCCCAGATGTCAGAAGGGACCTTTGGAGGTCATCTGGCCCAACCCCAGCTCAAGCGGGATCACCTGGACCAAGCTGGCCAGGACCACATCCAGATGGCTTTTGAGTATCTCCAAGGCACCCCAGCCAATGGAACTTTATACGCCCAGCCCCGAGCTGCCCTGCCATGCCATGTCTTTCAAAACAGCCCGAGTTCCATATGCCAAGCATTTTGTTCCTGCCTGTATCTCTCATGAGAAAGCAGGTGCAGAAAACAAAAGCCAGGAAGAAGCTTCATTCTTCTGATTTTGAGCCCCAAGATTTTCTTGACTAGATTATAACTGTTTGTTCTTCTACTTGTATCTATCTAATTGGAATAGTATTTCTCCTGCCTGTTTGCATCCACCACAAAATTCCATGTATGCATTCACAGCAGGAACATCTACTCTTGTTGAATCTCACTAGGCTGAGTATGAAACCACCTTGTGGCTGTTGGAAGACTCAGCTTCCAGCTTGCCTCCACCCTATATGCCCCCATTCCACTGCCTCAATCCCCGTTCATCTTCTAACTCCTCTATAAATACCCCAGGTACCTGGCAGCATGCTCACATAAAATCCAAACGAGGAAAAACCACTAAGTTCCCACTAACTCCACTATCATTAAATTGACTTAGCAGGCTGCTCTGATGGGAGCGAACTTTGGTGACACCATGTTTTGTGAGAGCCTCTTTCCCCTTGACTCGTATGGCCTTACCTTGCCATTTCAGATAACTATTCTCTTTTTGGTTTGACAGCCAAAAAAAAAGCCCTTATAGTAAAACACCATGTGCTCTGCTACACTGCAGCATCCTCAACTCAGGGCCCCACAAAGTGTGGTGACCCGCCCCCCCCCCCATGCAGCAAACTGCCCTGGGCTGCTGACCGGGGCATATATCCCTGCCAGTCGCTGCCATGCAGGGCCTACAGGCTGGAGAAGGGAAAGAGAGGGAGGGAGAGGGTGGATGGGGACACTTCACCCCCCCTGTTTGGAGCCCAGGCTGACCATGGGAGTGGTGATCCTCCTACAGCCAGCGCTGCTCTGGAGCAGGAAGGCAGGGACAAGGAGAGGTGAGCAGAGATGCCAGCTCTGCTGCAGGCACAGCAGGACTCATCACCAAGAAACACAGACACGGAAAGGCAGGGATGAGTGATGGCCAAAGAAAGAATGAGAAAAATTATCGGTAATTCATGCTTTAAATAGAAGAGCAATCAGTGTGCAAAGCTCTTGGAGGGAGAGGCTTACAAGAGGCAGCAGAGGCCGTGCCCGTGCCAGAGCAGGTTGCCTGGCAGGCACGTGCCACTTGTCTGCTCCTGAATAAAACAGAGCCAGCTCAGATTTCTCTGTGTCACCATCCCCTCTGCTCAGCCTTGGCGGGTTGGGGTTCAGCTGAAGCAGAATGATTGACACGACATGTCAAGCAAAGTGGAGGTATTAGAGGAAGGTGTCAAACTGGCAGCTTGACTCTGCATCGTTCTTTTGTGGGAAATGTTCCCAAGAGGACACCTGGGGAAGCACAACTGTCAGGGCCATTTAAGCACCTCCCGAAGTGTTCTGATAGATCAAGGCCCAAATCCTTGAGATCGGTCTCCTGCTGCTATTCTTGCTCTTAAAAAAAGCATTTGCTGAATGTCTGCAGCAGAAATGAGATACCATTAGTTCCTACCCTAAAAACACTGCGAGTCCGATATATTAGTAAAAAGCAAAATCAATTTTACTGCACAAAATTAAATTTCCTTTTCTCTTTCAGAACAAACCTGCTCCTACTTCAAGCACTTTACTCCAGGAGAGAGCTCAGAGATATTTGAAGTAACCACCCAGAAAGGTAAGAATCATCCTGAAAACTTTTCCCTGCCATTTCACAAACTGAGGTGCACATAAGATGTAAGGTAATGGGGTCCCAGAAATGAGGGCTCAATCCTGGCTCCACTAAAAACAGTAGAGGAATTTCTGTCAGACACCATCACAAACACTGCAAAATGTCTTGCCAGCATAAAACTAACATCACATCAGCAGTATCTGTGACACTCCAAGACTTTACCATGGAAGGAAGAAGAGGTTAATAAAATCTAAATAAATAAATAAACCTTACCCCAAGCAGAGTCTTGACCCTGAAAAGAAGTAGAGAGGCTCTGTGAAGACCATTAGGAGTATTATGCTTGATATTGATTTTATGTGAAATTCATGTGAAAGCCAGAATGATCAATGGAAGGAAGGAACAGAGATCCTATAAAGACACATATAGTCAGTGTTTACACAGCATGGATTTTGAAAACGGCCTTTCACAGGAAAATTTCACATTTCTAGTAAGTCCCTGATAAAGCCAAATATTTTTAGCATTCATCTAGCACGCACTGCTCTCTTTCTTGCCCTCTCATTAAGAAGAAATTCCTTTCCACTTTGCCACACAACATATTTTAGTGTGGAGTAAAGGAGCTGATGATTACATTACACATATTAACCAATCTGCTGTGTTTCCAGTAGAAATGATAATGGTAGAAAAGCCTGCATATGGCTTTTCTGAAAAAGCAATTGCCTAAGACAGGAAAGACTGGGAATTTTTCATTAATAGAAGAGCATATACTTGAGCTACCTGCTCTTGTTTATTGATATACTATTAGATCCAGCCATCTGATCTTAAAAACGTATCTGATGCCTTCTTTATTATTTCAGAAAAAAACATCAGAGTAAAAGAAAAAGCTTAAGCTACAGCAAATGATTTTACATTGAAGCTAACTGTTTCGGGCAGTTCTAGCACATAGTAAAGAAAACCAAAAAGAGAAACATCAAAGAAATTATAGTAAAATAGTGGTATGAAAAGCAAAGAGAACAAAGAGTGATATGCTTTCCCTTTCACAGAAATAGCTCCATTTTGATGGGAGCTAATTAGTAACAGGCAAAAAGATTCTTCATGATTTTGCCTGGAAGACGCATTTTTTTAAATGGCCTGAAAGGCAAATATCATCAGATACAGTGATATTCATGCATGGCTACATGTGCTAAATCTTAAGCTGATCTGAAAACGGATGCAATATGTAAATGAAGGCCTGAATTATTTAATTAGTGATTCTTCCCTTCCGTCCAGGCACGGAACTGTGCCTCAGCTGGGTGAAGTGTCTACTGTGCATCTTAGCTGGTTTAGCAAAAAAAAAACGGGATATTTTATGGAGGGTTTAATCCTATGCCCTGAAGAAGCTGAGTTTTCATAGAGCTGGAATTCATTGTCTTAAAGAATTAAAAAAAAAAAAAAAAAAAAAAAAAAAAAAAAAAAAAAAAAAAAAGGCTGTGCAAACAGTTCACCTCTGGCCTCCTGCCTCAGTTGCCTGCTCAGATTTTGAGCCCTCTGGAGCACACAAACGTCCTGCAGTGGTACAGCATTAGCACCGTGCACAGGGGCCTTGTTGAGGCCCTGCAGTACAGACCTAGCACAAAAATAGCACAGAGCTGCTTATTTACTCTGAGAACAGAGTGTGGAGTGATGGAAGAAATGAGAGTGTGGAGCCCAGAAGCCTTCAGCAATAACATCCATGCAGCAGAGCTAAAACGGCTCCAGTCCAGAGCTTCTTCAGGCTAACACAGGTGCCATTTGGTCTTTCAGTAACTGTTAATAAAATGATTTTCCCCTCTTCTGTTTTTATATCCTTTGCATTCCAAAGATACATGGCCAATACTTCCCCTTGCTTTTATTTTAGGGCAATACTGTATTCATCAGAGCCCCCTCTCTGCAGCATCAGGACACATTTTTCTCTGAGTGACCTACTGCAAAGTCACAAGAGTTGATGGGAGCATGCTCAAAATTTGCAGACATTCACATTTTTTTTGTGTTTCTTTTGCTTTGGCAGAATACAGCATTTCAGCTGCAGCCATTGCCATCTTCAGTGTTGGCTTTGCCATCATCGGAACAATCTGTGTCCTCTTATCCTTCCAGAAGAAAAGGGACTACCTGCTGAAGCCAGCATCCATGTTCTACACCTTTGCAGGTACAAGGGTCACTGCTCACTTAATTGCACTCAGTTCATAGTACAATATCAAGAAACTTAGGTAAACCCTGGGCAGATGGAGACACTTTGAAAATGCTCAGAAAGCGGCATTGTTTTCCTAGTTACAGTGAGACTACAAGTCCCCATGTAGTGCTCCAGTTGAAGAGTTCTGGAAATGTCAGTTTTACCCAGCAGCCTGTCTGTATTTTCCCCAGCTACCTTTAAAATGGCCATTTCTAACACGTTCAGTGCTGGCTGCAGTCTAAGCCAGAGGTAGTCACTTTTCCATCTCATTTAGTCTAAGCACAGTAACACATTAAGGTTCAAACCAAAGAAACAGCTGATCCAGGCCCCAGATACGCAGCTGTCTCCCAAAAATGCAGAGATCACATTTTTACATGAACTATCACTTCCTTGACATACCACAATGACTGAAAAACAGAGGTGCAAATTGTCACCTCAATAAAACCTTTATTCTACTTTTGGAAAAGCTCCCTGAGGAATGCAATTATTCCTTCATCACTTTGAGTTTCCCATCCAAGCCTTCCTAAAAGGTAACACTCAACAAGTCACCAGCTGACTTACGTAGCCTAAGCTATAGCAGAGATCTCAGCACTTGCTGGCGTCGGTTCCTTCAAACATTCGAGTCAATGACTCACCTGTGAATCTTACTGCAATTCCTGTATGCTGAAAGGCAGATGAGGTGGTTAAGGATGAAAAATTGACAGCTGGTTATTCAACCCACTGCTCTCATCTTCCTTCAGGTCTCTGCATCATCATCTCCGTTGAAGTCATGAGACAATCTGTGAAAAGGATGATTGACAGCAAGGAGACAGTCTGGATTGAGTACAGTTACTCCTGGTCCTTTGCCTGTGCCTGCGCCTCCTTCGTCCTGCTCTTCATCTTTGGAATCGTCCTCCTCCTGATTGCGCTGCCTCGCTTCCCCCAGAACCCCTGGGAGACCTGCATGGATGCAGAACCAGAGCACTGATGTTCCCCAACCATGGGAAAAGCCAGAGTGTTTTGAAAAAAATTATATTTTTTAAAACGTCTCGATCTCACTATACAATGTGCACTCCGTTAACTAAGTCATTACTGAAACAAGGCATCTTGAATTATAACTCTTGCTTTGATGGTTTTTTGTTGTTTTGCGTTTTTTTAAGGAAAGAAGAGAGAGCATTCAGAGCACCAGTGTGGGTGAATGGCACTCTGCTCTCTTACACCTCCACCGTGCTGGAGGCTGAGGGGCGATTTGCAATTTGTTGATGCCTTGTGCCAATGCAACTGGGCGAAAAAGTGCACGTGAGACAACTCGTGCTGCAGAGGAGACAGTGTTCTTGGGGTGTGCAGTGTAGTTAGAGTTGAAAAGCTTAAGGGATATCAAGACTTTACTCCTCACTTGTTCAGACACTCTGTGAGAAATTTCAGCTCCGTGGGAGTCCATCTCCCATCTGTGCCATACTCCTCTGCCTCCTGAGAAGGGTTAGCTCACCACCTAAATCTATTGGAGAACCTTATGCTGTTCTATTAAACTGTTAAAATAAAAATTAAAAAAAGACTTTGCCTAGCATTGGGATAAACATTTAACCTTCTGATTTACACCCTGCAGCTCCATTCTGTTAAGAACAAAAAAAAACAAACAAAACAAAACAAAACAAAAACAAACAAACAAACAAACAAACAAAAAAAAAAACAATTTCTGTTCAACCTTGATGACAAAGCCAAGACATACTAAAAATTAAGAATGATATTTTCTTTTAATAAAAAGCACAATATTCTGGTAGCATGAGTTTCTGGAAAAATGATTTTGATGGATGAATCACCTGCTGGGTCCACTAGTACAGTGTAATTCTCAATGGTATTTTCTCTACGTAGCTCTCATTTCTTCCTCGTGAATAGGCTTATTAAGAATACTGTACTTAGCTTGCTGCATAGGTATATAAAAATACATATAAAGAAAAATCCTGCAAGGTAGCAGACAAGAAGGAAAGGAACCAGGAGAGTCAGCCCCAAAAATACTACAGAAGTGCAATGCAGTTTACACACACTTGAAGTGCCTGCCTGAGGCATCGCGGGCAAGCGGTGCTGGCTGTGCTGCAGAGCCCCGTGCACCCACCTGGCCCTTCCAACTCAGCTCCAAGAGGCATGCATCTGTAGCTTTTGGTTGTTTGCAGTTCAGTTTTTAGAAACTGCTCAGCATTTTCCCCTTTCTTTTCTCCTCAAGTAGGAAAAAGTATTTGTTTTTTTCACCAGATAATATAAAAAGCTGGAGAAAAGGAAACTGAAGTGTTCTTTCCCTCTACAATTAACTGTCCTAAATTCTGAAGGAAAAAAAAAAAAAAAAGGCAGAAATCAGAACAGAAAATTTCTGGTCGTTTTATATAGATCTGAAATCATGTTGCATGCCAGCATTTTGAGAAATTGCACAGCAATCTGGAGCTGGTGTGAGGGGCTGGCCCTGCTGTGAGCCCCTGGCCCCACTGCAGCCAGCCAGCCGCAGGCACATCTCTGTTTTCCCATCAAGGAAGTGTCAGCAAGAATACAAGCCATTTGTGAAGTTGCGTGAGTAATTTTCAAGCTCTTTGAAGTTAAGAAGCACTACAAATAGCGTGCATGTTATAAAGTTTTGGGCTAAAGCACTCGTTGGTGCTCAGATCTGGGTGCAAGCTGGGGAATTCTGCCTCTGTCTCTCATAAAGACAGACAAGTGCAAGTCTTCAAGTTGTCACTGCACCACAGTGAAATGCTAAACGGTTTTGAAATCCTATTTTTGGTACAAAGCTGACATGCCTAAACTGTACTTTCATTGTACAGGAAGACAGAGACCAGTTTCTAGGGAGATCCTTTACATGCTACCACAACAGAAAAGCAAGTTGGATCGCCTCCTGCACTGGCTGACCCAGGTTGGGATATCCAAATACACGTCAGATTAATGTAAGCAAAGCAGTTGGCAGACACAAAGGCATCCCCAGCTCAGCCATCACCAGCAAAACAACCTTAACTTAGATGCAATAGGTTGAAATAATTGAGGTCTGGTGATACGGGTCTGAGCTTCATCACCCCACACGAACTGGTAGCATGTCCCATGCCCCATAGACACCCCTTGTCCCACACTTTTCCCATGCACCAGCTGCTTCTTGCAATGCCACTTGAGTGACAAAGTAATTTCTGGATGGTTTATTATTCTGATGGGCCAATATGTCGCAAGGAACTGCATATTCCCCCTAAAGATGTGACCAGTTACATTTGATAGTCATCAGCAAGAACGCACATATTTCAGATAAACAGATCCTGCAAGATCTCACCTTCCCCATGTGTGTCCCTTCATTCCAGGGCTGAAACACTTCATCCAAGCCCCATTGAGGGCAATGGAAAAATTTCCACTGAGTGCTGTGGCTTGGTCTGGATTCAGAGGTTTGACAGCCCCTCAGTGCTCACTTTACCGCTGGGTCAGAGAAAATACACAGCTCCCAGCAGCGAGAGCTTACACCCACAGACAGCAATGCTGGCAGCTGAGCTAGATGCCTTCCTGAAGCTCTTAAACTCACTAAGCTTTATTTTCTGTCTGCTGTAAGTTAAGAGGGTTTTTGATCATTCACTATTTCAGTATGGTTCCTGCAAGACTGAGGAGCATGTGGATGACTTCATTTTCCTTTTCCAGATATTAAGAAATGTGGCTGAGGGACTCGTCCATTAAATTGGTCATTGGTATTCACAGCAGGGAAGGCACTGCTCTTACAGCAGGTTTGTTCTGCCATATCCAAATCTCTCTGCCACGGAGCTGATAATGTGTTTCAAGAGAGTTAATAAAAGTAATTGGCCTTCATACAGAGAAAAAGAATAAAAATTTTGGGTGGAGGAGGAGCTGTAACAAGTCTGCATTTTCAAATAGCAGAGAATGGCCAACTGAGCTTTGCAAACATAGCAGGAAACCACAAAAGAAACATCCTTGCTGCAGGCAGTTATCCCCATGGAAAGGGGATGGGAACCCAGCTGCTGAACACTCGGCAAGGGACCTGTGATGGCACTCCATGGTCAAGGGAGGCAGCAGCCAGCACGCCAGAAAGAGAGAGAGAGAAAGAACACCTCACAGACCCAGCAACTAGCATCAGCCACCATCAGCACGGGCCCTGTCGTAGTCATGGTTCACTTGGGAACCAGCCATTTGCCACACATAAAACCAACATCACTGTCTGCCCCCTGCTCGCCAGCTCCTCATGACACAGCAGAGATTTTGGCTGCTCTGCTCTGCCCATCATTGAGCCCAAGTGCTAAACAACAGTCTGATCGATGGAAGTCAGGAAGATTTTTGTTTGCGTAAGGGCAACATTTGCTTTAGGCACAAGGCTCAGAATCTGCTTCTTTTGTTTTTAAGCACTGTGTTGTGTGAATAACGTGCAGAAAAGGTGCCAGACTAACACCCCTGACGAAGGAAAGCGCCTGTTTAGCAAGCAGCCAGCTGTGCTCTCAGAACAGCAAGCAGCAAGCATGGATCAGGCAAGTGGCCTAGCGCAGGCTCCCGGCTTCCCCAGGCTCCCGGCCCACAGAGCAAGTGAGAGGCTGCAAAACCCTCCTGCAGTCCTTGCCTGAAAAGCACAAGCATATATGCACCACTTCCCTGTGGTCATTGCTCCTTTTCTCTCCTTACTCTCAACAGTTGTGGGAATTATTTCCAGAAAGTCCCCAAGATCTGAGAATTTCTGCCCCCAGCCATGCAATGAGATCTGCAGCCTCGGCCCTGCTGCAGAAGGGCACCTTCTCCTGGGCTTGATAGCTCTTGAGGAACATACCCGACAATAGAAGTCATCACCATAAGCAGGGGGCTGCTCACAGTGCTGCGCCCTGCCAGATCCAGGGAAGGACTTGGAGATTAGCACCAAGCCCTTGGGCTCTATCCAGTATGCAGTCAGACATATGCATGCCAGAAACCTGACCAACATGCAGAAACTGTTTATAGACTAAAACTAAACCTCATTATAAACTTCATCTAAAAGAGATATTAGTTTCCCATGGTGAATGCTGTGTTGCTTTTATAACAAATGCTGGAATTTTAGGCTGCTCTGTCCCATGAACTACACACACAGCAACAGGATCTGCTTTAAATGCATCTGTTCAAATTATTTCTCTTCCATCATCACCAAGGGGCAAGAAAAGAGCATCACAGTTTGGTTTTGACTAACACATAGGACAAAATTGTTCTTAGCTTGTTGCATTTGATATATGCTCTGGCTCCAAAGAAACTATTGCTTCTTACAGAAGGTCTCTTGTGTATTTGCCCTTCAGGAGACAGTAAGTCTTATAGGAAATGGGCTAACAACATCTTTTGCCTAGTTCTGGCTAATTCAGATTATAGAGCTTTTTTTTATATATATACATAATTTACCAGAAGCATACATTGACCTCTGTGGAAGTAAAAACTTTTCAACATATCTCAACTACAGTTGCCACAAACCCCACACCCAGCTGACATTCTTACCACAGTTGCTGTGAATCCTTTTACTTTTCTTGAATGACAGAAAAGAACTGAGTGACTCAGTCCTTGGTTCCTGACACAAGCAAATAAAAAGATGCTTGAGCAAATATTGCTATCCCAGCAGAAATGGCCCATATTTCATGTTAAGGAATATGATGTACAATTTTTTTTTTATAGACACCATAGATCATCACCAGCCAACTTGACAAGTTAATTGTCCACAGTTTTTCTAGGAAAACTAGAAACTTAAACAAAACAAATGAAGTGAGTTGAATGATGATACAGGTAGAGCAGAAAGCATTATGAGCTTATTGCTTTGGAAATGTGCAGATTCTGATATGCTTCACTCTAAAAAAAATCTGTCTGTTTAAACACAGCTCTCAGTGCTACTTACAGTAGAGGTATTATACACACAGCAAAAGAACTGCTTATAGTGCATATTCTCTGCAGAAAAACAGCTGAACTTGACAAATCTGGGAACAAAATATTAATTAATCAAAGTAGGGAATATTACTCAAGGGGGTTGTAAGGTCAGTGGAAATAGTCACATGCTGTTATGGGTCAGTAGTGCCATAGTCCATACAATTAAATATAATGGTACAAAATATACTAGATGCCAACTTCAAGGAGAAAATATGGATGAAAGGGCTTTGGTTCTAACTAGCCAGCTTTTATGCGTAAGAGATATTTATTAGTTGTATTGTGGAAACACTTAAGAATGGTACGTGACTAGCTGCTAAACACTATAAAGATTTATGCTAGACAGAATGGAGAGGGGACATGTCCCTGTGACACACTTTGGCTATGATGAGCTTGATACTGTGGATATACCTGAGAACACATCTCCAGGTGGATTAACAGCACCTGAGTGTCCTGCAGAGCAGCGGGACTGGCACGCAACAGAAGAACTTACTGGAGCCAGAGAACTAATGAAGGGAGACAGGAACATACCAAGAAAGCTCTATCTGAGACTTCAGCAGCAGAAAAGCTCTTTTCAGAAACATGATGACAACTGCAGGCAAGAAAAAAGACAAGCCAGGGACTAGCACATCCATATCTCATGCCATAATGAAATTTACCCAAGACACCAAACAAAAGTCCTATGCCTTCAAGAAGTATAAACACTGCTTCAGAATCCATCTCCAAGTGACCTCTGCCCTGATGGAAGTGAGCAGGGAGCAGGATCTCTTCCCTTTTTTTTTCTGACTTAGCAAGATCAAGTTTAAGGCTATTTTGTAAGAAATCAGTCTTCAAATGCACATGGGGAAAATCTACCAATTTTATCCATTAAGTAGCTTTTTAAAGGGCAGAAGCTGTATTTTAAAAATAAAAAAAAATAGAGTTCAAATTTTTGAAAAATCTGAATTTTTTATTAGTTCCTAGAATCACACTGACAACCTCCCATGAGGCATTCAGATCTTCCTCACGAAAAAATGAAATTAAACTGAATAAAACCAGAGCCTTCTGCTAGTAAATACAAGCTTTCTAAATTTAGGTCTGGACAAAGTCATTTACATTTTCCACAGAAAACAGTGGATGTTTATTCCTGGACAAGGAGCATGAGATTTGGCATGTATTGTACTTTTAAGCATGACATTTTAGTTATAAAGAAGAAGTCAAGAAGCCAAGTACTCAGTGTCAATGTCCAAGCCTCATTTCCTTTAAGTTGAGATATTGTACACAAACCAAGAAACTACACTCATAATTTTAAATTTTTACTGTAATTGCAACAGCTCCATATTTACAGTGCAGCCTGAGTCCATGCCCACTGGAGCCACCTTAATGGGCTTAATTTGATTTTTCATAAGTTTGATTAAACCCTAAAAGTTTACAATAGGTTTTTTGTTTTTGTTTTTGTTTTAAGCAACTATGACTCCAATAAAAACTGAGCAACTGACTTTAAAAACGAAAGGGTTACATACATGACATAAAGGCTAGACAAAACATTTCAAAAAACTTTTTTTTTTTTTTTTTCCTCCAGAATAATATTAACTTCAAGAAATACTACGGATTCATTCTGTTTATATCCAAAGCTGACAGAAGATCTCCACCATACCCTCCCCAAACTCCTGGGTGAGAGCACTTACGAAAATCCATAACCAAAACCTGAGAGGACTTTCATGAGGTTATAGAATTGAAAGTGGAAGAGAAAGTGTCTTTATAGTATTTTCAGTGTAGATAAAATGCCAGTGTGAAACAGAATAGAATGTGGTGAGATGCAGTCATCTCCCTCTTAACTAATTCACAGATAGCAGTAAATTAACAAGTGATGTTTATTAGTTTAATATTCAAATATGGTGAACAGAATCAAAAGACTGCTCCATATAAATGAGTGATTTTGAAACCCCTGAAATTACAATGCCAACTCGGCGAAGTGAAGTGCATTTGAACCCTACCTAGTCTTTTGTCATAGTCTTGCACATCTTACCAAGAGCTCCTCACAGACTATAACATTCAGGCACACAGATTTTTCTTCTCTCAGAGCAGTGCCAGGTACTCAGCGCAGAACCAGCAAAGCTCCACTGAAATAAAACGTCTGAGGCTAACGTATACAGAGCACATGCCCGGCCCTCACAAGGGAATTTCCCATGGACCTATTCCTGAAGTCTTCAGCTTGGCAAAAAACCCAAGGCTGCAGAATTTGGCCTCTACTCATTTTGGGTCTTCTTTATTTGATGCCATGTGCTGAAGTGCTAACCATAACTTGGCAGGGGCTTTCCGCTCCCCCAGCATCTTCTGTTTGGTATAGACATTAGGAAATAAATTAACAAATTATGCGTGCTTTTTCTTTACAGAAAAAAAAAAATCAGATATATTTCTGAATCATGAACCAAAGGTTTATAATAAAATATATATATATGCAAACCTCTGCAGTGTACTGAGTTTAAATCAGCCCCAATATGTAAAGACCCTTGACTTAGAACACGAAGTCAAATGCAAAAAAAAAATAATGATTGTAACCAGAGCAAAAATCTGATTGAGTACAGCAGCAGACACTGCTAATTTGTAAGGTGTCCCATGGACAGCTGTAAAATCTGAAATCACCCCCCACAGCCTATAAATTTTTATTTTTGTATGTAATAAGTGGAGGAATACTGCAAATAAACCCAGCTCAGTCCCTGTAAAAATTAAGTATTTCCCAGATTTAAAGTTGTCTATTCAAGTGTACAAGGAGGACTACTTATCTGGAGAAACTATGCAAACACCCCTTTACCTCCCCAGCTGCAAAAGTATGAACAGTGTGCAAGACCAGAAATCTTTACGAACAAAGATTATCTTCTGCACTTTCATTCACACTTGTTTCTTTAAATTTTAAATATCCCACAATTTGGTTGGGTTTCGTTGTTGCTGTTGTTGCTTAAATTTATACTCCTAAAGGGCCAGGTTTGTGGAGAACTTAGCAGAACTCATAGATAAACAACCTGGATACCGTTCTTATCCCCAAAAGATTTAGATTAATTTGGATACAGCTTTGACAAACATTAAATCTCTTCTTTAATGATGTTCCTCAAACAAAACAGTTAGCAAAATATCTGAATTTCCTTGTATAATGTCACATTTTAATGTAAACATCAAATAATGTACCAAAAGTTTTACCGGAAAAAAAAATTAAAGCGGCACAATTCTTTATACCACTGGAGAAGGGGGGAAGAAAAAGCCAGATTACAAACATTTACACATGCATAGTGGAAAAAAAAATTAAACAAACAAACAAAAAAGTATTTTACTAAATTCACGCATTTTTTTAAAATAGTTATTAAATCTACTAAGCACCAACATACCTAAAAATTTATTTTCAGCTTCATGATTCATTTAAAAAACCTATCAAATTAACTTTTCAAACAAGCTCATATTACTAGCTTGTCCAAAAATAAAATGTAGAGTTTTTTTGGGTTTTTTGTTTTTTTTTGTTGTTGTCATTTCTTTTTTTGTATTTTGTTTTTTTTTTTTTCTTATTTTTTTGTTTGTTTTTGTGGTTTTTTTTGTTGTTTTTTTTTCTTTTTCTTTTTCTTTTTAAGTATACCAATACTTTTTATCTGAATGCTTCCAAACAATGGCATAGGTGTCTGCAAAGAATGCCTTTACTTTACCCTACAGTGAATGGAAAATACAATACCACATCATACAGAATCTAAAACTAGAAAAGTCTGAGAATGCAGCATCCCTTCACAAAAAAGCTGATAAAACTGAAAGTATTTAGAAGATGCTGCATTTTTATTAAAAAAAAAAAAAAATTAAATGAATTTAAGCAGAAATAACATACATTTTTACATTAACTGGCCATTTCTGGTACAGAAACCCAGCATAGTATGCTAATGTTATTGAATAAATGTAAATGCTACTTACAATCTTTTTAAATACAATTTAGACAAACTTTTTTCCTTTTTTTTTTTCTTTTTTCTTTTTTTTCCCTCTTTTTTTTTTTATTTTTTTAAAGTTGTACAGGTAACCTCTCAGCTGCTAGTTTAATGCAACACATCATTAACATTACACAAATTAAAAAATAACGTGTGTTTTCCTACAGAAAGCTTTCAAAAAAAACGACCCACATCAAAAAATGCAAAATAATGGAATATTATTAAAAAAATTAGTTGCAAGTCTAGCAGCAAAGCAATTAGGTGAGGATATATTTACTAATATAAACAAAGGGAATATTTGCAGCTACAGGTGAAGCCCCAACTATCTTAGATCTACTGACACAAATAAAAATTAAATTCTCTCTAAAAAAAATAATCTGATTATTTAAAATAGGAGTAAAAGCCATTGCTACCTGATGAACTACCTAGGCTAAGTTCCTGAAACAAAGACAAAGGGTCGCTATTCTTTTTTGTCTGCTCAGGAGGAGGTTTGGGCTTTGGTGGAGCCCGCAGAGCACTTGCGTAGGACATGACAGGCTTGCTCCCACCAGCATTCTGCTGGCTGTTACTGTTGGATTCGACGATCTGCTTGTTGGGCATGAGAGGTGGGAACTGGCCAAGATGTTGCAGCACGTTGTAGTTGAAGGAATTTGAGAGCTGTATGTTTTCAGCCTTCAGATGTTCCTCTGGGGGCTTGACCGTCTTCGGTGGAGCTGTGAAAGGAGAAAGCAGATTTTATTTAAGTGAACAACTCTGACTTAGAAAATCCATGTACAGGAACCTCAGAGGAAGCACTGAGCAATAATGAAACCATCTCTGCTGGTAACAGCCCCCTCTGCATCCCCAACTTTCTGTGTTTGGTCACTCTTGGTCCAAATAAATTTCTTCTAAGTTATCTGGCTTCATTTCCAGCTACTGGATCTTGTATTACCCTCGCCAGCAATGCCGAGAAGACCGACACTATTAAACATATTCTCCACATGCATATACCTACAGAGGTGGTAACACTGAACCTGCAATTCTGCACAGGCAGACACTGCAGATACACTGAAGGTAAGCTGCTTCAGAATCGGCTATACCCTAATTTAAACACTATCCACTGAGACAGTATAAAGAGTATTTCATTCTTCTTGCCTTAGAGAGTAATAGGTGAAAATTAAAATTTACAGCACCATATATAATTCATTCTCAAGCAGCAACACAGATTTCTGAATGTTACTCAACTAATTATTGATATTTTTGTCTGAATGCAGTTTTAATTGGTACGTTCTTGCTCTACATTTAACAATTTCTGTAACTATCAGGAAAAAAAAATTACCTAAAACCATAGGTATAAAACTGCTTTCAAGTGAATTTCCTGAATCCTAATGAAGTATCTTAATTTTGTCTGGGGAATTCTGCTGTCTTACATAGCTAGAGAAACTACAATGAAATGCAGGTATACATTATAGCTTAAAAAGCCCAGGAGTTGAACAACAGATATATTCAGTAATTATTTCCATCTTCAAATCCAAAATGTTATTTTTGAAGTGCACATAGAGGAATGTATGATCAAATGATTACATAAGTAGAAAAACCATGATAATACAGTTCAGTTTCTCACTGGAAGGGTTGCGCACACACTTGTTTCTGGTAAAATACACAAAAATACCTTAGAAAAATGATGTGGAAAGAAAAGAAGAACACAAGCAAAATAACTCCCCCAAAATAATTATAGCACTCAAGAGAAGACAACTAATGACAATCATGGCTAGAGGCAAAAACTAAGTGTGGTAGAAGTGTCTAGCACAAGAAAAAAATATGAAGATAAACATATTGAATAAGAACTTAAATCACTTTCTTCCTATCAAGAGAAAGAACACTGCAAATCAAGCTCTCAAATTGCAATTTTGAAAAGTGCCTGCTTATAACAACACAGAGCAATTCACAGCAGCTCTCCTTGCACTCTCCATAAATCCAATGTGATGTAACTGAATACTTGTGCCACAGCCATTTCTGATGTGCAGGGAATAAAAGCCCTTGAACTGTCTGGTGTCATGATTGCTCACTCCCAGGCAATGAATACCAGCACAGAACCAGTTCACAGCTTCTCATTCTTATGGATTTTTATTTCATGGATTAAAAAACAGTAACCAGGAACACTGAAGTTACTCATCATTAACCTTTAACACTATAAAACACATGAACTTCAAATATCATCATCGTAGCCAGTAAGCCATGTCTCTAATTGCAAAGCCTTTTTATCACTGAAAAATTTATATTGTTTCTCTCCACTAAGTCGATCTGCACTGCAACTACCAACAGGGAAACCACGTCTTCCACAGTAGAAGTTTAGACTTCATCACAGTAATGATGAAGTACTAGAATTTACCACAAAATACAGAGCTCCCTAATACAGTTTATGTTGTTTCCCACCAGCCTATAACATCAACAAAAAATGTTATTGATTCTGGAGACAGATAACGTGCAAATACATCTCACCAGTTACCTCAGAACCTTTTAGCAAAATCTGTTGCACTTGAAACCACTGTAAGAGAATATGTGGGTTCACCAGAACTTTTGTAGGAAGACTAAGAAACAGTATTGCGTTTAGTGGATGAAATACTCAACCGTATTCTTTTTTAGACATCAGCAACATATGAACAAGACAGAAAATGAAAATAGGATTACTCTTAGCAAGCCTTTAACTACTAGAAGAATAAATACTTCAAAAATCTTTGCTTAAATTAGTTTCAAGACTTGAAGAGATGTCAGAACACATTTTGTGAAAACAAAGAGAGAAAAAAATATATATCCTTTCATTTAGGCTCGCTCGCTCCTGCCTAAATAGTCTATTTACTGAAGCAAAGATCAAGTCTGTACCTACCTAACAACTCCCGGGGTGGAACTGCTCTGTTGGCTCCATTGCATGGAATGTTTGGGTATGGGGCAGATGAGGAAGAGTTTACCCACAACTCAGGTGATGAATAGTTGAAAGATGACTGGTTACTGTGGTCCTGAAGCTCTTTACACTGACCAAGACTCTCTTGAGGAGTGCTTAATTCTTCAGAACAAGCCTGGACTGAACTAGAGGAAATTCTTCTTTGGTACAACGGCCTGCCTGGTCCTCTTGGTTCATACTGCAAACACACAAAAAACAAAAACAAAACAAAAAAAGACCTTTTGCTCCTTTTATTCAACTGCATGTAGCAAAAGCTATTTTTCCGTCCACTTTTTTCCATGCTATGTCTTACAAAAAAAAGTATCCTTTGCATTTAGAAAGAAACACTAATACATTTCAAATTATACGTTGTATAATGCAGTCACTGATAATGTATTTTAACCATACGAAACAGACACAGGATTATAAAGGATGCATAAAGAGCTTCAACTAAGATCCCTTAATTTTTATCAACCTTTATATCTTACACTCCTACATGGGAAATGAATCATATAGAGAGAAGAAGGATACCCAGCATTTACAAATGATATAAAGGAAGTACAGAAACATACAAGAGCAAGATAAAATGTTCAATTACAATGTACAGAGGAAAAAAATAGCTTTTAGTTTCCAGAGGGCAAATTGATGATACCAGGATTTGGCCAATCACGATACATTTGTGTACTGAATTTTGCATATATGCACACAGAATAAATGCTCTGGACAAGTGTACGTCTTCAAGAGAAATAATGCAAAGAGTTTTATCTGAAACCATAGAAATTACTTGCTTTCAAGATCCTGTAGATCATGTAAATGAAAAATGGTAGAAATTCCATTGACCTGTTGGCTTCAAGATTTAAAGAACCGCTGACTTTTCAGGATTCAAAGCAAACCCGCTGTACTAGTTTATTTAACAAAAAACAGTTTGGTAAGGATACCAAAGGTCACAACATCTCCCCAGAAACCTGCCTCATATGAGGGATCTCTGTTACAAATATACTTAAAACTGCATTTTGATTTCATTTCTGTATTCAGTCCTATCTGCTAGCTGAATGAGCCCTCCTAGAAACTTTACAAGCAAGTCTCTGTCTTGTAACATTTTTACTGCATTTTGCATTTCTGTCACACATTTTGAAAGGAAGAAGTAATGAGAACTAAAATGAATTTGCACTAATTACATAAAGACTCACTCTATTTGTCTTCAGATAGCAGGAGCCGTCACAAACTCTGTAGGAATATTTATTAGTTTATTACTGCTGAAGAGCCATTGTTCTTACATCCCGCTGTACTGACGGCATTAAATGTTGTCACAAAGTATTAGATTTTATACAAGGTGGTATGGCTTAATGGACTGAGACAAAGAATTTCTAAATGCCTATAAAAGCAAATCTTACTACAGCTCTAGCTGGGCCTGAGGATTCCATTAACCTCTCTAGATCTGCAGAATACAAAAATTTGTAAAAATGAACTGGCATTCAATTTTAGTTATTTTGCTCAGGCAAATAAACTCTAAGATCTTTTCTACTTTCAGAAGTCAAAAGGCAATGAAACATGTATCATGTGGGATAGTAATGAACGCATATCATAGCTACTCTAAAAACTTTGACATAAATGTATCACAGGACATGCCACTTAATTTTATGTGCAAATATTTCATCACATGCAGTCCATGCAAGATTATCTGAGAATATTAATTCTGCCAGTCCTGTGATACAGCCAGCTCCAGCATATTCCATATCTGCATATCATACACTCCTCAGCACTCCAGATTCCAACAGGGATTAAAAACCCCTCTTCAAAACATGACCTGTATGTGCTCACATAGTCTACATCCCATCACACTATACCTCCACTAGAGTCCAGAACAAAAAAGATTGACAGAGACAGAGCCACCTCTTGGGTGGCGGGGTTTGTGGTAGGCCCAGATTCATGCTACACAGCTGGGTATCTCTGCACTGGTATGCAGCACTGAGCCCCCAAAATACACAGAATGGCTTTACACAGCATTAACTCAAGGCCAGGTGGGATTTACTACATCAGGTTTCATACCACGTTCAAACAACCGCACTGTTTCTGCTCTCAGGTTAGTATGAAAACTGACTCAAACACATTCACAGTTCAACACCGAGCCAACTGGCTGGCAAATTCAAGCTGACCTTCCAGAGAGTCATCTCGTGAGTCTCCACCTGAGGTGTGGTTAATTTGCACTCCAGACAAATGACCGGCACGTAACTGTGCAATGATTGCAAAAAACTCTGAATAATATTCAAAAAGCCAAGACCTCCCATTTAGTAGAGAAAATGTTAGTCCTGTAGCGATGAGAACCACAAATACACACAGGGTGAACACAGAAGACTTGCAGGAAAATTCTATCTCAAAGAAATCCCCAGTGTGAGCTTTTAATATGAGGCATTTTGCATTCATGACCACTTCAAAATATAATTTCATATTAAAATGACATGACAATTGCATAAGCAGACAAAAATGCCTACCTCTTCTAAGCTGTGGAGCGAAGAAGCAGATACTGCTCGAGATGTGAGTGGATGAAATGGCTCCTGACCAACTGCATGCTGATGATTCTGTATTTGTATAAAAGGGTTTTGCTGGGACCTATGGGGCAATGGAGGTATACCATAATGAAAGCCCTGCCCCATTAGGTGATTCTGCTGTAGGTTAGCATAAGTCCACGATCCATCAGGTTGCAGGTATTTCAAGGGAGATGGGGTTATATGTTCAGATGGCATTGAGAAAGGGGGATTGTATATTTGGGGTAAATGTTGCTGAAATGCTGGGTTATTGGGTATTTCAATGTCTCTGTTGTTTTCTGTGAAGTTAGGAAAGTGACCACTGTGATTAGAGTTGCAGGAAGGAGAAGGGAGTGCTGGTGGGCTTCTGGGCTGAACTTGTCTGTATTGCAACAGTCTTGACTGAGGGGGTGGCATTTCAGCTAAGTCCCGACTTTCACTTTGATCACGGTGTGACAGTTCTCTGAGCAAATCCTGGAATCTGTATTGACAGAATAAATGTATCAAGAAAAAGAAAAAAATGTTTTTCTAAAATCCCACTCTTTTTGCGGTTGAGAAAACTCAAAGCACAAACCACTGGATTTAAATATACTCATCTTTGAGCCTGCTGACCCTAACTTCAACAGATGCGACTGTGAGCAATCAGAAATTAGGCACAAGAGGATTAACTGGATGAAATACCTACCTGAATCATTTCAAAGTTTTAATAACTCTTGAGATTTCCTTTTCAGTCAGAAGAATCAAGTTTTTGTTATCTCTTAAGAGACAACCAAAGTAAGGATTTCCTGCTTTATTATACAAAACACTTCCCATAGTTAAATCAAATTTTAACCCCTTAAAAGCTAAAAACCAGAACAATCAGGGATTCCCCTCACATGTACAATACATTTCCAAACTTCTTCAAAAGGAAGGGAGTATACAATTCAGCACTTTACGGAGTCAGATAAGAGAGCATTTAGAGGCTTTACCATGGCTATAACAAATCAGATGGAAAATAAAGCATAGTGGGAGATGACAGTAAACAGAGGCAATTTTAAAATCTGGCCTTTACAATATACATGATTAAAGCTGATGGCCACAGGAACTATTTTTCTGTTTATGTTCAACAGCTTTCTTTCTTGGCCCCTAATGCTCCATCTCAAGAATAAGCATATTTTTAAATCTGCTTTTAAAATAAAAGGCTTTTGTAAAAGGAAGAAAAGTTTGGATTTGACAGGGGAGCAGCGTTGTGGGCAGGGGGTTGGTTTTTTCAAGCACAGAAATCTGCCTTTTATGACTAATTCAATCTGAAGAATTTACTACTTAATAGGCCTTAACTACACTAGATACCACCTTTATAAGCACAAGGTTGTTACTCTCTTTCCATTACTTATTCCATAAATACAGCACTGAGATACTCCATAAATGTATTTTTTCACTACAGCTTTACTACCCAATAAACAGAATAAAGCATAACACATAGTAAAAGCATAGCTGTAAGTCAGCCTGCCAACTATTTTAACCTTCATTATAACAGCAGCAAAATGCAATACCTTTTAGTGCCTTGTACTTGGATCACAGTGTTACAGATAGGTGCCCACTGCTCAATTTTACACAAGCTCTGATGACTCAGTAAACAAATACCTTGAATATGTTGCCTCTGTTTCATCTTCTGTATTACTGGCAAGTTTCCAGTTTGCCCTAACTTGCTGCTGTTGATGCAATCCAATTGGTTGCTGAGGAAGATGTGGTAGATGAGGATGGTGATGGTGTTGATATGGAATAGTGCCTTGACTGAGATAGGCATTATGTTCATTCCATTGCTGTAACCTGGCTTGTTGCTGCTGCCTTATTGTTTCCAAAGCTACATTTCCATGCATACGATCTATAAAAATAGTTTTAAAAAAAAATTTATCTAATGTCCCTTTTAAAAAAAAAATCTTTATGTCAGAAAAAAATACTTTTTATACAGTATATTCCAGGGCCTATTATCTACTAACTGCATTGCAGTGTATAACCTGGTTATTTAAATTATACGGAAAATCATATAAACATGAATTTTTCTAATAAAGTGCTGAATATTCAAACATGCCTTAAGCAGCAAATTATGCTCAATGACATTACTTATGGAAACTAACCCAACAATGACCCAATTCAGAGTAATATGCCTGGAAAGGTAAATACCTCCTTCATTTTCACTTCAATGTAGTTATAACTGAACACTGAATTTAAATAAAGAAAAAGTCACCTACCTAAAGTGTCCCCTAAGGGCATTCCTGATGGATTCTCTTCAATGAAGTTGTTCAAGTGGGTTGGCAGAACAGGGTTGTGCTGTGCAATAGGCCTCAAAGGATTACTGACTTCTTGTAACATAGGTGGGGGGTGTTGTTCTGAAATCACAGCATCTACAGCAGGAGAATGTGGTCGGTGGGGAATTGGGTTATTAAAAAAAGATTGGCTGGGACCTGCCTGGTAAGCAGGGGAAAGCTGCGAAGGTTGTGGTGGCTGTTGATTCAAATGATTATGCTGCTGAACTACCTGGCTTTGCTGGGGTGGCATTTGGTTTTGTTGTTCAGGCAAATGATTTTGTTGACTTAAAAGGTTTTGCTGCTGTTGCAGAGGATATGGCTGCCTTGGTATCTGTGACAGGTGCTGGAAGTGGCGATTGGGAACTGCATACTGTGAGTGGGGTGGGGTGAGATGTAGATTCAGCTGCCTGGGGTTAAGATTATCTTTGCGATGAAATTTAGCATTAGGGTAAGCAACATTGGAACGTGACTCCGGGCTTCTATTCTGAGAATTTGTGTCTAAGTCAACCTAGAAAAAGAGAATGGAAAATTTACCTACAGAATTTCAGGAATGAATAAATTCATTAATTCATTTAACAATGAATAAAGTCTATAAAGCTTCTACAAAATGTGTGCCATTCCTCTCCTGCCCCCCATCATAATATATCACAGAACTATTATTTTCTTTAAGAACAAATATATTCTTCACTATATAGTGGACATATATTCAGGAATCAATTTGTTTTAATTCCTTAAGAGTCACTACGTGAATTGGAATTCTTTTCCCCTCTTGAAGGAAGGTAAGTAATGCTACTGTCACTATTCTACTTAGCAAATAATGAAAAAAAAAAACAAAAGTATATGAAGAGGTCCAAAAGGAATGGATAGCATCTCATCTCAAAAAACAAACAAAATCAAACCAAAACAAACAAACAAACAAAATAACAGTACCTAGAGAGGAAAGGATATTAAAAGAACAATGCAAACCAACCTGCTTCGATTCTACAGGTTTCTTCTCAGGTGTTCGAATTTTACTGATTTCTGGTCCAGCAGTGGTTTCACTTTTACCTAAAAATGTTTAAGAAATTTATTAACTAATTATAATGGAATAATGATATTTCTTGTTTGTTGTTTTTTTTCCAGACACAGGAAAATTTAGTTACTTGTACCATAGAAATTTAATACAATTTACCCTAATAATTCTTTTCCTCTAATCTCTGCACTTTGTTCATTAATCATCAATAAGTAGTTCTTCCACCTTAACTACTGCTGATGTTATTTGAAGTTATCACTGGACTGCAGAACAGAAACAGAACTAATACATATCCCTTCCTTCCCCCCTGTTCTGATTACTTCCTCCTCTGAATACTACAATATTTGAGTTATTCTATTTGTACTGGCAAAACACAGGCTATTACTTCAACTCTGTATATCCTTCAATTCTATTTAGAAGAGAGAAATAAAAAGAATCTTTTTCCACAAAACCCTACTTAAGCTACAAACTTCCTCAAAATGAAACCAATTTACAATGGAATTTCAACAACTCACCGTTTCGACTTTGTTCATGTTGCTCCTTGTCTGGATGCTGAAGCTGCTGCTGTTGTCCTATGCTAACTGGTGAATGATGTCCCAGGCCATAAGGTATAGGAGACCCACGCCCATGTGCCTGTAACAGGTTCATATTATATGCCATAGCTGCTTGATGAGTAATGATTCGAGGGTCAACTGCAAACCTACCCTGATACCCCGTCCATGGTACCTACATAATTAAAAAAAAAAATGCAACCTGGTAAGGTACATTAAAGGAAGTAACAGAATAAACACAGGATAATGACATCAGTAAGAACCAGCTTTCTGTGCATCAGATGACCTGGCATACCAACACACAGCTTCAGGTAGCGTTGAAAGGGATAGCAAGAATGTAGGCCTAGCAGCAAGGAGCAAAGATTTTGGAAGTCTATTTTTGGAAAGTGTTCTTGTACTGAAACCCATTCCGGTTTCAGTGGTGCCAAGACTAGGTGTGCAAAGATTGATGGACATTATATTTTAATAAATTTTACATCCATTTCTTAATAATCAGAAGTGGGTGAAGTTATAAAAAATAAAGCCCTTTCTCCTAGTAGTTGAAGAGAGATTAGGCTACATGTTAGGGTGAAAACAGAAGTGAACCCTCTAAGCTGAGGAATTTCTTATGGTCCTTTTATCACCCAGTTTTGTAAACTTGTAACAGAACGAGTGGGCATACTATACCTCTGCACCCACAAGACACTTAGTGAAGTTAGCCGGACTACTGGCAGAACCGACTATCCGCATGTTAAGAACGACAGGGCCACTCCAGAGTGTCTACTCTACATGTGATACATGCACTGCAGATTGTCTTCCTATTTATTTGAAGTAAAATCCACCTCCTGAAAGCATGCAAAAGAAGTCAGGAATCTTAACAACATTTTAAATCCACTTCTATAAGGAATGCCAAGGAAGACAGCTCTGGATCAACTTAGTCCAATCTTGCCCTGTAGGGAATTTATTAAAAGAAGGCAAATATATGAATAAGAGGAGAGTGCTGGGAAAGGAATCGCCAACACTCAGGCTGACAAAGCGTCCTTTACTAATGACAGCAGACAACCTCCTCATGTTTTACACTGGTATGGAAGCTGACTTAAACAATGCAAAGAGATCATTTTATCTTCTGTGAACTAAACACATTTTACTTCAGTCCCTACTTATTTTAAAGTGTAACAACTTCCATGCAATTCTTTCTTTTTTTTTTTTTTTTTTTAATTTCTATTTGCCATCAAAATATGCACTTTGAACTTTAGCTTTAGGCTGCTGTTGCATCTGTGCAATCTCAAATCATCGCCAATAAATTTCTTTTTAAAAGCAGCTGTCTCATTAGTACCTCAGTTTTCCAACTTAATTATTTAAAAGTCCATCCTCAGGGAAGGTGAGCTCAAAATACTTATTCCTAATACATTTCTTCTGGTTGGAAATAAAGATATATTAAGTTTGGAACAATAAAACAAAACTTTTAAGTTATCTTGGCTTAATATTAATATAATGTGAGCAAGCATGACAACGATACAGCTGCTGGCCTTCTCATTCCATTTAATCTTATCCATCAAATGTAGATTTCTAGTAAGCTAGGAAAAAGGAAAATTACTTGACCTAGCGAAGAAAATCAATCCGTAGCTTCCAGATGATCCAAAACATACAAGCAAAACTAGAGTTCCTACAGCAAATCCCCTGTACGGGGACCATAACCTATATTTCCGTAGAAGACTCAAGTTATTATTAAAAAACCCTAATGAAGCGTATGCAAATGCTTAGGAATGGCATTAAGCATATATACATAGCAGCTTCCATGTCCTTTCTACAGACAATGCACACGTTACTCCACAACATCACGTTGGAAGCTTTTGTTTTCCTCCCCACTTTCCACCTGGAATGTGGCTGTAAAGGTTAGAATTAAATCAGAGACCGCTTCTTTAATTCACATAAGCTTTGCTGGGTTAGTTTTATACATAATGCAAAATTCCATATGAAATGTAGCTCAAGAGACCTGATTAGGGATCTTCACTGTGCTCTCAAATGCCATAAAGAAAGGGATTGGAAATGAAACAGGTTCACTGTGAAGTTCTGGAAGGGGAAAACATCCCAGCATGCTTATTTTTCTTATCACTACACTTCAGACACCTTGCACTGCAGACATCCAAAGCTGGTGATTTAAACTGTATAAAGCCAATAAAGAAAAACAAGCTCTGTCTGAATCACCTACATATCTACAATGATTAAGAACTGGACCAGGCAATTAATTCACACGCAGGTATCTGAAGTCAGATGAGAGATCCCACTGGTGTCTCTATGCCTAGAGCTGAAAAAATACACTAAATGGCATTAACATGAAATTGCTTTTAGGCTGCCTGGAGTTATTTGTGGAAACAACATTAAGTCCTTCTTTTCTGGAGGTCCTTGGTAGAATCACTCACAGAAATAGCTAAGGACACATAAGTGAAGTACTGGAACAGTGAGCACAATGTTCAATAACCGATATTCAGTTGTTTGATTTCTTTTATAAACAATAAATGGGGAGGGAATAAAAGAAATGAACTCTTACAGGCAAAGGCACAGACATGACCATGTTTCCTCCATAGACAGCAGGTACATATAGAATACTTGTCCCAGTGTGTGGATCTATCCTTTGAACAGGACTTGGAGATTTCCCCAGGTTGGGGTGAGGTCCCAGAGGAGGAGGGGGAGGAGTATATGCTCGGATAGGATTTCCTATTAGAACAGAAGGATTGGGCTGAACTGAAAAAAAAAAAAAAAAAAAAAAAAAGAATATGAAGTCTATTACTTTCTTTTTTCATCCTAATAGCATCTATCTTTATAAAGCATACTGGCAACATTAACAGGATAGGTCTGATATACTGAGAAAAAGCATTAATCATGTATCAAACCCTGTAAACAATTTCAGAAATTTGAACAGGCAGGAAGTACGAGTTGAGATATAGAAAACAGGTCACTGGTAACTGCATTAAAGAATGTCCCAAACCAATTAAACATACTGACAGTAAGAGAAGCTGTTAAACACTGCATCAAACCATCACCCACCCTCCTTTCTTTAGCAGGGAAGACAACCTTTAGATTAATGCTGTTTTAAATTAATAACAAAATGCTTAAGCTGTTGCATGCTATCTTGCAAAAAAGTGTGCTCAGTAATATATTGGACTGTCATATATCCAGATAAGTTCAGAATATATCATATAACACTGCATGCAATATAATGTCCTAACTCTTACAGTGCAAATAGGCTGGTAGAGCATTTTACAACAGGTACGTCAAACAGCTATTTTTTAAACAGTCCAATGTCTATGCTGTGATAAAGCTATAAAGTCAGAGCACACAAAACCTGTAAAGGAACAGCCTTGGAAATACCTAATGTTCACTTAACAGTCTTATAGTCTGTTTCCCAAGAGCACACAAGAGGTAAATGGCTTTCAAATAGAGTAGACCAGATACTCTATTAATGTCAAATTATCATCAACTTGACTGAAGCCAAATCAGTGTGAGCTCAGAGGAATTCCTTCAGTAGCAGCAGATACTTACCAATTCCATCGGGTGGGAAATGGTCGTTCTGGTTATGAAGATGGACCTTGCCCTTTAAAGGGGAAAAATAATAATAGTAATGTTTGCAGACTTTGCATAAATGCTTTGCAGACTTCGCATAAAACAAAGCTTTGTTTATTATTTCAAGTGAACTTTGTAATTGAATCAAAACCAAGATAGTTTTAAAGAAATTAGCTGAACATTTTATTCTTACACATTCAATTGTACAGTTCCATCATCTGTCTATGAATTCTCTAACTTGAATACTAAATGCCAATAATTCAAAATTCAATTAACCAGTGAGTCATTACCAATGCCTCTGGGGATGCTCACTCCCAAGGCCTGTCTTCAGATGAAAAGAGAGTTACCATGAGCTTTTTGGGTTTTCTTTCTCACTATTTTATCTCCTGCTGTTTCACTTCTTTCAGGAACAGCACCCAGTGCTAACGTAACCCTCAACACTCCTGTTCAGTGGCAGCTCTTAATGGACATGTCTATATTCTTCTCCATGTTCCAGCTCAAGAACCTTGGCGATTAAGCAGCTGCCACCAGTTTTATGCAGTTGCTCACCCAAGCTCCTTAGAAATCACCTCATTACCCTGTATCATGCTACCTACTTCTGAATCTTTACCCCTTAGTTATTACACCCCAAAATTGCAACAGAGAACCAGAGCACTCCAGGGAATTAATCTGTTTTCCCCTGGTGAACTGTACATTAGCAAAGGAGGTTAACAGAACTGAGTTACCCCTCCTGAGTTCATGAGTTTACAGCATCAACTACGTAGTTAATATTCATAAACTGTGAGCACATACTCTAATGTCAGTACGTTCTTCAGTATTTTGCAGAAGAGGAATATCTTACTTAATTTGGACCTAAATAATTTCACAAATTTAAAATAAACGTAAAAACCCTTTGATGCTGCAAAACTTTTCTTGCCCAGGAGATAATTTTAGGCAGTTTTCCAGCAGTCTGAGCAAATTAGTAAGGATACCAAGACAGGTTGTTTGACAATGTTGACTCATGCATAAACTAGATTAAAGAACTGGTCTCTGAATCCCCCCCTCTCCCTCCCTTTTGTAAGTGAATTATTGAAAAATAAATTAATAATTACTTTTCATTACATTACAGTACTTAAGTCTGAATCTTGTTCTCTTTACTGAATAGGTAAATTGAAACAAAACTTGGAGAAGCTACATTCCTTAACCATCACTCATGACTAATACAAAGCATTTCTGTATCTGTTATCTTGTCAGTTGGCATCAAGCTAGATGCACAGAAGCATATCAAATTTCTGTTCTACCTACCATACTTGTAATTTATAGGTGCTTTATATATTTTTAAAAGCAAAATAGTGAATTATATAAATTCAAAAGAATTGCTCTCCTGTTGAACAGGAGCTTCAGCATGTAACCATGTCAGATTTTTGAATGCAAATGAACTGGGACCATTTTTGTGTTGAGGAAGGGAGGTGCTGGCTTTGTCTTTTTCCCTTTTTTTTTTTTTTTTAATAGTTCTGATGCCTTAATGACCTCATGATAATTAGTTAAAAACTTAACTGTTATCCTTAACTGTTAAAGGCACCTGGAGGAAAATCACACCGAGGTTTAGGTACCTAACTCCAGGCAGTTAACAGCCTTGACACTCCCCAAGATCCACCCTTAGCCAACAGACAGGAGCAGGGAGTATTCTCTTAACCAGACCTGTGGTCCTCACTGGCAATGCATCCTGATTAAGTGCCCAAATCCAGGCAGAAAAGCTGGAACATAGGCAGTGAGCAAGAGTAGACTGAGCAGTGAAATTCAGAGCCTCATTTTCTGTACACTGAATACCCTGCAGGAAGCTCCGAGTTCTGCAAACTTTGTTTCCACATCATCACCTTTTATTAAAGGCTCTGCTTGTCCAATTCCGCTATTCTTTCTGCACTTCCACCATCCCTGGCCAAGCCACACAAACGTAGCCAAAGGCAGATGCTCTCCCAGGCGCTAGGGCTGTGCAGCACACTGCCCAGAACTGCCAGCTCCATCCTAGCTGCCTGGCTCTCAGCCACAGGACTGAAACTTGTTTTCTTCTTTTCTTCTTTAAACAGAAAATAAGTGTTTAATAACCTTAAATAAATCTCTTTTTTTTTTTAATCTTTCAGTTTTGCTGAATATGAATACACCATTTTTACAAAACTACATTTCACTGCCTGTATAAAACAAGATCTGAACTGCACGAATGTCCATAAACTCAGCACAAAACGGTGTCCGATACACAGTTCTCATTTTTCAGTATAAAATACATCAGCACTAGGAGTTCAGCCTTTTATCTTTTTATATTAAATACTGTACTTGGGAGGCCCAAAGCAAGCGAAGCTACCCATCTGCTTTTAAAACTTCAGCAACGGGAAATGTATCCCTTATCACAGCCATTTTCTGTATAGTATTGAGTATTACCTGCAGACTTTATGTCTGCTTCTGCACATGCTAGCTGTCAGTTGTATTTAGAGGGAAGAGATTTCATTATAGTTATGATGGTTAAAACACTTCACTTAAAACTGAATATACAGTGCTGATGGTTTCGAAGTGAGCCTTTTGATTTCTATTGCATATGTGTTTAGTTTACTAACAAACTGGAAGAAAAAAAAACATTCTATTCACTGGAGTCCCATTTGCTTTTTTTAAATGTATTATATCTAGATTTTCAAAAACTTCTCTTCTAATTTATGGAATAAAAATGTATCAATACAGCGATATTTTTAAAAAGCCTTCAAGAGAAGTAAGACAGTAGCAATGACTGTTTATGGACAATTTTTTAATTTATGGTTTTCTGTAAATGTAGTGTTTTGACATATCACTAGATGCTTTAGAAATCTGTGTTTGTTTCTGAGAGTAACACATCTGGATGTTATCACGTATGTTATCACTTACAAAATCTCTTTTTGGACAGACCGCCAAAGGGAAGGCTTCCTATTTTGTATTGTTAATGTTGGGGGGGGAGAGGGATTGTTTGTTTGGTCTGATTGTTTACTTTTTAAGTGGTAAAAATGTCATTTCAGTTATATAGCCTGCAACAAAAATGCAAAGCTATGGAAAATATTTACATTTCTTCTTTCATGTACAACAGAATTCATCACAGAAGTTGACAACCTGCACTTTACCTGCATCTCTGAACGCAGTCTAATTAATTATAACTCAAACAATTTTGAAATAAACTACAAAGAAGTATTAAAAAGAATTAATTACTAATTTACCATAAAACAGCTCTAAAAATTCAGAGTTATTCTTTATCTTAAGGAAGCAAGGACTGTATTTTCATCACTTCTTCACCTACTTTTATGAAAAGAGATGAGAAAATTATCACTAAGCGGTAATTGAACCTATCTGCTCTCTTGATGCTGCTAAGATCTGGTCTTCTGAAGGACATTGTCAGTGGGATAATCTAGGCATTATACTGTATTACTATGTATTTTTAATGAAATCAAAGTCAATGAACAGGCCAAAGTGACCCAAGGCCTATATATTAGTAAGGGATCAAGGTTTTACCAACCCCAAGTTATTGCCAAATAAAGTCAAGAGCCCTCACTTGAAACTGCTGAGCATCCCTGCAGAATTTGCATTTATATCTGATTGCACTGATGCCATTTTAAAATAAGAGCTTGCCACATAAACATCATTTCCCAATAGGCGTTTCTACATTCACTTCCACTTCCTGACAAAGTTCATCATCAATGAAACTTTACCTTTGGTGGCGACTGCTGCTGCTTGGTGGTATTCGCTGAATGTTGGTGTCGAAGAGCTCGGGGAATAAACTCAGGAGCCAGTGGGTTCAACACATAGGTTTTCTTTAACTCCAAAGCTTCCAACTGAGCTTTGATCTGTTCAAATGTGATACCGTGGAGACTTTCATTCTCATGACATAGGGCAATAAACCTTTCCCAAAATTTCCTATGGAAACAATTTTTAGAAACAATAAAAAGGAGTAAGACTCAATGGCTGCCATTAAAATTAAAACGGATTTTATATAACCAAGTCAATTTTTATCTTTTCTGTATGCTCCTTTTGCACACCAGCCATCAATCCTGCAACTTGATCCATTCATCTGAACCCCAGAGCATAATGCAAAGCTCCCTAGTCACTTAATGGACATATGGGGTCTGTCTGTGCAGATCAGATTGCAGCACTGGGCCTATACCACATTTAATATTAGCATCAGGGACACATCCTAACTTGGAATTTCTCCCTGAAAGGCCAAACATTAGCAAATACAATGCTTCAAATTCTGGAAAGCATCTGATTTACAGAATTTATTAAAGCTCTAAGAGTCGCTGGCATGGTACAGGTTTCCAGTCCCAGAAGATTCCATGAATGTAGGCAAATCATTCAGTTCCAGTGTCACAAATACCAAGTTCCTACATACCCTCATCAAAACAACTCTTGTGAAGCTCTTCAGAGTTGCGTAAAGATTAATGTGTCCATAGTATCTAGAGGGCCTTTGAGGTCCTCTGGTGGAAGACAAATAAAACCATGTTTTTTATTGCATGTCAGATCTTTCTGTAACATATGGAAGAAATTTCGAGCCAGATGACACATGAGTTTCTCTGTGGTAATTCTATACCCAACTTTTTTCAGCGGGTGAAGGGGTTATTTAAATCACGTAATAAAAAAAGGAATCCTACCTGTCTTCTGCTTTCTCATGACATGTCTTTTTATTGCTTATAAATTTCTTTCATTTTTAACATCTATATGGGGATCTACACACACAGTTTGGACTTGCATTGCTCCCCCCCAGGAACTTTTTGGGAGAAGTTACTTAAAAGATATTTAAATGAGGTTGAAAGATATGACTTAAAAGAAAAAAAAATGATGGAAGTATTCTCATGGAAAAAAAAAAAAAATCAAGAGTAATTAAAGAGTTTAAAAAAGGATTAAAAAGAATGATCTAAGAGGTGTGTTGCATTTGACTAACTCCACTCCTTAATGTCCTAACACAGATTAAAATTAAAGGACTGAGGAAAAACAACAAGAGTAGATAAATATTTACAATATGTATAATTATATTTAATTGCTCTATTATGTAATGATCATAAATAATTGCTAACAACCCAATACTGTTTTGCACATTATGAGATGTCAAATAAAAGACTATGTAATGTATTTCAATTACACACAAAATTTCTACAGAAACTAAGATAGTAACAACAGCGTTTGTCCCAGGATACCCTCACAGAGCCATACAGAGAATGGCAAGGCTCATTTTTACAGGTACCACATCATCCTACCTAGATGAAGGGGGGGGATGTTGTTCAGTTGTTTTAGTTTGATTTCAGCTTGGTTTAAGTTATATATTTTGTTCCTCATTGTAGTGCACCCTTTAATAATAAGGTCTGGCCAATAAGCAAGTTTACTTCAATGTTGTCTCCCTGAACCTATAAAATGAGAGACTGCTGCATACTGATTTTAATAGCTGTGTCATACTTTGCTGAGTAGCTGCCTTTTGTGGAAAAGGATAGATGTCTTTCTTAAAAGAATATTCTAATTTACTAGTGTATTTAAGAATTCAAAATAGTTTTCCTTAAAAGCCCATCTTCTGTTGTGATTTTAGAAGGCAGGAAATGCTCTTTTAAAATTCAGGGTGCAAGATGGCTCCTTTTCTTAATTTTGCTTTAAGGCAAATATATCTTGCAACATTTTACGTGAAGATTAAAAACCAAAATGAAATCATTCACTGGGATGCTTTAATGATGGAACTCCCTCTGATTAATCAATTCAGTCACCAAACCTACTGCCAAGTACCACAAATCCACTGAGACCCATACACTTTTGCTTAAAACGCCCCAAGCAGTCTCTCTACACATGGAACACTTGTACTGGGGTGTAAGAACAGAGAATAAAATACTGCTGTCTCTGTCTTCCAGTGTGCTCTTGAGTTTAAAGGGAGTGTCTGCCAAAACAGCCCTGTCTTGTCTGATTGTAACACACAGAAATGTAATGATTACCCTGGGCATACTTCACAAAGCTCTCTACAACTATCATTACAGAGTCTTGACTCATTTTGACAGGTATTAGAATATTTATAAAATTCAAGTACTCTCTAAACTTTTTTGAGGTCTGTTTTTCCTAACGAAATGTCACTTCTTTCAGACTTCTATACTCCCGTTGTACTAAAAAAGAACCATCTTTCCCGCAGTGTGCCTGAGCCCCTCTAGCACTATTTTCAAAGACTGAATGTTCAATTATTCATTGATACAAGACAATGGTGTATTGAAAGCAAAGCTTGAGATACATCCTAATAAAGCTCCAGTCCTTCTTGTTTCTTAATTATCTTTTTTGTTCTATAATTCTGAACAGCGTATACATATATAAACAGCTGCTGGTCTTAGAATGGCAAACACAATCCCTAACTGCCAACATTGTCACTTAGGTAACAGGTAACCTGTTATACTCCTATGTTCTATTTTTCTATATTTGTATTTTAATGAGTTTTTGCATGCCCTACTGGAGATATTGTGAAAGAGCCATATGCAGAGAAACTGCCGAGCTCCCACATTTGAAAACTGGGTTCCTTTTCACTATCTAACTCAAACCTCAGCAGCCGGACCTATGTGAAAATCTAAGAGATCATCATCTCCCCTGGAATTTAGGAAGTTTAAAGGAAATTGCCATTCTCCCACAAAAGCTGTACTTGGGTAGTTACATAACCAATACTGGTCATAGGTGCTAACTATGGATTAACTAGTTTCCTGACTTGGGTAACGTGCATTTTGACTGTGGGGGAAAGGAAGTAAAACATATCAACCAAGAGCAATTTAGGAAGAAGTAATAACAGCAATCTCAGTCAGCACATCACAGCAACCTCCACAGTGGAGTCATGCACCTCTGCAGCGCAGGTCAATGAACTGGTGCCTGCACCAAGCAGACTAACAGACACTCATCACTTGTGGGTCAAGTGCTCAGGAACACAGAGCTCTTCCTGATCAGTTAAAACTACAACACATCTGAAAGGGAAAACCAAAATACAACTACAACTGTTACTTTTCAGTTATATTTCTTAAATGCAGTGAACAAATGTTTAGGTTTCACTTAGGCTTTTCAGTTCTAACCTTTGAAAACCACATCCACGTTCAATACAGTAGAAGAACACTGCTCAGGGAAGTGGAATACAATGCATATGTAACAACTGACTAATACATATTTTTAGTTTTATTATAATAATGCAGTCAGTGCACTGCTTCCTCTCTTCCAGAAAAAAAGCCTCAGGGCTTATCTCTGATCATCTTAGCATTTCAGGTCTTCCATTGAAAAAGAAACGTTTGAAGAACAAGAACTTGGTATCCTTAACATCACTGCTTACATCTCTTAGCATTTTGCGTATTTCTTCATTTAGGTCTATAAAAAGTAAATTCACTCAAATCTTGTTTAGTTTTTTCTTAGTGTCACAAAGACATAAAAACACAAACAATTTTTCTCGTTCTTCTACCTTCATGACTGTCATAACGTTCAATTCAAAAATACTAAATTACATCAGAACTTTTTTGAACTTGAAATTATACTACTTTTGTTACAAGTATACTGAAAAAAAATTAAAATGAAACATCTTCAATTGTTAATGTCAAGTAAAGATTAGAACTGTAAATACATAAAAGACAGTGACCAGCAGGTAGACCACTCTTTCTCCACAGGTTGTTACACATGATAACACTGGCTCTGGATGAGAAGGTAAAAACAGAACAAGGTTACAGTTGCCTGCTCAGTCTGAGGCGTAAACTTTAGGAGCATACTTTGGACAAGCTGAAATGGTGTTGCAGGCTCAAGCCTTTGCAAGATGTGGGTATACAACTAATGCTTTGCCATCTTTGTGGCATCTCTGTGGATATAAATGTGGAGAGCTTCAAACTCGTTATACGGTTATTTCAAGGATTTAAGTGTATCATGTCTTATATGGCACCTAAAAGAATATCCATTTTTTTAAAAATCCATCAGTCATAAAACCATTTTCTAGCATTCATGGTTCTGATTAAGTAAAGAACATTTATAAAGTACCTGCATCTTCCGATGGAACATAAAGCAATAGGATCTCCCACCACAGCTACCAAGGATTGTGCTCTTGTAATGGCAGTGTTGAGAAGTTTGTAATTAGACAGAAAACCATAATCCAAGTCTTCTGTTGAATCCTCCAGTAACTGCTCTTTCCTTTTAATTGGTGTTTGCTTATGTTTGCACGTATGCCGCGTTCGTACTGTGCTGAGAAACAACACTCTAAACTGTTTTCCTAAAATGAAACAAAAAACAAGTGTCTGAGATAATTTTAGCTATTTCTGCTAGTAACACAATCAGACCACTGCACTTGCCAGCCAGATTTCACACCTAGATATTCTGAAGAATTGATAGCTACCCTTCACATGAAGAGCTTTATGCAAGAGTAAGATTTAAATTTTTTAAAAGATGCACTATAAATAGCATTTTCTATTACAAGAATATTTCCTCTATAAAAAAATTATTTTTCATCTCAATACTAATCACTCAAGAACTTTCTGAAATTCTAATCATTTTTACAGTGTTTCCATTCAGCCAACAACAAATCTTGCGTTTATTTATTCTATCTTAAAGGAAAAAATGGCTCTGGACATATCTTGTTTCATACTGAGCAATTCTCTCAAATACATGGCATATATATGGCATATGTAACTACCATGGGGAAAAAAAAAAAAAAAACAGATCACACCACACTCACCATCACTCAGTTACTTATCTTCCTTTGTTTATTACTGACTAAAAGTGCAACCTAGCAACAGGCTATGCCTACACAAAATTCTCATGTTATCAAAGTGATCCCAGGGACAAACCCCTAAGTTTGTGGACCCCTTTTTACATTCTATTCTATAAACAGAAAATCAGTAGAACATGGAGGCTAAAGTCTTGTTGTATTTTTATTTGGATTTGGTTCTTCCCCTTACAAGAAAAAATACTTCCGTTTTCACAGTTTTCAATAAATCAATTTATTCCAAAAATATTCTTGAACTTATTTTTGAATATACATACATTTCTATGAGTTTATTATTTGGGTATTCTATGTTGGAATAACATCTAATCAGCAAACTTGCCAGTTTCATTCTGATACATCAGGTTCATGGGCTATATCACAGGTCTCCCTTTGTTCAGATCCCTTTAAGATTTTAGTACATCTTATTTAACTTCAACAGTCAGATTCTAAACTTCCTTAGCATATCTTTGAGACATATAAGTATTACTTACCCTGAACGTTTAGCACTCTCTCTACACTGACATCAGACAGCCTTTTTTTCCGAAGTTCGGCACGAATTCTGAACACTTGATCAGCATAAGGTGTTACGACACCTATACTGCCATCATCCAATTTGCCCCAGGCAACAGGCCATTTTCTTCTTAATTCCTCAACACGCTCTACTACTTCAAACACCTTAAAAGAAAGGCAGAATTCTTAAAAGAATGCTTGAATTAAGATCATTCTTTGATATGGAAAGAGAATTTGAATTTTAAAGCCTTAAGACAGTTAAATGACACAGCATCACAGAGCCTTACTGAACAAGCAATAATACTATTGTGTTCTATACAGATACTCTAAAATATTATGTATTAAAGCAATACATTTAAGGTATTTACTATGCATTCTTTTTTTTTTTTTTTAACCTTGAACAAAAATTTTTCCACAAAAATGTCAGCTTTAAAGTACAAACTGGGAAATGATATTAATAACCTTAATTTTCATACTTATCTTACTAAAATGTCAAGTGCTGTAGAACCTTTCTGATCATATTTATCTAATTTCTCTAAGTAAATATGCTGTCTAGATGGGGATTATTTAATTTTTACTCTGGATTTTACATGTCGTATTTCAGTTTGATAATTCAAGAAAAAAAGACCATGTATACCAGAGCACATTCACTTCCCATTCCAAAGGATACAATCAGGAACTTTCGATTATTCATCAACTGCTACTTCATCTCAATGAGACAGAATTAAGTGTGCTACCTGAAAAGACTAACGAACAATAAAATTTGAAAAAACGCCTCCTATGAGGTGACAGGTTCATAGTAACCTCCTGCCAAAATGTGCCAGGCATAGCGACTTCTGTTTGGTTGGTTGATTTAATTTTGGAGGATTTTTTTGTTTTTAATTTTGGAGGATTATTAAGATATTTACATTCAATGTCATTCAATAAATGTCAGTTTATCATTCAATAAATATTCAGTGCCATTCAGTATTTATTTACCTACGTAAGGTACGATAACTGATAACAGTTTTCCTTCAGCATCAAAATGCAAGCTCACTCTCCTAACAGTAGCTAAACAGTCTTTCCTACAAGAGCCTTATGTATTCTTAAATTTCTTCTCTTCTCTATTCAATCAGTTATCTTTATCTGTGAGAATGGAGTGTTAAAACTAAATTTATTGCTCTTAGCTTTTGTATTTTTTCTTCTCCAACTTGATAAGTGTGAATTCTAGGGGCTTTCACAGATATTTCTGGAATATGAAAAGCCATATAATTCACAATGGGTATAGACAAATGATATTCATAAAGCATAATATTTCTTAACTGCTGAAAATCTGTTGTTTCATGCTGACTTCTTACAATCTAACATTTGACTATATGACATTCTCATTTAAGTATATATTTTTAAAAAATGAATCTAAACTAGGATAGATTACTGAAAAATTTAGAATTCTTTAAAAAAAATCATGAGGAAATGAATAAAGTGAAAAGATTCAATCCTAAAAAAAAATAAGAAATAGTTTATTTTTGTATTTCAGATTTTCAGAATACAGTGAAAATATCTGGCAGGTTTTGAGCAAGTCCTGAATATAACTTTGCACAATATAAATTCTCATATTTAAAAGCTAATTCTGCTAACAAAGTATATTAGAATAAATTTTAAGACCTGTAAAAAGCATATCACAAATATAAGGATCATCTGCCAATATTTTGGTAAGCTTTTGTGAGAGAGTATAGCTTCTGGATATTCGGTTAGAATTAACACCATACAGATAAATTTTAGAGTTAATACCAAAAAGAAAAGTTTATTTTCCTGACTGATAGTTAATATATGCACCACTGAACTATAAAATGCCCTGATACAAGTTTCGATTAAAGGCCAGACAGAAAAAATCTCCCTCATCATCTGAATTTCAGTTTATATTGGTGATTAAGCAGCTGTTGTCCTTCTTTTCTGCCTGTAGCTATTAATGACTCACAATTTTCAGACAGTTACTGGGCCACTGAAGATATTTAAAGCATTTTTTCCAACTTTTTTTTTTTTTTTTTTAAATGGCAAAGCAGTACAAGTACACTGATGAAAGCAGTCAGATGCCTTCAGTGATGTGTCCAGAAGTCAGTGGAGGCTGAAGTAAACCTGTCTTTTTTTTTTATTTTTTAACCTCAGAGGAAAGAATGATAAAAAAAACAATTTTTGAAGAATACCTGTAAGCATGAAATAAACATTTTGAGAATAAATTCTCACGAAAAAAAAATCTAATCCGCACATGATTAATTAGACACCAATCCTAAACATATTCAAGCAAATATGAAATGTTACTCCAGAGAACTCTTATCTGAGTGGGAACATTTCTACAACAGTAGAAGAAATTTAAGTTTTACTTCAAATTGCAGTTACTCTCAGTTGCTAAGATACATCCATCAGACTGTCACAAAAATTATCAGGAAAGACATCCTGAAGACTGAGCCTAAGAGAACTGTAAGCAGCTTGCAATTTGCAAAGAGAAAAAGAAGATAAATTAGTGGAAATGTTTACTACAATTGTAATGTTCACTACTCCATGTTTAGCAAACTTCATTTTTCTCTCTCCCATTAGACAACAATTTATGCCTTCCACCCACACTGAGCATAAGCCAAGAAACTTTGGGGTAAGGGGGCTTTAAGAAAACAATTGTGAATTAAACCAAAGAAGAGTTACCTCTGCATTATTGTAAAAAGCTGTACTATTTTTTTCCTGCACATCTTCTCCACGTGCTGTGAAGAAAGTTAAAGGGTAGAAATCTTTGTGTGCTGGCTGCTTTCCACTTGCCATCAATTTGCCTTCATAGAAAAGTTCAGATGTGTAACTGTAGCAAGGCAAAACAAAATAAAATGTGGAGTCTACATATGAACTCACTGCTAAAATATGCAAATTTCACTGGTAAAATATGCAATCACAAAATACTTCATAAGGAAAACCACTGATTACTATTTAGCATCTCCAAGCAAATTCTCTGAACTGGTCTACCCATACTACAGGCAGAACAAGGCGTTAATAATATGCTTTTCCAAAGCCAGTATTTTCTTCTAATTTGAAGCCTGACAAAGTTACTAACATTCTCACTAATGTTTCACACTCGATTTGTAGTGATGAATCACTGCATAAGGGGCACTTGTTGCCAGGGACTGGTTTTCCATGGGTAGGCTGGACAATAAGCCTCCTTATATCTACTAAGACTTGCTGAACTTAGAAGGTATATTTACTAAAGATTTTATGTGTACGGAGCACAGAAAGGAACACACTGTCTGAACCCCTCAAGTGCTGAAGTTTCTGAGTCAAGTTCATGGAAATGATCTCTAACAAAAAGCTGAAACAATCCCTTCCCTTTCAGATTCCCTCTCATTTATAACTTTAAATTTCTAGAAACTTAGAGGAAGTCTGGAATGTATAAGAAATAAAATGAAGGGAGATCAAGCTGTGTAACAAAATATTTTGTATTATCATTTTTGAATCCCCAGCGCACTTAAATATTTCTGCCTTTGCTTTGAACACAGTGATAACCTAACTAGTATGACTGGATACCAACACAATATCCCTCAGTACATATTTGATTCAGGATTTAAACTTTAGCATTTTTCCCCATGATTGCACTTATTCTTTCTAGCACAGCTCATGGATGAGCTCATTACACTAGCAGCCATTAGTTTATCATAGCATAAAAATGCAAAACCACTGATTAATGTGTCTTGCAAGAAGTAACAAGACAAAGACAATAAGAAAAAAACATACCCAAATTTTGACCTATTTTTTCTGTTCGTAGTTGTGTATCTGTATGTTCCTTACACTGCACGTAGCTTATTGTTCCAAGGTAATCCACCCCAGTAATTCTAAAATTCTGACAGTTCAAAGACTATACCAAATATATAGCATAATGCTTAAAAAGGGAAAGTTAGCTCTTTGGCTTAGCATGCAAGTCTTGCAGCCAAATCATCCCTCCCTGAATGAGGGACCTGTAACATGGTTGTCTAAATGAATCTCTAATGTCTGAACTTCAACCTAGTAACAAGGAGTTACTCTACTAATTAACTTTGAAACAACTAAGATTTCATTACAGAAATGTGTAATGCTTCATTCAGCTGTGCACGGCACAGAGGGAAAGTTTTGTTCACTCACACCAGTCAAAGCATGATACAGTGAAAAAGTTCACACCTACTTGATGATAGCTTCATGGGAGCGATAGTTCTCACACAGCAAGATCCTGCATGGAAATTCTGCAGGGTAGTGCTCATAGAGCCGATCAAGCAATGAAACATGCAGGTTTCTTTCCCTGGCAAATTCACTGTAGACAAAAGGACTGAGCTGTAACAGACACACACATACAAAGAAAATGTAACTAAATATGTGGACGTAAAATTTCAGGCTCCCAAGACATGTATTTTGCATCAAAACAAAAATAAAACCTTACTGTAACTGTACATTCATAGTTAGAAGACATATACCATGGCTAAGCATTTTCTAACAATTCCATAGAAATGCCTATTCCTACTGTAAAACTGACAAAAGAGCAGCATGCTCTTACAGGAACAATAAGGTAAAAGGAGAGAAGAACCCTTATATCTAAGGTTTTTTCTTTGTGGCTTGCAAAGATGAGTAACTCAAAGCAGAGAGCTGTATGACCAAAAAAACCCCTACCATCCACGGAACAGTTCATAAACTAAGGTGGCCCAGTTACTAATACACTCAACAACTACTGGGCTTGTGTTACAACAAAAACACCATCTATTATAGCAGGAAAATACAAAACAAGGACGATGAAAAAACAACTTTTAATCAAAATTCAAGACCTTAGAAATTAAGCCAATCCATTGTTTTTCTGCATGCATATTACTCAGAATCTGAGTTTGAGTTTTACTTCATTTTTTATTCTCAGATGTCAGCTTTAGAAATTTAAATGCCTCACAGAGTAACTTCCATGAGAACTTGTGCTATAAAACTGCTCTTTACACTCATAGCCTGAGACACACGGGCCAGAGTTAACTCCAGCCATCCAGCTGGGACTCGTGAGCTCTAGCCTAAAGTAGTAAGGATTCCAACCTCTTAAAAAGCACTTTTGAGATCTGTATTTAAAAAGTGCTATGTGAGTCCTTGGGATTACTATTATCATTACTTTAAATGATCCAGCAGCAGGATGTGCACATTCAATGTAATGGCAGCAGAAGAATCAAAACAGGAAAGGAAAAGACAGACATCACTGGCAGGACCTGAAGAACCATACGTATGATAGAGGTGATAGTGGTAGGTGGGAAATCTACTCTAAGTTAATTACTTACAGCAATGCAAACACCCACTTTATTGCCACTGAGAACTTTTGAGAGAATTGAAGGCAAATATATAAAAACAAATAGACCTGGCCTAAATCAACAAAACAAGTAAGGATGACTTTTTCTGGGCATTCTTTCCCAGGCCTGCACACAGCAAAATGGCATGCATCACGAGTATTTTAAACTCTTGTAAACTCTTTAAACCAAACAATTCCTAAGCACATCACAATAAATAAAGGCACTGGTCAGCTTCAGCTTGCCACTTTTTACCAGTTTAAATCCTTAACAGAATATGATGTTTCCAATACAAAAAATAAAATAAAAGTCTAAACAACAATACACTGCCCATATTCTTCAGTTCTTTTAAAAATCAACATGGATTCCCAGTCATAAAGAAACTCCTACACTGGCTGTGTAAATATCACCATATCTTATGCAAATAACAACTCTCAAATTTTTCTCGACATCCCTGACTCTTATATGGCTGGTACATTTTATGCACCTCCCCCTTACAATTAAGTTTTACTTGCATAGAGTTCAGTGGTTCACTGGGTCCAAGTCTGTTCTATCACAGATTTCCTATATAACCTTGCACAATTCATTTGTTATCTTTGTGCTTCAATTCTCATCTTGTAAAATGGAAATAACAATATATTCTCACTTTACAGAAATACTCTAAGTCTACTTTAGAGATATTCACATACCATGGACATTTGGAGCAGTTAAATGCCCTAATATATATATTGTATATATTATATATATATTAACACACACAATATATATATATATATGCATATATATATACACACTTTATATTAAAAAAAAAGTCTGTAACTCTTACCTGCATATGGTCTCCAGCCAAGACGATTCTTGTGTTTTTATTAGCTAATGCTAGAGGCATAATAGTTTCACACTCCATAGCCTGTGCAGCTTCATCTAACAGAATGTGTGTAAAAAAACCTGTAAAACAGATATCAGCAAATAAACGAAACTTGAGATATGATAAAATAAACAGTGATAATAATACAAGAAATTGGACTAAGAGTTCTATATTCTGATAGCAACCAAAACCAGAAAAAAAAAATCAGTACTGCTTACACAAATGAATTTCTAGCAATTACTAAGAACTACACAATTTTCAAACCCATCAGATGGCCAATGGTGGTCAACAACTATTGTCAGCGACATGAGCAGTAGTCCACAGATCTGCCTTTTTCTTCCAATATATCCAAAATTAACACAAGTGTTTTATCTGAGCTCTCTTTATACAAAGAGGAAACATCTCTTGACAGACCTCCCTCAAAAGGTTTCTCAAATCTGAAAACCTTTTCATTAGCATGAGTCTTGAAGAGGTTTGGACGACCACAAACAGGACTTTCCTCATGTACATTAGTCCTATTAAATTACTGTATATATACTAAAATACTCATCAAAATTGCACACATACCTAAATATTTTGCTGAGAATGGGCTTTACAGAATGTAGAGGGTGGGGGAAAAAAGAAACACAAGTTAAGAAAAATTTAAATTCAGTTTTATGATAATGTTGGACCAACAGCTGGGGGGATGAATCTATGCACTGGTTAACATGCACATGAAAAAATGTGGGCCACAGGAAGCTTAGATTTTATGAAAGGTACATTCTGGATAGATATAGGACATAAACATTTTTGTATACTGTTATATACTAAGGTTTAAAACATTTTAGAAGATTTAGTGTACCACCCAAGTAAGATCGCATACATAAAAATGAAGCAATTTTGGGGAAAACATGAGTTTCATACAGCTGCACACACAGTACCATGACATGACTGTACAAAGCTTATTATCAAACAAAGCAGTTACTTCCATTTAAAGACCTGAAAGTATGTACCCTAAATTCTGTATTACTTTTCTCTGTCACAATAAATGACTAAATGTAACCATAAAAAGCTAACTTTAATAGCGGTTGTAAAGAAATACCACATTCTCCAAAAACCAGATGGATTTCATTTGGAGATAGAATAAACAATAAATCGAAAGAAGCCTCTGTCCCAGTGAATCAGTTTACGATATTTCAGTTTAGAAAACAACTGGCATGTATCATGTTAACATAGCATGAGTTTGTATGTGTGGGAATTGTTTGCAAAGCTAAACAATTCATAAAACAAGAAAAAAGCTCTGTGTGCGTATTTATGCTTACATGCTCCACTGAGTAAAGAACTTAATGAGCACACTATTCAAAGTCAGAATCTCAAACAGAATTTTCCCTCTTGGATCTCAGAAACACCAGATCATACATAATACTCCTCCTTTAATAATAAGAAAAAGGAGCATTTGAATGCCAGCAATTTTATAGCTTTGTAATAGACATTTATTCATTAAAAAAGAGAGAAAACCATTTTAAGATGGCTTTTTTTTTTTTTACTTTATTTCTGAACAGTTTAAAAAATTGGGTAAGGAACAGAAAGAACAGTTGTTATTGACACTGGAAAAACAAAGATGCTTCCCAAAGCACCTTCTGGATACTTCTTATTAAGAAATTATCATACCTGGTTCAAGATCCAGTTGACACAGATACTGTGATGTATTTAACGTAACAACTACTACTCGTTGCTTAAGAATATCTTCTTTCTGTGGCATCTGAAAGGTGGAATGTGTGCTTGAAATCAAACAGTACTGATGCACAACTGGGTGGACAGTCTTTACCCAGCGATTTCTGAAATATACCCTAGAAAATAAAAAGGGGGCTTTATTTTCTGTACAGTTGGAACACAGTGACAGCCTAATTATTTCAAATGTTAGTATTCTATTTTCTGGTAAGAGTCTTTGGGAAGCAAAACATCACTATATGCAAAATTACATGCTAACATACCTTCGATTCTCTTCCTTTATTTGCTGCAGTCCAATACTACATATATGAATAGTTACCGGGAATTAATTCACATATGGAAATCTGTAACTTCATCATATACTTAAGTACTGTGACCCTCATACTAGTATCATTTTTATCTGTCAGCAAACTCATTTAAAAAAAATATTTCCTTAACTAAAATATAATAATAGCCAATAGTCTTGGAAGTGACAGATGCAGTAGTCTACATGTTTCATCAATTACATCCATAGGACCATTAAGGCATATTAATGCCTTCTTTTCTGAAAAGGCATTAATAAAGTCATCCACTCCCTTTCACATATACCATACATCTTCAAAGTTCTAAGGAACAAACAGCATCTAAATTCATTGTTCTATCACAAAGGGCCTTAATTCTGGTATACTGTATAAAAGAATGAGAAAACAGTGCCAAGAAGAAAAGCTTTCTTGGTCTGAAATATCAGGACATTGTCAGCAGAGCACTGGACATCAAACATCTTTCCATGCCATTTAAAATCATTTTAATCACCAGATCATGAGATCAACGATAAATTATTCTTAAATGATGAAATGTTACAGCCAGTCTAACTAAACAGAAGAAGAACGGGGAAGACACAAAGACTATGCCCCAGAAGATACAGCACAACAACTAACTCCACAGAGGTCACCAGCTGAGGATCTGGATAAAGATGTCAAAGGCCTTCTCTACGTGGCGTGCCTCAAAAATATAATCTGCAAATCTCAAGTGGAATCTTTAAATTACAAGAAACCATGGTTAATTCTTATTTAGAATTAAAGTTATTTTAACTTATTTCCAAAGCAAATTAAGATGAAACAGTTTCATATAATTTAAGTTCTGAATATGGGATTCAGTGCTGTTTATCTATTCATTATTCATTTCCTTCCGATTAGATTTCTCCTGCACCCATATTGCAAATCCTAAATCATTAATGAAGTATTGGGAAAAGTGAAATTATGCACCTCAGTGCAAAACACGATTGCAATGGCTAGACTTTGGATACCATACATCTCATGTTTGAAAACTACAGCTCAGTTCCATATAACGCAAGTGAAAATTATTAGCGTTATAATAAATTTGTTCTGTGAAAATATAGGTAACAGTGTCCATTTTGGACAGTACACATTAAATGAAATGCAAAGAGGTGCAAATGCACTGCAGTAATCTGGATGGCAACACAACCAACCAAAACTGACACTTGGTGATCAAATGGCATCAGTTAAGCCTGGCTTCAGTGCAGGAGCAATTGATGCACTCCTGAGTCATTCCAGGACCGAGAACCTTCTAATGGGATCAACGTATTTATTGCTTATCAGCCAGACTGATAAGCTTTGCTTGATAAACTGGTATTACATCAGTGTAAAAACATATGGTCAGAGCCTAATTGCTAGAACAAGGTAGCAGGAGCAAAATAACCCTGTTCTATTTATCCCAGCCATTCAGTCAGCTTTATTATGATTCAGTTTCTCAATCTTAACTGAGGATTATACTTACCTACCATCTCACAGGAGTACTGTGAGGATTAATGAGTTTATTGTGAGTTTATGTTTGTAAAGCACTTTGAGATTCTTGGATGAAAGGTGCTATTGAAATGCAAAATATTATGGTTATTAGACATTATTATACCATGCACTGTCTTTCATTACACAAATTCAACTACGTGTGACTCACAGATTGGGTGACAGCATTTCAAACTGCATTGTTGCTTACCCATTAATTTATTTTATTTTGATGTGAGATCAAAAAGGTATCCCACAGCTATTATGCACCATTGGCATAAAAGCACCTGACAGATGTGACTACTGGGAGAATGTCGTGATATAAGTAAGCCACACTGAACATGGGACTTCTCAGGTGCACTTTGTGCTAATAACACCTCCTGTAATTTCATGATTAGTTTTTTCTTAAAGCAAGAGAAACCCATTACCTTTTTTTTTTTTTTAAACCAGTTCAACACAATGCGAAAGATTTCACTCTGCTACATACCCTTACTTTCTAATCAAGCAAGTGTCCAACCTTCTAATCTTAATACTTGCCAAAGCAAAGTGCCAGCAGAGAGTCAGGCAGGTACTGATCAAACTATCCATGTAGCTCCTGCAACACATCTATTAGCATGCAGCTAGAGGTCCAACAACAAACAGTTACAGAAACAAAGCCAAGCCGTAACTCACATGTGACTATTTTCTCACATCATGTGCCTCACCTCAAGATTTTAATTGTGGAGAAATGAAAACCCTGAAGGCTAGGTTTATCCAAGCCACAGGCAGTGAAATCACTGGCAAATGCATAGAGAACCACATTGAAAGAGAAAGTTGTAAGATCAGGGACTTAATCTCCTGCAAACAAAAACACTGAATATATCCACTGTGCTTACTAATGCTGGATTAACATACTCTGAATCTGCATTTCTTCTGGAAATTCATACCCCCTATATTTCTAAATCTGGATATTTACAACAAAAGCTTTCAATTTCTAGCCAATGATCTAAAACAAACAAACAAAAAGAACACATATATGTCTCCATCAACTCTTCATCAATTATGCCAAAACAGAAGTTGGCCCAACTATTTTTGTTAAATGTTAGCCAACTTAAGTTTTTCCTACTCTTCCACATTTTGCTTCTATTGATAAATTTCCATCAAAATAACTATTTGTACAACAGATTATTTACAAAAGCAGCAAAATTGTATCACTGATTAAGACTTAATTTCCTTGTTCATGTTTCAGGCTGGGACTGCTCCCGAATCCCTTGAAATATACTTCTAAAAGTTAATAAAAGGGAGTCTAGAGTCAGAACCTCAGATGGAGATGGAACAGAGTCTCATCTGCACTCCTGTCCTACAGAACTGACTCCTCTCCTTGGAGAAGACAGTGAATGGGGACTACATTTATGTTCTCCAAAACTTTTTTCCTGTTCTGAACTGGAAAATACATCTTCCTAGTTCTTGATAAAAAGGCCAGGATTCTCCCTTCAGGCTGTGCTGTGCTCTAAAGAACTCTTCTTGGACAAACTCCAATCCCTGCTCCTCAGACTTTGTATGATTCTTTCTCACCTGAAAACCCTCAAGCAAAAGAAAAACAAGAGGGTTAGAGGAAAGAGATCTATCTGTCTCATTTCATGCCTCTAGTGAAAGTTTAAAAAAAGAAAAAAAAATCAAGTAGTCCCAAGAACCCTAAAGAAAATTTGAAAGCATCTGATTTCCTCTTTCATTTATTTTGATTCCCCTCCACAGAGAGGCTCATTGTGATGTACAAGTACATTCCTTGGGATACAGAACACAAGTGAAGAACCTGTCTTACAACCTGAAAAAAAATGAACTTTTTTTTTTATTATTATTATTTTTTAAACAAAAAAATCAATCCTCCTTTGAGGATAGGATAAAATCTAGAGTTTCAAGAAAAAAAAGAGGCTTAAAGAGGCATTTATTTTACAATTACAGCATTTGATAAGATAAATTAATTCTATTTTCACTATGAAAACTTTACTATGGACAATTTGGGGAAAAGGTGAAATCCCCTAAAGTCTTCTGAAGCTAGCAGCCACATACTCAAGCTACTTGGTTCCAGGCTACATGCAGTACTGACACAAGTACATCATGACCAAGATATTTAAAAAAACCTGCTAGTGAACTGGAGAGCCTTCGTTTGAGATAGCTTAAATAGAACTGGTTTTTATTCTGTTATCGCCAAGCTGATAATCAGCAATAACATGGTTAAGAATAAAAGACAATAAAATACAGATAAAAACAGTATCAACCTCCTTCCTTTTAACAATATATGGTATACAACTAAATTTGAAATATAGAAGTAAAACAATAGTAATAAACAGTTACAGTTTATATAATAAATAGTAGTAAAGAGTAGATACCTCAATCACTGTGTGCCCAGAACCACACAGAGAAACTGCTGCACTCTCCTTCCTAGGTCTTCACTGGAGTTTTTAGGAGTAATGAGAAGTATCTAACTACAGTGCCTACCTTAGGAGCCTACCTCCCGAAGACTAACAGTTGATAGAGAGAGACAAGCACATCCACAGAGTAAAAGGGTGTACAAATTAGAAGCCAATTACTACCTCTACTGCTCTGACTCACCCTCTAAGGTGCCTGCTTCGGCACACTTAAAATCAAGAGTCGTAGCACTGAACAGAAGCACTTAATTGCAGGCTCTTTCCTCCTAACTGTAGCTTAGTGCTTTTTTTTTCCCCCTTTCCCTTTCAGAAACACTTCTGCATTAATCTACGTAAGTATAAAAAAATGTTTCAATGTCAAGTGTCTTAAGTAAAAGACAGGTTTTGGAGAGTGTCCCTGACACAGCTGCATTATCTAATCATAACCAGTGTCATTTTTTTTTCCCAAGATACAAATTTGTTTATGGGTATTAGGACCATAAGAATTTGGTCTCCAGGCTTCACTGGTACTTTATTTGGGTGTAGAGTCTAAACTCAACATGAATTCTCAGTATTCACTTTGCCTTTATGTTTTCTGAATGGCAGATATAATTATTTTGTTAGGAAAAAAAGTACAAAATTACAACATGATATTTAAACAACCCCCCCAAACTCCAAGCTTCAAATGTTTGTCACATCATTGACAGAGTGATTTAATTAGTGTGCATCTGATCCACAGAAATTTACAGAAATATTTACGTAGTTCTCAGTACCCAGACAATATTAAATATTTAAGCTTTTCCTTCTTTAAGAACAACATAAATAAGGTGCTCTCCACTAACCTGTGGCAACATTTTTAGCAAAGATACTATTTAGCCAGCTCATCCCTTGTAGAGTAACTAAAAAACCTAAAGCAAACTGTTCAGCCCTTTGGAAACAAACACCGCAAGTAGCACATCCTGCTTTGATACTTTACTGCTCCTGCTCCATTTTTTGTTTCCCTTGAAAAAAAAACAGCACAAGGCTTAGGGCACCCTGTTTAAACTAACAGTAAGGATTTTAATTTGAAAATATATCTTGACAACAGTCAATAGGAAAGGTAACAGATCCACAAGTGATTTTCTGCAAGGAATCTCATGTAGCTGTAGCTTTGAATTCAGACAAACTGGCCCTTTATCTCCTGCCAGATCAGGCTGACTTGCAGTTAACTTTCAAACAACGTATGCTTCCCAAGTATCCGTAATATTCTTAAAGTAATTTACAAACATACACACCGGTGGATATATAAATATATATATACAACTCCAGAGATACCTCCGTTTTCAAAAACTAGAACCTTCCATACAGGTATCATGACTACTTGAACAATGTCATATAATCTATAGCAGCACTTTCAGAAGGATTCATAACAAATACTGTGACAGTTATATTTAAAACTTACAGTGGCTTTTGCAATATGCACTGAAATACTCTTGGCAAACGTGTGCGTATATGTATATATTTAACCTTAATGGGGAAAAAATTGCTTTTCTTTTACATGTTTTTCATAAGCACATCTGAGACCAGACTATATAGCTGAATATAGCACATGAAAGAAGGTAGCAAAAGCTTGGCAACCACAATAAAACTGTATTTAACTTTCACATCTTGTTCTGTTAAATCACAGTTCAATATTCCTGAAAGTGTAAATTACGCACATTTTTTCCCACTACAAAATTAAGACACCATAATGCTTTTCATCACAAAGTGCTTTACAAAGTGCCTTAAGACAATTTGGGTTGAAATACACCAAATTAAAGGTAACTTTTTAGAAGTTAGCTGCCTTCTCTTTTTGGCCAGATCCTCAGTGTCTGTCACACGGCAACTAAAGCCAGCCAACGTAAGAGGATTTACACCTGTCATAAATCTAGCCCTTTCACATAACTTCAGTGGTTTCACTGACATTACAAAATTTAAGTCCAGAATGGCTTTTAGTTGCTAGCAAGTAAACAGAGTCATTTTCTTAGTAATATAATAGGCACGCACTGACATTGAGAAAATGATGCTCATAATTTTAAAAAATATATACCAAGTTAGCAGTCTTATATACTGTGATATTTGCACAAACATTCCCAAGAGAGGGTTTCTGCCCATAAATAAATACTCCCTAAATATTCCTATGCATGTTTTACCCTTCCTGTGCTTTACATTTCCAACTCTTCTTCATTTCCTTTCTTAACCACCCCCCAAAAAGTAACTATAGCAAGTAGATTTAATCACACAATTACTTCAAACTCACTGATCAGAAGAGGCCAAACAACTTTCACATGATTCTCTAAATACGCAGCTCCTAACTGAAACCAGGACATATGTCAACAGATTTTTTCTTCAAAAAGCCAGGTGGGAAGCTCAAGCTTCCAAATAGTAAGCATGAGTGAAAATACTCTAGAATCTAAAATACATTTAAACTTCCTTTTATTTTTATCATAATAGCTTTTAGAGGAGCATATCAAAAGTTTGCTCGTTAGGAAATACACATTTATCAATAGAATAATAAAAGCTTAAAAAAGGATGTCTTTATTTTTATTTATCAAATGACCCAAAATGATGTTGATAATGTTTCACATTCCTTTTAGTCGATGTTTTTAAAAGTACTGCTGGTAATGCCAATATGCTTTTATGTTTTAAAAGATCTTTAACCTTTTTTTATAGACACCTTTTCTTAAGAATAGTATTTTATAGATACATAATAAGCCTTAAAAAAATACCTGAGAGGTCTTGCCTGGGGATTGCCTGCTTCTACATATGGATGTAAATAATCCTTTATGTAGAGATCAGCAGCACTATTAGAATGGGTGCAAATGAGAATCCTGCTGGAATAAATGGTGCAAATAAAAAAGCAATGAAGAAACAGAAAACAATTCAAAGCAGTAGAATACAAAAAAAGGAAATAGTGGCCATCTTCCTGCACATTTCTCTTAATGAAACTAGTCACTGACCTGCTCTAGTTTGCATGACTCAGCCCTTTAACTCAAATCCTTCAGTTAGAGAAAGATTTAAAGTTCAAACAGTTTTTCAGTAATTATTTCACAATTATTAATCTATAGACTTGATTTAAAATAAGAAACAGCTTTTATTGTCTAGCATACTGTACAAATTTCCATGTCAAGTGAAGCACAGTCATTCTAGATATCACTTTTAACTAGTTTTGTTCTGAATGGAAAATACAGGCTAAGACTACAAAATTACATTATCATTCAAAACAATGACGGATGGCTGGGGTTTTGTTTGTTTTTAAGCTGGGTGGAAATTCTATACTTCTCCCTTTCACTTGTATTTAAGTAAAAAATGGCATTTTCTTTGCTAATCAAGACTTGCTCTATGTTTAGTGCCCCATCTCACCTAGTATCCTGTTGCTGGAGTATGTGCTTGACTGCCTGAGCCAGAGTGAACGTTTTTCCTGTCCCATAGGGACCGATGATAAGAACAGGAGGCAGTTGTATTGAAAGTGGAGTAGTGATAGCCAGAACAGCCTCTTTCTGCTTAGCATTTAGTCGAGGGTCCAACTGCTCATCCCATTGTCTGTTCAAAAAGGAGACAAGAGGTTAAAATCAGAAGCTATGAATACTCACAGTCAATGAGAAATGAAATGAGTTAAGATCACAAAGGCTTTCAAGGAAGAGTCTCTATGCTAATATATTGATCCTGTCATTCTGAGTCATATTAGAACAAATCTAGCAAACTAATCAAATGCTTGCATCACGAAACATTGATACTACTTGCAATAAACCATTTTTTTCCAACTACGTCTCAATTTACACTATCTCACCTAACAATAATTACCCTGCATAGTGCACATTTTAGAAGGAAGTACATGCTGCACAATCACTTGATAACAAAGGAAAGTTTTTCCTACTATTACTACATGAAAATGTAACATTAGTTACATTTATTCCCATCAGTATTTACACAGTCAACTTTTTAAAAGTCAACATTTAAACAAACTCAGAGCTTGGTAAATATGAACTAGGATGGAATTCAAAACCAAACAAAAATAGCGGCTACCAATTAACTGCAAACTTTTTTTTTTTGGATCATTAAGGCATACCTCTAATGGGAAAGCAGTCTAAAAAAAGGATTTTTGCTGCAACCAGCTAGTGATACCAGCCTTAACAGAAGGATGATTTCAGAAAATTCCAATGAGTGTAAGAGGTTAAAGATTTGTAGACACAGTTTTTAATATTCCCAGTGACAGATTTAAAAGTAGACATGCATAGTAAAAAACACCTGTCACTGCTGCACATATGGCCATACTTCAGTAATGTGATCTGCTTTGGTACAAGCACTATGATTCTTGCAGATCAGGAAAGCTTCTATTACCAACAGGGAGTAAAGCAAAGAGAACACTTAGGACTTCAGTCAACTCTAAGACAGCTATGAACAACAAGCTTGCAGGAGGATCTAAGAAAAACTGAAAAGTAATAGGGATGTAAAACAAAAATATAAGAAAAACATAGGGAAAGACAATTCTGAGTCAGCCAGCACTACTGAATCCCATGGTAGGGCAAACCAAGCCACAACATGGAGAAAAACACGTTCATTACACTGACTTAAACACAACTACAACTATTGCATACATAATTTATGTATATAAAAATATAAAGCCATTATACAAATAAATTATATCAATTATAACTACCATGGAAGTTTCTGTAAATATAAGTTTCCTGGCATAAAACAGAAAAGAAAGTTCTAGCTTACTTGACTTACCTCCTTTTTAATTGAAATCACTGCTTACTTTCAAATTATTCCTAAATACTATTTCCTTGCAAGATTCACCCAAAAGTTAATTAAGTCAGTGAACAGATTGTCATTGTTCTCCATTAGCTCTGTAGTATAACTCTGTGCAAAACCCTTCTTTCTGCCTTTACTGTCAAAGCTTTGATACGTGCAGCAATCATCCTCACCCAGAACACTTGCACCCACCCTTTCATCATCTCTGTTCCTCCCTACGTTTCCAAAGAGGAACTACACTTTTTCCAGTAATTTTTGTCTTACGTTATCTAGCTGTCTCAGGTTTCTGGCCAGATCACCCTCCTTTTCATTCTTGAGCTATCTTCCATTCTGCACTGCAATCACATGTTTAATTCTCACCTTAAAGACACAACACAACTACCCATGTGCTGTTCAGGCTATCAATTCCACATACCTCTCACTTCCCTGGTGTCCATCTAAGTACAGAAAATCCATGCCTTTTTTTATCCCTCCTCAAGCACCAGGAATATTGACCATACTCCCTGAGCCACAAAGCCTCACGTTTCTCTTCCCTACGTTTCCTCTTCGAGACAAACTATTTTCACTGCATTACTGCATCATTCTAAGTTTTCTCAAAAGTATTTGTATAACGTACGGGTTTGTATTTCATAAAGGAAACAATAAAACATATGTACAAAGAATCTCAGGACTACTTGCAAGTGCAATGTTGGTTCTTCTAAGCCTTATTCCCGTACCCTTCCCCCCTCCCATTTTTTTTTTTTAATGTTATTTATTTATTTTTTTTGCCAGCCCCTTCAGTAGTCTGTACAAATTTGGGTCATTGCATCAAACTCAAAGAGTACTAATGGCTGCTCATGCAAATGAAAATCTGCATGCTTAAGATCCTGCACAGCACAATTCTTGTAACTGGTATTTACATTTCTATAAAGTGCATATTTTCAATGAAGAACAGAACAGTAAATAATCATAGTTTTGTTTTCTACAGCTACAATACAACTGCAATGGCTATAAAAATCACATTTCAACCTCCGGGAAAAAACAATCAACAGATTCTAGTCCTCGGAGGATCAGTTTTCTTGTTTTATTTAGAACAGTTTCACTCCCTTCTCTGAACCATCCTCACCATTAATGAAGAGAAAGACATATTTCCTGTTCTAGGGCAGATTTCAGCCATCTGTTATGAGAAATTCAATACCGCATTACCATACGATCTTTGATATTAAAGTGTTTGTATTCTTGTACCTGTTGGGACTCCAGGGTATGGTGGGAGTCATGCTGACATCTGGAAACAAAATACTGTTGTCCTTAATCCTGTCCAAGGCATAATGCATTTCACAGAGGGGTAAGCGATTTAACTGAAACTGAAGTTCAACCTACAGTACAAAATGAATGAATTAATAGATGAACAAGAATGATTTATTTAGATAACACTCTTTAGACTTGGCTGCATATCATAAATTTTGTTCTTCTGAGAATCAGTAACTTGCAGGAAGATAACAACAAATATTAATCAAAAGATTTCCAATAAAATTAACTCGCCCTGTTTTGCTTTGAAACAAAGAAAAATACAGCATCTTCTGTAACATCATTTTGTTGTTTGATTTTAAGATTAGATTTCACTGCAGTTTCTGAGAGGGAAAAAAAGGAAAATGTTCTTGGAATTATTTTTGGAATATAAAAGATACTCCTTGAAAATATTATTTTCCTAAAACATTGTTTTTAAATATGTAAGCTTCCATCCCTTATTGTAAGAACAACCTGAAAACAGCAATGGACCGGAAACTTTTACAGATGAACAGATGATATAAATGAGATGTGTGACCAGAAGAGATAAAAATCCGAACATCATTTAATTCCAGTCAAATGTTCCGGTATAATACCATTTGTCACTTATGTTGAGTTGTTAGAACTCTCAAAAAGGTAATTTCTAAAATGTAATTGTTTATCAATACTTTCTTTTGTTTGTCCCCTAAATTACTTGAGTTTTAATGCTAGTAAGTAAAAGAAAATGCCGATAAAATTCGGGTACAAAGCTAGAATCAAAATGCAGAGCATGTTAACATCCCTGGTTAAATTCAGAACTGAACAATGGACAGAGAATTTAGTTTGTGTGTCTATATACACTAAAACAGTAAAGAAAGATTCTAAATATTATGACTGGATAAAGGTAGTTTCTGGGGGAAAGAATTCACAAAAACAATCCGTACAGTTTATAACTTACACATACTTAAATTTGCAATTGTGAATCTCTCCAAAACCAAGCAATCTTATCAGAGCGTTGAGCCAAAGACTCAATGTTAACTAACAGAGAAGCCCGTATCAAAAATTTGACAAATATTTGCACTAAAAAAATGTCCAAAAAGCATCCAAAGCTGCTGAGGAACTTCACGTAACTGACATAATTTTTAGAGTTTTTTTGAAAGCATTGTTACTGATCACTAGACTCTTATGTAATTACCATGCTACAACTCTAATGAGCATTTTGTAATTAAGTAATAGCAAATAAGTACCTTTCTGAGATCTACATTGCTGTGACCAGGCTGACAAACTGCCAGCCAAATTATTTCAACCTGTCTGGGAAAGCACCCCTTGGTGACCTAGAAATCACACCGGTAATATTTTAAATGTCCCCGGTCACCTTTCTGACACTTTCATGGCCACCGGCAGCAGCTGCTCACACATCACCGGCCCAATGGGTGACGAAGCCGAGGCGCAACCAGAGGCCCAGGGGTGTGAGGGGCCCAGCCGCAGCCCCCCGGTCACACAAATGCCAGGGGACCAAGGCAAAAACCTGCTCTCACATCCGTTTTCTCCTCTACCTCCCTATTAGAGGCCGTTATTTCTTAATCACACTTGACTCTCATGATAATTATTGCCACCAGTCAGAAAGGTCAACAAACACAGAATGTATTTGTAAACGGTCTTTTCTAACAGCTTCTGTAAAGGCTTTAATTCAAAGCCCTAGCCAACTAAAATAAGTTTTCTTCATATACAGGCAAGAACGTCTCTGCACTAACACAACGTGCCTCATTCCAAGCCACATTATCTTTTCTCATGAGCTCCTCCCCTGGCGGAGCCATTTAGCCTTCCAGTACTTTCCATGCTCCGTATAAGCACTGGCTGGACCCGATGCCCTGTTACCTGCCCGAAAAGTCACTTCCAGACACGGGGATCAGACCTGTAAAAACCATCTTGCACACAAGTAATCTTAATTACTCTAAGATCATCTCTTTCTAAAAGACTTGCAGAACACAGCTCTTAGCATTTCCTTTTTCTAGTATGTTTAACCATACTGTGCATGCCTTTATGCAGCACGTAAAATCAGTGCTAGCTTTGCTGTAAATAAACATCTGCTTGCATCAGTACAGATTGTAGCCGTTAACTTCCCATCTCTCACAGGTATAGAGACATTAAATATTCATTTTGACTATCATGTTTTACAGCAACACGTATAACTATAACTTAAGAAAAGGACAACAATGGATCCATACAACTGAGCATGGAGACCACTAAAACTACTGTAACTGCTAGGAAATTTTTTTCTTTAAATAGCATACACGAATGCTCAGGAAGTTTTTCCCTCTCTGTTCCAGCACACAGCCCATGCCTACCAGTGCCTCGGGAAAGACCCAGGCCTTTAAAAGCAGCACGGTTTAGCACCTGCCAAGAACGACAGCGACAGCTCATGCCTGAGGGTGACCTCGAGCTTCCTTCCATGCTGTGTCCTGTCCGTGCTTACCCAAGGCCAATCTGTCTGCCTGACAGCATCCTGCAGATGTTAGGAAAAGCTTCCAAGCAAGAGGAAAAACGCCTGTGCTCAGACAGACCCAAGGCTAACAAAAGACCACCCTATATTAGAGCAATAATTTAAATGCAGACAAACTATAATGCTCATCTGAGCAACATTTTGATGACCTTTTCTTTGAGTCCGAGTAAGGTAGCTGGCATTAAATGCCTCATGTTATCTACCAGCATTCTCCACTTTCTTTAACAGCTTGTGATTTGTTTTGTTTTTAATGCAGTTTGGATTGAATCACATAGTTATATTTGCTGTTGCAGAGTACTGAATGAGGCCATCTGTGTAGGAGAGGCATGTAACCTGCTTTAATAAACATTCCAGAATAAGAAAACAGTGGGAAAGGAAGTTAATCCATTGCCAGTTTCACAGAAGACAACACAGAACAGTGTATGCACTCCAAAAATAAAACAGTCTCATGTTAGTTTGGTCACCAAAAAGAGCAGCAGCCAAGGGGCATTAAAGTACCAGTTTATTCCATCCCACCTTTAGGAACAGCGCACTTGATCAGAGCCAGAATTACGTGTTTATTACAGGTAAGACAGGACAACAGGCAAGTCAATTAGCAGGATGTTTCCAAGATGAATTGTTAGAAGAATAAAGTAAGACCACTAATTTACCCAAAACATACAAAAATAAACATTGACCAAATTGCTCTTAGCAATCCCAATGAGATTCTTAAAAGCACTGGAGACAATGGCAAGATTTCCATCTTGAACAAAAACCCTACACATCCAAATTGTTATTCACTCCGTTCTAACCTTAGGATCCCTTTCCACATCTTTAAGCAGTACTTTATCAGAAAAACTTTCTTTATAATTGTGATTCATTAAAATATAGGTAACTGTATACAGATTTGACCACCAGTTCACTGACGTATAGATGAAGTACTGCATGATTTCACAAACAAACTTAGGACCCAATTTTTAATGGAGAATAGATTTGCTGCCTCAGGCTAAGTTTTACAAGGAAAACAAGCCAGTTACTCAAGCCCCAGCTCATTTTGCATTCCAGTGGAGTTTTTGATAGAATCAATTAGTAGGTTTAATTATTGTTTTAAGAAAACAAACACAAAACCAAGAGCCCAGAAGAACATAAGTCTTCCCGGGCCAATTAGCCACGTTAAATTAAGACATTATTATTCTTGCATGTTTCTCCAAAACAAAATGAATGGAAGGGGAGAATTATTTGGTGAAAATACATTCAATTCTAGCAATTCCAGTGACCTTAATTTGAGGTCATTTCCATTGAGTAACAAAGCTGATCACAAGTTCTATAGCAGACACACAGGGAATGGGTGGGTGAAGTACAGGTATTTAACTTAAGATTTGTCTTCCCTTACGTGCACTTCCACTTCATGCACTAACTACACTACGTCATTTAAAAGCACATTCTATCCCCACCCATTTCATGTTAACTATAAAGTACACAAACTCTTGATCCAACACAATTGCCAACAAAATGCCAACACAATTTTCTCCAGCAAAAGTGTTAGAACTCTTTGTTTTGTGACCAAACGCCTCCAAGACATGTATTTAAGTGTCAAGGGAGAGATAGCCATGGAGGCACTGTGAAACCACTGTGAAACAAAGAATATGTATCATTAAAGTATTTGTTCATCTTCCTGATGCCTCCATTTATACAACCCTCATTATCTTCATCAAGGAAATACTGTAAATTCAAAACTTTTCCACTGAAGGACAATATTCCTTTTGTTCTGATATGGTCTCTGAAGGCAGCACAAGGCCCATTCATAGCCTCGACAGATCTTATTGAAAATTAATCTCACCTCAGGTCTAGGAATAGGTGTAGTGGAATCCACAATAACGAGAAGATACAAAATCAAGAGCCCAAGACCCAAGTTACCACAGGGAGAGTTCTAGTTGGCTACATCAAGAGCAGCAGAGATTTTTATTGGAGAAAAAAAAAATCACAGCAATAGAAAACTTCTTCCTTTGACTTCATTACGAAAAGGCTCCTGCAGACTCTGGTGACAATACATATCATATGTTTATAAATAAAATTCACATTTCACAGATGAAATTTTCATCTGTGCTCTACTTTCTCTGTATGATGAGGCATAAAAAAATTCCTTTCCATATCTTCTAGGAATTACATTGGGTGGAGCTGAAAAAGACACAACTCAAACATGCCAGAACAGCTTCCACTCAGCCTTACCTGCATTTCACAATCTGCCCGAAGATTAAGTTCTTCACAGCATTCCCTGGATACCCTCAAGAAGATATAATCTTTTGTTTTCTCTTCAATAGCTGCTTCATAAACCTTCTCTTTGGTTCCTTGGGTCTGTGCTGATTTCTCTTTAGTGACAGGCAATAAATAAACAGCATTGACTTTGGTCATCACCAGCCGTCCAGCCAAAGTGTCTTCTGAAAGCGTTTCAGTGAGCTTAAAGCGTCCAAAAAGTTGTCCATTTTGGGCATATTTTGCACCTCCAGAAACCCCAGTGAGCATGAAGCTTGCTACAATCTGCAATTGCACTTTTATGTTGAACCTAGGTAAGAAAGCATCTAGTTAGTGCAGAAAAACACTCTCAGATCTGGAGACTTCACACATTCAGACCAGAGATTCATTGCCTTAGACTCTGAGCATGTAACTGTTAAACAAACAAGTATAGCCAAAGGTAAAACAATCAACTTCAACAAAGCTTTAAAAAAAAAAAAAAAATGCTGTGCATGTCCCAAAGCAGTAAAACTTTTTATTTAAATAGTTTGTAAGATTATGTTATATCCCCTTATATTAGGTATTCAGGGAGAGACAGAAGAGTAAGAACAATCTCCTTCTAGAGTGTCTGGCTTGTTTTTAAAAGCATTTTTTCAACCTGATTTTAAAAATAACAAAAAAGAAATCTGTCACTCCTGTTAACGTTCTATCATCAGCAACTTTTTCCTGACAAATTACAGAAATAAGTAAAAACCAAAAGGTTTTCACAAACAAAATTTCTTGGAAAAAATAGTTTTCTTATCATACTCACCCTGTTTTATTTGATCTGTTCATCTTCTTAAAATTCATATTTTAAACTAATGAACTCATGGTTATAGTTTAAGATCTGTACTATCAGGGACCATAAGCCCCTAACAATGAAATCCAATATTTCACCTCTCTTGGAATTTAAACATTGAATATATTTTGCCATATTTGCCAAATCATAAGTCTTTCAGGAAAAAAAACCTGCAAGTTTGCCCCCTTGTGGAAACAGTTGCTTCTTTACATAATACGGGCAATTAAGTTAGATGCACATTTCACATTCCTCCACCTCAAAAAAGCAACAGATGTCATCCTACTGAACATGAATTCCTTCTGTTCATCAGTAACTGTAAAGGTTGCTCCATGAGCTACAGTTAAAGCAATCACTCAAAAGCATGTGCTTATAAGAAGATGTGAGAATTAGGTGAAATCCTTCCAATTTCTACATGTGCTAAAAACAAACAAAAAACTTCTGTGTATTAATGTGCTAGAATATTCTGAAGCACCCATCAGCAAATCAGCAACACCTAAAACAGCTCAAATCACGTTCATATAATTGTTACCATACTGTGTAGATTAGATTTCACAGAGTAAGAGCTCTGCATTGTTACTAAGATACAATCACGTGCTGTTGTGAATTTATTTTATAAGAACTCATAAAAACTTCCTAAAACTGAATCCCCAGGCTGCTAAAAATGTACCAGCTCATTCTCAAATTCTGATTTGTAGAAACTTGCTGGAAAACAGAAGCACTGCCATGCTGAGACAAATTATTGTCTTTATAAATGACTAAACTGATTCTATTGTGCTAAATGAGATTAAAAGTTTACAGATTATCTAACAATTTCCAGTGAGTAAGCTGACACCTTCTGGCAAGCTGTTAAACTACAAAATTGTCTGAGGATTTTATTTTCAAGTCAAAAGTTGCTTCTTCCATCCATTCCTCACCTTTGCTTTGAAGGTTCATTTAAAAAAAAAAAAAAAAAAACCTTTTCAGTGAGGTTTATACAAAACCAATACCTTTATACCGAGGAGATCTTATTTTTATTGGGAGGAATTTGTTTCCTCCAAGCACTGCAGAATTAAATCAAAGAAATATTTGAAATATCATGAATCCATCCAGTGGCAATGCAGACAATAAATTCCTAAATGGCAAGTAAAGCCATTCTGAACAAAGCCCCATATAACATTTCTTAACAGTAAATTGGACATATTTCATTTTACATTTATATCTGCAGAATTCAGACAAGGTGTACAGTATGACATTTACCTACTCATTGATAAGCTATAAGACATCGTAATGATAAAAACAAATTTATTTTCCATTAAAGCCAGTATTATAAGGCTGCACAGCCTTTAAAATAAATCTGTTCTGCAAGACTGGTAGCAGAAAGCGTGGAAGGAGCTCTATATTATCACACACTCACTAATGTTCATACAGGTGATGACCCAAAGTCTGAAACGTTATCCCAGAAACCAAGAAGTCATCAGCAGCATTGTTAAAACACAACAATCCACTCCGATGTGAACTGCAGACACTCATGTTATTCCAGTCCTGCCAGAAAAGACTGTGTTGACAACTCCACTGTTTTTATGAGATGCATACACAAACCCGTCAGAGAGTAGCAGCTCATCAACATTTTGACTCATGACACCACTTCAGAGATATTACAACCCACTTGCATTTGTATTTCTGGGCCCTCTTCTAGGCTTGTAACCCTGGCACCTCACTAGAGAATAGCATGTGTGTGATCTCAGCCACAGAGGAGCAGAAAAGTGTGTTAGTTTGAGCCTTGCTGCAATAAAGTGGGTCAGCTACAAGATCAAAAGAATATTTCTGTCATCAGCAGTATCAAAACAGAAGATTTCAAGAACATTATTAAAATTTACTTTTACTAATCTACCAGATTGAAAAAGAGCAGCAAAAACTTATCAGTGCACCAAAAGGGAAGCACTACAACGAATACACTCCTTATGCTTTCATTTCTACAGGCACGCTGCTGTGTGCTTTCCTATGAGGCACAGAACCGTAATACTTACTGTGAAAATTCACTCCGAAAAAATACTGACTACTTTTGTACCATATTTCATAATGTTTACTTTAAAGCCACTTTTGTTTTAAAAAGCCTTAGAAAAAAGTGTTTATAAATATGCATGATGGAGAACATTTCTGCATGCTGAGGAATCTTCAAGCATTATTCCTCTCTGTGTTAGATTCCAGCTCAAAAGCAGAACACAGCAGAGATGAAAGATACAAAGAAGAAGAGTTCAAATGTAGTGCACTTCACTGGAGATACAAAGAAAGAAATGGAAGCATTTTTCTGCCTTAAGAACATTAGAAATACAACTGCTAATGGCTGTATTACACAAACAATAAATGTATACCATATGCCTTTTACTAGGAACTTTTATTCAGAAGCTAGCTTTCAGCCTGTTTAGAGAATGAAATGTTAGCTGCCACCTCACCACAAGACCAGAGTTTGAGCCAAGCTCAATTCAACCTTTTTTTCTAAATAGAATTTTAAAAAGGAAAAAAAAAAGAAACCTCCCTGAATGACTTGTACACAAAGTTTTTATATATTACTTTGCTATAAATGATTTTACCAAGGAATTAAGAAAATTGATGCACTTCTTTTTCACAGAGAGACAAAAAACCTACAAGCAAAAATTATTGTACAGGTACTAGCAAAACATTGTACAACAGCTGTTCAGCAACTCCAACTGCAAGCAGACTGATATGTACAACTTGCTTTAAGTGAGCATCATTAAATTATATTAATTAACTGCTAGTCTCCTTCATCTAAAGTTTCTATTTTCACACTGATATTCAACTTTATCTCTAAGAAACAAGAAAATTTAGTATTTGATTAAACTTACATGACAAGTTAAAAAAAATCGTCATTATCATCATCATTTTAATAGGACAGTAACAAGTATCTAAGATATAATTTTGCAAATGTATTACTTACTTGCTAACTTCCTTATACTGTGCTATTTCCTCAATATAAAGGAGGTCATGCAACCGTGACTGATAGTTGGTCTTGGTCAATGATTTGTCCAGGACAGATTGTGTAAATAGCTGGTCAGCAGAGAGAGGGATTTGGTATCTGGTAAGAAGGCTCTTCTCCAATTCAGTAGTTTCATTAGGCTCAAATTCTACAATAGTCTTAGAAGTAGAATCCCAACGCTTAGCTGTGGTTAGTAGCTGTTGCCGTGCATGCATCAAGTATTCAAGATCTGGATATAGAGACGTAACAGGGAAAGGAAGTCAGTTCAAGCTCTCTCTGTTTTAAAAACAAACACCCACTACTAAAAATAATCCCATTAGAGAGAATGAACCAAGTGTAAGTGTCCTTTGCCTACAACAGATTTAGTAAAATCATTGCTAAACTTACCACCCTTACTTTTCAGGTGTACACAGAGAACAAGCAGGCTCTCAAATAAAGAAAATAAATAACCAGAAAACAAAATATTCTATAGCTAGCAAATAGAAAGCATACAGATGAACAAGTAAAGCACTTTTATTTAATAGAAAGTTGCAAGCAACTTTGAAGGATTTGCCATCACAATGTGCTTGTAAAGCCTACCCGCATCATCTCTCTTCAAAAATATAAGGTAATGAAGAACTTTACAAAATGTAATATGAAATTTAGAAGGTAACAAAAACAAGTCAATGAAATAGGCAGCAAGAAATCTTTGCAGCATTTTGAAAGCCTTTAAAAACAACAGATCTATAGCACCATATGTGCATTCTGAATATAGTTGTATCATATGTATAAAATTAGTTTGCCAGGCACAACTTTGGAAATGCAACCTAACATGATATTAAGTTTGAAAATTAACGTCAGGAAATTAATTTTTCAGTACACACTCATTTCAGGGACCTCGTAGGTTAAACAAGAAACAGCAGACCAAACGCTGTCTACAGCCACCCACTAACACAACAAAAAACATTGTGACACCAACGTTATACCATATCACATCAGTTCACGCATTTGGCATTTGCTATTCACAGTTTCTTTTTATTAGTGTTGGAAACATTAACCTCTTATATATAAATAAGGAATAAAAATCTGTTGCTTTGTTTTATCTTTCTTTTTCCTCCTTTCATTTTTTCCTTCTTCCTGCTCACATCCTAGTGCTAGAATTCTGTTATTTTGGTGTTTTTCTTTCTGAAATCTTAATAGAAAATTACCATACCCTATCCCACTTTCTTGCTTGTTGCCAAGTGACATAGTGACTTATATTTAGCTCTCTTTTCCCATAAGTCAAATTGCTTCCTTCTTTTCTGTACTTCTTCAACATCTTTCAATTTGTTGACATCTTTCTGATAACAGTTATTTCAGGAGTTGACAAAGAAGTTACTTCATAAGTGAGAGGCACAGCTCAGTTTCATAAACAATAGCTTACAAAGTACCATGTATTTTTTTTAACCTGAATACACACAAAGAAGTTACATTTTCTTTGCATTTTCCAAATTGGTGTTACAGCAAGTTGATTTACAAGCCTGAACTTTGCCTCTTGCCTTTGCCAACTCCCGTCAGACATTGCAAGAAAAAAAGACACCTCTCAGAAAGTCTTCTTTAATTAACAGTGAATTGTCACAGAAATGTTTCATCTTTCTACTGACCTTCTACATGCTTAACATTTTCATCAATCCAAGAATGCATATAAAAACATAAACATACTTTAACTTCCTGTGCTGCCCTTCAGACACATACTGAACTAGAAATTCCTAGCATTTTGACAAGATTAATCCTGATATGTGGTGCAACAGTCATAAGGCAGCTAACTCCCCTGAGCCCAAGCCAATTTACACATTCTGAAGCCTCAGTCCACTACTTGATATTCCTAACTGTGAGGATGAACAAAACATATAGTAATAGATGTTCAACAGCTGTTAATACAGATGCTGATCTGCACAGAAACATGAAAAAAGAGATTGCATGAAAAGTTGCCATTATTCAAAAAAATAAAATAAAATAAAATAAAAAATCATACATTACCTTCAGTTGAAGCAGCATCAATCATTACTCGTTGCATGAGGACTGGTTCTAATCCAAAATCAAACACAACAGTTTGGCGAAAAGTTCCAAAGATTTCCGTGTTAAAGGCTATACTGACTTTGTATATATAATGATCTATTCCATTCTGGACCATCTTTCCTCCTATCCATTCCTGACAGTTTTCTGGAACTTCTTGTGATACCTGGGTAGTGCTGTCTCCAGCAGATATTGCAACGATACTGAAATGTGGACGATGGGCATCATAAAGCAATGCTACTCGATACAGCATTCTTGCAGGCTATAAAAAAAATGCAAGGGTTGAAACGAAGTGTGTTGGAAAACCGAAATTATTTCGGGAATATGTTCATTTGCGATCAGACAATAAGAGCTTATAAGAATTCTCAACTTGATAAAGCAGGTACAAGTACTGCCTGCTTTCCAGAAATCAGGGTACTCAACACATAATCACCAGGGCTACTGGAGAAGGAATGGTGCTAGGGAATTACTTTATTTTAAAAAGAAGTATTACGCAATTGAAATTTTAATCACAAAAGGCTACGGACCACATTCTAGTTTTTATTATCAACTCAGTGTCAAAAGATAAGTTATCCTACCTTACAAGTGAGAGCAAATGTCCACGTCTGATGAGACTTTTTGGTGGTAACAGTTACTGATAGCTCAGGATTATGTTCTACTCTCACTCCTTCTATACTTTCACTAAGCTAGATTAAAAGAAAAAGAAGATAATATTAAACTTCTACAGACAATACCAAAATAAAAGCATTTAGGAAAAGGTATTTTTGAACAAAAAGAGAAAAGAATGGCCTCCCAGATTGTGTAGGATTGATGCAAGTCCTGTGTATCAATTAAATAAAATATGTGCTACTTCAAAGATAAGCAAGACAAATCCTCTAGATCATATCGTGTAAGGAAGGAGTACAACTGTTTATGGACAATTAACCACAGGACTTAATTTTCAAAAAACCAACTTAGTTGTAGATGTTTAAAGTAGAACATGATTTCATTTGTAAAGAAGGATCTGATACAACGAGGCCCAAAGACTGTATTTCCAGAAGGCCCCAGATCTCAATGACATCAATGAGAATTCTAGAGGCACCAGGACACTAGAATGAGGCTTTCTACTCATTAATCCATTTTGCAGAAAGTCCACTCTTCCCAGACTTTAATCAACAATAGATGGACCGAAAACTCCTTAGGGTCAGTGGTAAGTAGAGCTGGTCGAATGTTGCAAAAACATTCTTTGGAATTCCAAACAGCTGCTGAGTTTGATCATATCCATACTCGCTCTTCAGGATTCAAACTTTTTTGAACACTGGGGATTGGCTGTTCTTCGTAAGAGTGCCTGCAGCTACAGGCAAAGAAAAAGGAGCCATGTACAAACAGTATTGTCCAATAAGTCATGAAAGCTTCACCATTTATTGTTCTCCAGTTTAAAAAGTTTTGCTATCCAGTCAAAGAACAGAAACAATACCATGAGACTTGGCTGACTCATCCTGCACTGGGAATAGTACATATGCAAAACGAACACTGTGATTAACCCACAAGCTGTAATTCACAAACTCTTCCTTGAATTCCTGAAAAGAATGAGTACATTTGTAGAAATCAGACCAAGTCTCTGGTATCTTTGCAAGAGGACACAGGACAGGACTGAAAGGGGAGCAAATTGGTTTGACAATTTCTTGGGAATGAGTAATTCGACCAGCTCTGATAGTAAGGGCCAAAAACAGGCTCATCTGTTAGTTTTAAATATGAGCACATAGGGAAGTAGCGTATTTTCTTACCACTTTCTCAGGAGATAACGAATTCATCCATTTCTCAATCAAGGTTTCCATATAACTGCCCGAACACTGTTTGTTTTCCTTCTGCTGTTTTAATCTGATCAAGCGGGAAGCATATCGTTTTTGCCATTCTGTTAGCTCTTCCTGGGAATGTGCTGAAGTACACTGTGCACCGTACCTGCAGATCCCTTGCTCTAAAAATCTACATAAAATAGGAAAAACGATTATGCCTTGAACGTTTTGGTCTCCAATTAAAAAAAAAAACGAAATTTATCAAAATTTTACTTTTAAAGCCAGAAGGACATTCTTGAAGTTTCTCTCTGAACTAAAGGCAGTTCTAGTCCATGGGAACTAATTTGGAAATATATAAATGTACACAGCTTTTTGGAAGAGAGGCAGCAGCCTCTCTTACTGCTAAGTAAAGTATATCAAATTTCTTTGAAACATATGGGGACACAAGTCTTCGCACGAAATTTCCAGCTTCAAAGAAGAAGAATCAAGTGTTTGTACAGCAATTAACATGATGAGATCATGGACCATCCCTGAAATTGCTAGGCACTGTATTAACATGAATAAAATGCTGTAATAAGGGAAGATATAGCATAATTGCCTCCAATAGTTAATGCTATTAGCTGTTAAGTGCTCATTCAGCAGTTTTTCCCAGAGCAACAGTGACATCACGTGGTCTTTTCTATTATATACACCTACACAGAAATGATCTCTCAAGGAAAAGGTTTAATCCTCTTGGTGAAGAGTGCAGGAGTCTGAAAGGATCTACTCCTTCCAGAGGTTATGGATTTGTTAAAGAAGTCCATTTTTCATGTAATAACACATGCTGTTGCATCGAAATTAACAATATTCCTAATGTCTATGCACAATTTAAGCATTCTAGTTCTCAGAATTTATTGCAAATGTTGGCCAATTATTACTTAAATGCCTATATAACTTATGAACTACTTTTTACAATTAAATGTTGTATGAAATTTAAAAAACACAAAGTAATATCTGCACTTTCATTGTTCTTCAGAAGTGAAGCCCTTAAAAAACAGATTACAAATCAAAGAATAAAATGTTTTTTGTTTGTTTGTTTTTTCCTGTGTTTTTGCTTTGTTTTATGTAAAGGTACTCAGGAAGCATTGGAGATAGAGACCAGGCCAGCAGGGTTTTGATTCGTCTGGTTTGTGTGTTAAGATAAGCATCATACTTATCATAAATAAAGTCAGGAATGCTGATCTCTGTCAAGATATTAAATTGATGCTAAGTCTGTAAACGTAACTGTACTTGAATTTCACATAGATACCAATGTATATACTTATATTAAGAACCTCTTCCTACACTGATGAGTTACTGCAAAAGCAAAAGGATGCACCAAGACTACATGAATACAGAAGTGAGCACCCCACATCAAAGAACACAGCAGAACATCATCAGTGACTGAATAACCTTTCCACAGTAAACATATTACGTAATGTAAAATATAATGGGAACTAGAATGTGACTTTGAGCTATCTGACAAAAACAAGTAATACCTGACTATGACATGAAAACCTTGCAGCAAAAGTACTTGGATATCCAGGACACACTGGCATCACTGATTGTAATTTAATTTAGCATACACATTTCTTAAAGGAATGGTATAACTATTTAAAGGTTTAAGTGCCCAAATGGCAAATAAAATAAGCATGATGTATACTAGGTTATTACTAGAGGTGTTCTCAAGCTATGCTGCTTAATATCTTTGAAATCAAAATATTTTTCTTGGTAGTCAGTCTCAACGTTGAATTGTACATTTTTAAATTCAGCATTGCACTGATGTATTAAAATGCTGAAGTACAATTATGATCTTCATGCCCCAAAGTAAATGGAGCACAAGCATAAAATAAATTGTTGACCTGTTCTTATTAGCTATCCAGCAGACTTAAAGTGTTTTTGCTTTTCATTATTTAGTAAGAAAGCATATTACCTTAAAAAATTGTCATCATTATGCAAGTTTTCCAAATTTTCAGAGTTAATAGACACTTTTTTTCCCTAAATGCTTAGTTTCTTATTTAGCACAGCTGCAATTCCATAACTTCATTATCCACAATAAATATGATGTACTCCTACTGCTTTATGGCACACAGGGGAAAAATAAACCACAACTTCAAAAATCCATATTCTCTACTTGTAACTGCCCCCTTATAAGGAAGCTAAAATATTTAATCCATGGTTGGAATGCTACTGTTCGTATGGATTTGCTGAGTAAAAGCACGTCCTTCTCACTGTAAGCATAAGCAGTGTGAATAAGAAAGTAACCAGTAAAGCTCATTACAGCTTTTGTGGAAAAATGTTTCAGAACAGAGGTTGGAAACACGGTATGGATGCTGCTCAGACAGTCATCATGGATTATTATTTTTTTAAATGTTGATTATGCATAAGATCTGCTAAAAGTCAACAGTTAGCAGGATTTAGCAACTCTAGAAAATCACACCCAATTTCAGCAGATTCAGTTGTATCAACTAAAAAGCAAGTCGTATTGATAATAAGGTATAAATTACAGATATGGCAGAATGAGGTGCACAATAACTGTTTTTCACCATATTTATTAACTGTAACTATGTATGTAATACTGTGTTATCAATATAAACCACAGGAAAATTTGACTAGTGGACTGCAAAAGCCAAGAAGAAACTTCAATACAAGCACAAGCACTTGGACTTTCAGCAAAGCAATTCACCTCTGTGTATATGAATTTAGGCAAAATGGACATAATGAGATCCGGAGGGAAAGTGCAAACATTTTTTATCTGAAGATAAACCTCATCTATCAGCAATGCCCACTTATCCAAAGGCATGCACCCTATCTACTGCCAAAGTGCTTCAGCCTGCTAACTGCTGTCTGCAGAAGTGAACTTGTCACATCTCTGGAATTATACAAATTAGAAAAGGGAGGGGAAAAAGACAGATGCTGCCCTGTCACCAGAAAAATGTTGCTCAAACTACTCATGACAACAGAGCTAGTGATTTCATTTTACAGAAAAAGTGAGGTGCCTCTGCATCTACTGACCCATCCAAAAACCTGTTAATTAATCAACTCCTGCTCTAACAAGTACCTTCATGTTCCTAACCTCCTAATCATTCTGTTAGCAGCTTAATAAAAGAGGAAGTGTTATGATGCCTTAGAGAATGTTGGTATAAAGCATTCAATTTACCTTTTACATAGTGTATATTCTTCGCTGCTTGTGACTCCTCTGGGTGGAGGGCGGAACTGCCAGCCATCCCGGGACCCTGCGGGGTAGTCAAAAGTCAGGTCACTTGTCTAATGGCCAAGTATTTATGAGTCTGGTGGTAACTGTCCAAGGAACCATGTCTTTAAACATCAACCCAAATTGTATGCACAGCAAAAAAACATCCACCAAAAAAAATAATTTCTACTCCCTAACAAATTCATTTAGAACAAAGTGTTAAAGGGTATGAAGGCAAGTTTTCAACAACTTGCAGAATGGAGCAAGCTCTGTTACAACACTGACCAATAACTAGAAAAATAAACTTTTGCCTTCAAATTCAACCAGTGATGACATAAATTCTACCTCAGTCCCCAGAGTTCATTGAGATAAACAGTCAAGCCTGTTTTCTCCTTTCTGACTCTTTTCCAGTGCTAAACATTCAGCATAATCTTCAAGTCTTCTCACCACAAAATGAAGGAGCTTTAGAAATGATTTACATACCTTCTTCTAAATCTTCTACATGATATCCTGATGGTACTTTACCAGCTGCCTACAATTATTAAAAAAACAATTGTAAAGAAACACAAAACAATTTCATCAAGAAGAACTACTTTGGCTTCTTTGCTTTTAAAAATGTGTTTCAGAAGGATCAATAAAAAAACATTCAGAAGTCTGACATCACTTCTAGTTACAAAAATATTTCCTAGCTATTAAATTGCTACCATTGATAAAAAGATTCTGACAGGAACACTGAGTCCACTCATCTTTAAAAGAAAATTTTAGAGGGTTCCACTCTGTGATCATTTTAACATGGACTGCAATCAAAATTTAAAAGGTCAGAAGTCTAAGCAGTACTGAGATGTCTTTCATCTTTCAACTTACATTAAAAGTAAAACCCAAATCAATCAGAAAAAGACAATAACTAAATAATATAATTTAAATGCTTTGAATTCTTTCTACTCACTACTTCAGCCTATCAGCATGTTTCACTATTTTCTCATATATCATGCAAAAATGGGATGAAAGGCAGCTGAAAAGGTAGGTGGTAAAGACCAACACACCAGTGGAAACTACACATCTGAACCAGTATGCTCACACAGCCCCGATCTCCCAGGACACATCAAAACAAGCTTTTCAGCTGCATCTGCTACTACTCGTTATTTTCCAGTAAAGTGCTCATTATTACCTCTGTTTCTGCAAGAAGTGTTTTCAGTCGTGTCAGATCTTTAGTTACCATCCCGTTCTGGGGGGAGAAGGGGAGGAAGAAAGAATATTAATTTATCAAACTTTCACATACATTGAACAACAGCAAGAAAGTTCATTTCCACCACCACCACCAAGGAGAAGGGCAACAAGGAAATACAAATTTGACTTACAGGGCAGTGTTTTAAATGACATACTACTACATAACACTGAGCAAGTGTTATGGCAAAAAAGGTGAATTTTACCCTGGCCAAACACAGCACCAGATTTACAGCAAATATCCATATAGGACAAGCATACGTAGAACAACGTGGAAAAAAAACTCTTACAAAGTCTGGCTGCCACCCAAAACATGCATTAATAGCTACAATACATATTAAATGCTATCCTCCTGAGCAATACTCTACATGCGAGGTGGCCCTGGAGGTGCGAAATCCCGATGGACAGGGGCTCTATGCTCTAGATCTATGCTCTTAGCTGCCAGCCTGCTGGGTGACCTTAAGCAAGTCACTTCAAATCTCCATGCCTCAGTTACCCATCTGCAAAGTGTTGATAGTAATACTGCCTGCCTTTACACAGCGCTTTATAAGCTACTGACAAAAAGCACTATACATCAGCCATGTGCTGCGGTTACTGAAACACTTCGTCTCTGAAGGAATCAATAAAATGAACTGTCATTGCCGTTGCAGCAATGGATTCATTTCTTCTTTAAGGATGTATTTCACAGATTACTGATTTCTACCGTTTCATAACTCTTTCTGCTCTGATGTAGACTATGTCATTTTCAGAGCTTTTACTAAAAAGCAAAGATAAGCCATGCAATGAAAAATAACTGCAGACCCAAGCACATCTGAATTAAGTTCTTTCAAAAGTCAATTTAGCCGAAATAGATAGCTAGTGTGCAACAATTTCACACTCGCATAAGGCAAAACTTTGAAGAACAGAACCTAGATCTGTGTTTTTATTTCAAAAACTCTTGCAAGTCTTTAATCAAGTCCCACTGCATGTGCTAGATTTCTCCACATTTTGACTGTGGTGCTACTGAGCAGCAGAAATTACTGAAAATTTATACACTCAGAAATTCACACACTCAGGTTTTTTTTCAAAGTGATTTTTCACTTCTTCAGCAGAAAGGTTGCAAACTGAACGTGCTGAGCTTAAATGTATTAATGCATAAATAAAGTTACCAAGAATCATTCTCTTTAGTCACTGGGGAGGAAACTGGATGGATTCCAGCTCTTCACTAAATTCATTCCAAAACTTCATTTCATTCCTCCTCTCACACACTGACAGAAGTCAGTAAGTTAGTTTCTGATTTTAATATTCCCACTGAAAACAGTGTCTAATGACCTGAAGGTTGTAAAAACTTCTTAAGTTCTGCTTTGGGAAAAAACTCTGGAATTATATACGAAGATACCTTTCTTTACACAACAATAGTTCCAAACAAGCCTGTACAACACCGCACATTTCCTACGATAAGGAGCTTTTGGCTATTTTACTAATTTTTTTTTCTGAAGGCAAGTTTCCTTTGATCTCGCTCACAATTTTTCGATGATTTTTTTTCATTAGTAAACACCAGCTAGACAGAGGAAAATCTTTTATTTGCATAAACATAACTAACGGCAGGGGAGAGAGAAGAATAAAATTCAGGATGTATTCTGGACAGACAAACAGAACGCTCCCTCAGAATCACCCCACCGATTAAGTTAAGCACCAAGAAAATTTCAGCTCATTTCAGGTCCTTTCCTAGGTGAATATCTAATTACTGAACTGCACAATCATTCAGTGTTTCTGTATCTTTTGGCTCAATACTTTTTTCAGGAAAAAAAGATAATTCCTAAGCGTCTTGTCAGGAAATTGATTCTGTAAAACTAATAAAGTAGCAACACAACTGCTGTAATGTACAGAAAAAATTACAAGTTACATTTAAATAATACCAACTATGATAGATATTTAATCACTTAGCAATGTGTAATTACAAGGCAACACTTATGCATCGATACACCTCAAAAGCAAACTCATTCTCCCTGCTTTTACTTCCCAACATCCAGTTTCAAGGTAATGGGCTCTCCTACAATTTCTGATGTCACTTCCACATTCCTCAGTCTGACAGGAGCTGCTGTTGGCTGTGCTAAGACCATTTTTCTGGATTTAGCACCACCAGCAGTTCACGGTGAAGAACTGCTTATTATTTAACCTAGATTACAGAAATTATTGTGATAGCATCCTTCGGAGACTTACCTATGTCCCTACTTTTCCCTATGTGAGTAGTCACATAAGTGTTAAAACTGTTAATTACATGTATGGGGTTAAGAACACCCTTGAACTGTCAAAGCTTGTCAAGGTAAAATAGAAGCTTTAAACTCCAATCTTCATCTTGCCTTGAAATGCAAGGCTTTCCTGTTTTCTTTGTTTTTATCCCTGATAAACTTATTGTGAGCTACTTATTTAATAGTCCTATCAATATTCTTTGTGCTTCAAAGGCTAAACTTAAGTCGCACACAAAATGGTGTCAGGTGCAATCCAAACGGGAAAAAAAGGTTTGAAGTTTACATTACTTTATTACATTGCCCAAATACACAAATTATTTTGCATTTCTTCATGATTCAGAGCCAATACCAAAAAAAACTTTTCAAAAGTTGTACCAACTCCAAAACACTGGCAATGCAACAACAGTATCTTTATTAAGTATGCATGCCCATAGACTTATCTTTGTCTTTTCAATAAAAAACATTTTTGTTGCAACCTGTCAGACAAACACATGTTCAGAAGTTTGTTATTAAATACATCCAAAAGAAAAAAGGAAACAGAAAACTGCTTTCTAAGTTATGTAGCTTACAGCAAACACACTTACCAGTGATTCACCCATCAGTGATTTGGAAAGAACATTAGACACAATTTGCAGCTTCCCTTTAAGATGCATGCAGCAGAGCACTGCACGGAAAGATCCATCTCCCTTGGCCAGCCCCTCTCCCAGCACTGCAACACAAATCAGCAAGTATTAGCTTCATCACAGCATGCACTTAAATAAAGCCTACAGTTTTCCTTCACCTTTGACATGAAAATAATGTCTGAAACTTGAGTTAAGTCCGTGGCTTCCATGAAAGACACGGCTTGGATGGAAAGGACGTATTACTAGCTCGTGCCTAATATTAATTTGAAACTTGTCTCACACCATCTAAGAAATGTTGTACATGAGCTCAAAAAAAAAGGTTGTAAGGTTTACATGCTAAAATAGACAAAAATTAAATACGGGAAGGGTAAATTCAAATATTTGACGCAGGCACAAAGGACCTCCTCTTCACAGAAAGGGTACAAAAAGAAAAACCACCAGCAACCAACAACCTTTCAGTAACACAAACATGCTCAGGAAGATCCATTCATGCTCACAAAAAGCATGCCCTGTAGTTTCCAAATATAGCAAACCTCCTCGTGGTCAATTCCTGTTACTTTAAAAGGGCTTTTATTCACTTATGCTGTAAAGTGCAGGATATAGGAACGATTGTTTGAGTCCAGAAGTTTACAAGCTCCATGTAACAGAAAACTTTCCTAATGTTTTCTACCACTGGATCAGATAGCCAGCCAAACAGACACTTTCATTGACACTTCCAATAGTGAAAGGATTTATTTCATGATACAGTCGGGCTTCAGACAAGGAGGCATAACACTTAATCACGTATATTAACTGCCCAGAAAAAGCAGTGCCCTTCTGAGCGACTAAAAGGCCAGTAAAGCTATGCACATGAGCTGAAAAGGAGTCCGGGACAGTTGTTTAAAATTACAGAATTAAAATATGTATTAGTGTTATTGCAGGCAACATCAACATCTGTGTTTACACTGCTACTCATGCAGACCTTCGATGCAAACAGCTTGCATTAGTACTAACACCACAACTTCAGCATTACATTTTAGAATAAATCAAAGCTTCTCACTCAACGGACATTCGTGTCATTAACAAAAATCTTATGAAACAACAGAAAAAAAGGTAGCTCCACAAAAACACTTACATAAAAACAACCAGACATCCCTTCAAAACGAAATGGTGACTAAATGCTGTTTACAAAGCACCACAAAGATTACTCTGAATTCACCACTCTGATGATACTGACCACAGCTCCAAAAATAGAGCCTACTTCCCAAATCAGAAGCAGCAGCACCAGAAATAGCTTTAGCACGTTGGGCAGTTTGCTATTTTAACCTCAAAGCCTAGATGTCCAATTACGATATTTCGTAGCATTAAGCAGCCAGTACTACCAAGCTAAAACATGCAGTTTGCATATAAAAAGTCACAGCACACAAACTAATTTATTTTGTTAGAGATTTGTGGAATAATTTAACAGATTCTAAGTTATCATCATTCCTTACAACAGCGCAAGCACTAAGGAACATTTATTTCTCAATTTATTCCAAAATATATTTATCGCTCAAGGTTAAAATAAAATAGCCACAGGAATGCAACACATCAAGACTTATAAGAAGATGGAACAGCAGCTTGAATAAAAATATTCTCTTTAAAACAAGTTGTGAGCATCAAGGAAATACAGTTAGTCCGTATTAAGGTTCTTTCTTCCCAAGGATATTTCAAAGAAAACTAAACCCAAGAACTTTCAGGATCATAAATGACACAGATACTCTGAGCTGTCAAATGCTGGGCTACAATCAATAACAGCACAACACAGGAAACCCCAATCAAATTGTTAATTTTTATTTAATGAGTACATATAGACACACGCACACGTTTTATAGGGAAATAATATGGTGTGAAGTTGACAAATGTCTTCAGTTTTAGATCTGGAAAAAATAAGTGCAGAACATGCTGGGATGAATTAAGGAAATTAACATCACACTGGTAACAATTTGTTGTTGCTTATATACATTTGAAAGCCAATTTCTCTACTTTTTTCACATCAAAAAAGTCGAGATTGGTGTTCCTATTCTACTCGCTTCTACGTGCATCCAGCGAGAGAAAGAAAAAATACAGTTAATGCTACTGTTCCTTTGAGATACTGACTTCTGACACACAAGCCAAGAGAAGAAAAAGGCTCCACGGATGAATGTCAGCTACCCTTATGACAAACCCATCAGATCTCATCAATGAGAACACTATTCATTAAACAGAATCCCACTTCCTACCTCCTTCAACCACCATTCATCTTCCCATATGTCTCTCTCTGACTTTTATTTGCCACCATAAAAGACAACTGTGAGGTTAGTCAGGATATTGCACCCTTGGCACGTATCACCAGTTAGAACAAGAAGCAGCTTTAACGACAACAAACCTATTTTAAGAATGGCATTGATTAAGCAACGTTCAGCCTTTTAAAATTTGTTTAAATGTTTTCTACGGGGGAAAATTACACCTACTGAAATTACATTTACTTCTCCTAGTTATGCTCTGTGAACCATCGCAAGCATTCTGCAGAACCCCACAAACTCCACAGCCTACGACTTGAGCATCAGTGACGACAAATGCACTTAAAAACAAAACCAGCAAACAAAAAACCACCACAGTGTAAAGGTTTTCATTGCTAGTGCAGGAATGTCCCAAGAGGAATCACACAGTCCATGCAACAGAACTGTGGCTTCGGGAAACTTCCCTTCCTTTAAAATTGGTGAATAGTTAAGGAAATAAAAACTGAAAGGTGGGATCTGCCCTGCTTTTCCTTCCAAATCTAACTGATAAATTCTGATCCAATGTTTACCAAGCTCAGCAAAGAGTTCTCACTAAGCGTGGAGTCACGTTCACTATAAATCAGCTACAAAATATTAGCAAGGTTGGTTAATTCCTTTAAAAACATCCCAATTAAACAAGGATTCAAAACACAGAGGACTCAAATGTGACACAGGCACACGTTTGAAACCTTTAACGAATAGGGATGAATGTAAACACATCCTTCCTTCTCCTCCTCCCCCCCCACATCAGCACCTACAATACAAACCTAAATATCAACCAATGCCCCTAGGAAGGAAGATGGAACAAGCAGCTGGCTTTACCACCATAAAAATCCAAACACTATCAATCTGCCCTATATCTGTACGCTAAAATTAGCCAAACAGCACCCTTACGCCAAAGGCAACTGTATTTTAGTTCTGGTACTTAAACATGAGTTACAAAATCGTGAGATCTCCTTAAAAAATAAAGTAGAAAAAAAGTTTTATAAAACAGATACATAGTTTTAAACTAGCAAAACATCCATTGTTAGCAAACTAACAAATCTGGGCACCAGATTTTAAAATTCAGACAACTGACTGCAATTTATAACACTAAGGAATAAAAGAAAGAAAGAAGCATACCATGCCTACAGTCTTCATCTGCTTGCCCATACTTTTTCTGAAAGGTAAAACACGAAAAGTTTAAGAATAGCATTATTCCAGTCAGCATAAACAACTACATGCTTCAACTAGAAGTTTCTTAAAACTTTTAAGAACCCATTACCTCAATTTTTGCCAGGGTAGAACATGTAAAAAACATCAGTCACATGCCAAATATAATATAATGAATTCTTAGAAAGCTGACCTTTTCCTCAAATTCTCAGCAAATGGACATTCTAAAAGAGGTACACGAACGTGCAAAGCTATATGCTTACGTATGTATTTTGTAGGTGGCTCACAACACCTAGGAAAAAATATAAAGGTTTTCTTTCTAGACACTGTTTTTTAATCTTGCACTAATACGCTGTTGGAATTTGTAAGGTGTACTTTATTTTACTCCGTCTTATCAATGGTGATTTAAAACAATACTTCTAGTAAAAAAAGAAGGAAAATTAAGATTTTTTAAGAAAAAAAAAAATCTTTAATTATCTACGTAATCCAAGTCCTTAATGAAAAGGTTTTGATTACAAGAATTTTCCAAAGCCCCTAAAGGCTCACTGCCTTTATTTCACTATGCTGAACATTCAGAGAGGTGCCTCATAACATTTTCAGAGGCATCCAGGTCAGAAATGCAGAACTGCTAAGCCTCTAACTGTGTATTACCCTATGTAAATAATTTTGAGAAGTCAATCTGTAGTAACACAACTTCCAATTAAAAAAAACAACACCTTAGTTATTACTGAATCTCTTCCCCCTATACGATAGGTCACATTTTAATTTAAGAAGTTTTACGATTCTCGTTTTGCTCACGGAATAGTCAAATTCAGCTATCTATTTAAAGAAAATTTTAAAATGCTGCTTAATCTGATGGGCATGACTTAATTTAAAGCTGCCCAGCAAGGTCTTACAGCTTGGCCACACTTTTCCACGTGGGATGAAATGGTTCATACCCACAGTATGTGAAGATTCAGGGTGGAGATGGCCCTGTAAACCTGTAATAACATTCTCAAAACAGAAGGGTAAGGAAAAATGTAGGTTAAATCATATTAATCACTCTAATGTCTTTTCTGTTAAGAAACTGTAGCACACTAGAGTGTTCAAGGAAGGTCATGTTTTTGGTTAACGGGATCACCTGCAATTCAGGGATACACTTCTTGCCTTGAATTTACAAACTTCACAAAGCTCACAGTTCCCACATTTCTATTAAAAACCTGCCAGAGACTAAAGTAAACTAAAAGTTACGTCTTTCACCAGACATGCTCTAGACTAGCAATGGAAAGCTAGTATGTGATCAAATATTAAAAGACTACTGTTAGGCTATGCAAAGGCAGCTAAATTAAGTATGAACTGGTTGCCTGAATTCTGGTGTTTCTTAATATTTTTTTGAGCATCTAGAGTTGTAACCTGAATTTAATGCTCTTTAAAGATAAGGTAATTTGGTATGTAATTCAGCATAATTATATGAACATAAATACTCTAAAACTAGTGATTTTTCCTTCCTGGAATATATTTAAGGGTGTTGTTTTTTTTTGGTGTGTTTATATATATTTTTTAATTTATATATTTTCTTCTCCATTCTTTTAGGGAACTGTGATTCAGACCCAAACTATTTAGAAGTCCCAATCTTGAAAAATAAACAGATCACAGAAAACTACACAACAGAATCCTCAAACATGTTTTAGCAAGAAGAATTCTGTGGCAAACCAACAGGCCAACTACAGGCAAACGCTGAATTTTACTTAAATCTTGATGGCACAAGATACTCGATTGTCCTTTCCAGTTCACTAGATACTATGAAAGAGTCACACTCACAAGTTGTAAAAAGGAAGCAATTCTATACAGAAGAGTCTCGATTTTGATGCGGTCGATTTCTGCCTGGCATGCCTCCGGGAGGTGAGCTGGGGGGTACTGGCTGAGGGAAAGGAGTGCCTCTGTGCAATGCTTCACTGCCACTTCATAATCCTGCTGCTTAAGGGATTCACATGCTTGTTCACATGACTTCTCTGGTCTTCTGTCTGCCATGACTCAGGGACAGAAATCCTAGAGTGGGGGCAGAGGGGATGACAAAACGTTGGTTAGCTGCATGATGGCAGGGACAAGTTGCCAACCAACTTCCGATCCCACCTCAAGGTGCTGCAGCACATCCCCGCCGGTGTATGCCACCTCCGCTCCCTATCCCCCTCTACCTGATCTCTTCCCCCTCTTTTCTCCGTGCTCCTACTTCCATCCCTTCTGGCTCTCAGTTCTGAGTCTAATTCAAGACCACAGTTAAGCCCAAAACTGACTGTAAGAAGGAAGCGGTGGTTTTACGGCTTTACACGCTTTGCTGGTGGGTCTTCAATGCGAACATAACCGCTATTTTGGAAACACCTCATCCATCCCTTCCCTGTTCCCCGACTCCTGCTCTGGCAGCCACCTCCACTCCCACAGCATCGCTCTCCCACCCGAGGGCGAGACGAGGTGTGGGATGGATGAGCACGGACAGGAGGTCAACAACAAACCTCCGTCGGGGGCTTTCTTTTCGTTGTCTGAGCAAACCCTGCCACGCCACCACCTCCACGCCCCTTGCCAACAGAATTTCTTGAATAATTTTCCAGTTAATATTGGAGAGGATGAGGAGGGAGTGAAGCAAATGTGATACAAATCTGTGTAGAAGACAGACACCCGCCAATACACTGCGACAAGTGGTTATCCACAGCCTGAACCACCAGTAGAAAAGCAAAACCGTACTATAATCCCCTTTCATATTATCCCTTCATTGATATGTTTAAATAAATGTTGTGTCTCTAGGGACACTTCAGAGCTGACTTGACAAAAAGGCGTTCTGGTAACTGGAACAGGAAAACTCGAGAGTTCTCATGTGGTCTGCTAAGAGCAGCACGCTATCAATCTTTACGATGATCCATCAACTGTTACGGTCATCGAAAATAACTAAAATAACTCTTCCTTCCAAAGTCTGTTGCTAAAGACTTCCTTTATACTTCATATTTGTATATTTTTTAAGCAATCTAAGATCAAGTAATTTCCAGGAGTCAATCTGAGAGTCAAATAAACACAAGTTCCATACAAGAAAACCTCTTCGTTATCCCACTTTTCTCATTAACACGTAACTAAGCCAATATACAGTAGAAACACACACAAAAAGTTGAATTTATTCTATGACAGTGCTCTATGTGCTCAACACCATTCCTAAAACTTGATTTCCAGCATCACAACACAGACATGCAAAGGAACGCTGACTTCTGCAGACAATTTTGACTTAAACCTTATTCTCTTTTACAAATTTACACTGGTGGACATCAGAAATTTTTATAAATCTTCCCAAAGGTGGAGGAACACAAGCATGAAGTAGGTTTTGCATTTCTGTGCGTGAGAAAAGTCATTTATGGAGTAAATTATATTAACATTAAAAGCACTTGGATCACTTAAACAGGCACATATTTTTAATTATACAAATGTTAGGTATTGTTATACTGTTTATGAAATGATCCTTTCTACACATGACTAAAAGTTTTACTAAAATTTGATGCCACGGAATTTTACAAACCGAGGGTTTGCTTCCCAGTAACACAACAGTTAACTGAAGTTTTTCTCACATGCTTTGTTTTCCTCCTAAGGGACTGAAAAGAGAGGATTTCATGAACTCTGCTGTATTTTTGATTTCCTCACTTCCCGGCTGACATAGAACCAAAATTCCTTTGACCAGAAGTCTCCGCAGAGCTTCTGTGTGTTTATTCCAGCAGAAGTATTTATACACACATCCTACCCTAACGGACCTGGCCAGCATAACCAAGAGGCATTTGGAAGCTGTGCTACCCAGCCCCCTTTTGCCCCAGCATGGCACCACATAAAAAGAAAAACATGGTATTTATCAATCGTCCCATGCTGGCTGTTGCACCAAATACTGAACTATTTCAAGGAGAAGTCAGGTTTTACAACCCCAGCAGCGGCCTACTGTACTGCAGAGGCTGCACAACTTCTTTTGGTCAATTTGTACACTTAGAGGGCATGTTAGGGGACATCACTGACCTTAACGTGATCCTCAGGTTGTTGCTTATGTGGAGTTCAGAGCAGTCAGGACCAGGCTGTGTGGATAACTGTGCTAAACTGAGTCACACCATCAGTATTTCAGAGTAACTTCCAAGATACTGAAGCCACAGAGCATGGGATGTACCAGGCAGGGAGTTACATCCTCCCGGCTTGGGTCCCCCGAGCTGCATCTAATCTAGTGACTGAGACTTAAATCGTGTGAATGTGAATTAAAAACATGCCTTTTTAAAATCTAGTCTATTATACTACCCGACCTACCCATGCTTAAAATTATTTCAGAACATTTAATATTTTAACATCCAAGGAAAGGAGACACTTATTAAGGGAAAATCATTTGGAATTCTACAAGTGTTTCTTGGTTTAAAATTTCAAATGTAAAACTGGAACTTCTACACTCTTTCCAAGAGCAGAAATGACTGCAGATTAGATTTGAAAGCAGAAGTGTTACCAGGTCTGTGCCGTATTCCCAACTCTTCGCAAAACTGAGCTAATTACTTATGCACTTCAGTTTTTCCACCTATAAAACTGAGATTAAAATACTAGGCATGTAGCAGAATAAATGTCAGGATTATTCATTTTCTCAAAGCAATTCAAATTGGAGTAATAATTTATTCTAATAGCAAATTTTAATGCGTCTTCCGAATTTTGTGGAAGCAGCAACCAGGCTTATTCCCACTGTCTGAAGCTACACGTCTCAGACAGGTGGACCTACCTTAGAATTACAGCCACAATATGTTATCAACAGTGCCTTTATCATCAGCAGTCGATTCAAAGCATTTCCCAGCTTTGAATCATCTCACAGCAGTGCCACTGCCTAAAGGAAGGCTCCTGATTTAGGCATTTAATAACGTTTTTCAGTAACATCGAGCATAGCACCTGTGAATTCCACCTGTAAGCCCCATGTTGACTGGATCCATACGGGAGCCAACACAACGCTTCCCCACGAGCTAATCCAGAGATCTAACCCTGGCTTCGTACCTTGTGCGTTCCAAAAACTCCTTCACTAGGAGGAAACTGACTCACCTACATTTCTTTGAAGGCCACATCCCATCCAGCTTAACTTCCACAATCTGTTGTCCCCATCGTTTAGAAGATCTGGTTAATTCCAACAGGTACAGCTCAACCCCTGGTGGTTTTGTTTTTTCCTGAGACTTGAGGGATTTTTTCCCCACTAATGATTTTTGGGGACAATATTCCTAATGAGCATTTCTCCTTCTTTCCGATGAGATTTTGTAAACAAATAAAGGAAGAGTAACTAAACGCTAATCCCCACGTAAAACTGCACATTTCCCTTCCAGATCCACAGAGGGGGCCAGGGAAGGCTGAAGGGCCGGCTCAGAGGACGAGCTGTGAACAGCGTGATCCAGGTGAGCGCTAAGCAAACCCTGCGCCTGCTTGGGGCACAGGATGCTTTTCAAGAATTACTCCACAGCCTGATTAGTTCAAGGGTAAACTAAAAATCAGCATAGAAGAGAAAATCACAAACTAAATTTCAGAGCGGTTTAACTCATGACTCTGCACTTTCGCGCCGCGCAGTTTACTGATGGAACCAAAGGATCCGTACACGAAGATAATTGTAAGTTAAAGTAAGTGCCAGTTCCCAAAAAAAATCAAACAGATGCTTTTTCAATTCACTGTAAAGCATCTAGCCAGATAACTCCTGCTGTACTTCATAAACAAACAGATTAGAGGGCACAATGCTGTTCCTATTAATGTTATTGGCAAAATTCCCAATGTCTGCCAAGACAGAAGGATCAGATCCAAGGTCTCGCATGCCAAGCTGACAAACAGTAGACAAGTCAGTAAATATTTGCATATTTTAACCAGACATTAACATCTCTTGTAAAGATTTATGCTAAAGCGATGATGTTCAACTTGCAGTCCCACAGCGCGAGGGGTGGGAGCTCACAGGGAGCCGGATTCCGCTTCCAGCGCCGCATCCTGGGACTCACGCACTGAACGGGCCCCGTGGCTGTGGGGAACACAGAGCAAAGCCCAAAGCTTTAAATAGTTCTGCTGGGAGAAACGAGCGCCCAAATATTCCCTGCCAAAGGAATCCTGTTGGCACCCCAGTGCAGGAAAGGAGAGGGCTTCCCGCTCCATCGCCTGCTGCAGTCAGGCTGACACAGGCTCTGAGAAAGCAGAGCAGGAATTCAGCTCAGGAAACGCAGACGATGACCACGCTGCTTCCTAGCATGTCATTTTTCAGCCCTTCCCATAAACTGGACGGAAGTTTTGAACACGTAATAAATTCAGGTAATTCTTAAAGAACAGCCAGCTGGTTTATCATCGTGTCCCCGCAACCACTTTTAAGAAGCAAGAGGTCTGCTAGATTTATTTTGGAGGCCAGGTGCTTTGCCCTTTCCCAATAACTTTTGAACTTCAAGGGCAACATGAATTTCACAGAAGTCCAAAAGCTCTCAAAGAAGCTGCAAGTTTTAGGAAAAATATGTAACAGGAGACCCATGATATTAAGTCCAGTGGGAGAAAGGAAAATGTACCATTCAGTTTCTTATCGATACAAAGAGATCAGTAACCCCAACAGTTCTTGCCATGCACCGCCAGACAAAGTGCTGTTCCAAAATATTGTTTGCTAGTATAAAAAAAATCTTATTTTTCTTGCTTGTAGTAATAAAACCCTAAAAGTGCATTCATTAGGTTAGCTGAAGAACCCACCCATTAGTTTCCAGCTTTCGCTAAAGCAGAGTTCCCAAATATTTTAGACAAGCAGTAGACTTTGCAGAACTTTTTGAAATGTGTTTTTGGTAGAATTAAGATGAAAGCAATTCACATATGAAGGCCTCAAAAACGTGCAAATTATTTCTGTAATGCAAAGTAGTAATGTTTGGGAAGTCTTAGAGCTGGTAAGGACACAAGCCTGTGACTGAAGTCTTCTCCTCTCCCTCCAAATTATAAGGAAAAGACTGACTACATGCTTAAATTTACATAGGCACGGAAAGATCTGGGTTCATTGTATAATCTGGATTAAGTAAAATACATTAAGTATACCGCACAGCAAAACTGCTGGCTACCTTACCTGCGATCGTGACAACACTACAGTTAAATAAAGATGGGTCACTGAAGTTCATCTATTGAGACTCAGCAAACACACTGCGTGCGTCAGTCCACATAATAAAGCAGGGAATAATAAACCTATCTACTGCTCAACCACATTATATAGCTGCTCTGGCATCTCTAGTGATCCCTACTTAAGGCATGCCTGTACCTCTACACAGCGTTATGTAATTGTTTTTGTAGTACGCTGAAATACCACTCAGCTGCCTTCAGAAGGGTAAAATAAAGTTCTGTATTTACTTTCCTTACGTAAAAATATAGAAGAAACTTGCTTTGCCTTAAGACAAAAAAACATTTTATTCAAGCCTACAAGAAGAAATAAAGCACAGAAGCCACTTAGAGGCACACACAGAAAACATGCACTTCCCGAATGTCATGGCATAGCCATCATAAATAATCCCACGCTCAGAAATCATTTCACGAAATGAGAGTAGGTAATGATGGTGCACTACGTCAATAAGGAAGACTTAGCAGAACACACTAAGGACGGTGCCTCTTTCATGCAGAAAAGAGAAATTGGAAAGGTGCTTTTGCCTATTTTTATTTTAAAGAATGTAATTGCAGAGTTGTTATGAACCCATTTCTTGGGGTTACGGCTGAGTCCAGCAATATTAGTTCTACGCAGTGCTCAGAAATGTACTGCACACCTTACAGAACAAATACAATGTCTCCACCCTTGAGAGAGGACTATCTAATCAGCTTTCTAAAGCAACTGAATTACTCTGGTTAATGTTGTACAACTCCAGGCAAAATGACCCTACTTTACATGCCAAAAATGATGCTAAATCTGAAATGGAGCATACAGAACGAGGAAAGCTTCTTTCAAGGTTTTATTATACAGCGTAACAGCAGCAAGAACTCCTTTTACTTTGCCTTTAAAGAAAATGGTATGCTCGAGTTCAGGTAGGGGAAAAAAAAAAGAATTAAGATGCTCATGATGCCCCGTACTATTAATTACTTAGTTTGACCTTCCCGTTAAAACACACCAAAAAATCCACAAAGGACTGTACGTTAGGAGGACAAGGGATCTCTGGCCACATAACTGGAGCCTTGAGCATGATCCTCCAAACTTGATGCACAGAACAAACACCTCCACAGTTATTGGAACAGGAACAAGCATCTGTGGGTGGTTTACCGTTCACGTAACAGCAGCACCACAAATATAGCAGCAACTGAGATTAAGAGCAAATGAGTTCTGCATCTGAACCCTCTGTGCTCTTTAAATCACTTCACATACATCACAGATGGTAACAAGTTAGATTTTATTGCATGCCAGTTACCATTTCAGAACAGACATTTCATTAAGTGATTATTAACACCTTGTTATCTCTACTAATCTGTTTTCACTTCCGAAGTAGCAGCAAAAAGGACAAACTCTACACAGACGAATGGAAGCAGCATCTACGCATGGACAACCTATCTTTGGCTCAAAATCTGAAAATAACTCCTGGCCTCAGCATTCATAACCACCCTATCCACCACGAGAAGATCCTGAATACCCTCACCTCCTGCATTTTTTGTTTATTTTTTTAAACACCGTTGTCTAAAAGCATTACCTATCCTGATGCAACTAAGCAAAAGACACGGCAAGTCAAAGCACATCATCACCTACCCGGTGTGTCTTTACCCTGTCTGAAAGCCATCCCTAACTGACAGAGTCCTATTTACACACAGCAAACCCAGAAAATATTGGCATCCATTAAAATTATGTTACAAATACTTCAATACTCAAAGGTTGTGTAATAACAAAATCCTCTGCACAAGCTTGCGTCGGCCCTCCCATGTGTCTGCGTTACGCTATAGCCCTGACTCTACTCACACACTGCATTTCCCAGTGGCTCCATGAGCAGGCCAGGCAGAGGCTGCTGCTTAATGAACGTGTAGTTAAATACTTCGGCACTCTGCCTAAGGCCTGATTTACTCCATACTACTCAAACCTGGTTCTCAGACCTGCATTTTCATGTCCTCATCAGCTTTTCAATGATGCTCACAAATACTGCGACAAAGTACGAGTGTTAAAACTTCCTTACCCTTCTTTTCCCATTTTTACAAAAAATTGAGACATTCCAAAATATTAAAGCCAAAGTTTCTGTGAATTTCTTACTTTCAGATTAAGACAACTAGCATTGTGGTTTCCCCATTACGTCTTCCATGGACTCCTTCATGACCAAACACCCAGTGTCTGCCGTGACTTAGGGGAAACTCTGCAGCATTCAGCATTTCTCTGCATGGTGCCATTCATAAGAAAAACAGAAAATGAAACATAGCAAAGATATAGCTTAAATGTGAATATTTTTTTTCCCCTATTTCCTACTCCATGTATTAAAAACTTTCCAATCTATGCAAACAACAAAACTTTGTTCTACCCAACAGCTGTATTGGCACGATAAAATAATTCATATGTGTCCAAGCAAAGGAGCCTCCCCTCCATTTCTCTTTCTAACACCAGTGTTTTCCAACCTCTATCTCCTTGTTCAGCCATGCCCATCTTCACATTTATTCTACATATCCTGCAGATACAATTGGCACTGTCTAAATCAAGTCACTGCCTCCTCTGGTGCTGCATGAAGATCGAGCGGCAGGAAAGAGGAACTGGCTACTGGGAATACAGACGGGGAATTCTCTGTGCTCTCACTTGTGTCCGAAATTGTACCAGGGAGCAAACTGGGGGAATGTAAAACCCGAACCTTCAGATTGGACGGAAATCCCGTTTAGTTCGGGCTGATATATATTTACGGCAGGGATGATCTTGCACAGACAACTAATTTAACCAATGCTGAGCAGATTTTCGCAGGGTTGGTAGCAGTATACCCTTGGCAGAAACGTCATACCATAGCACATCTCATCTGTTTGCAAAGCAGAGCTATAGCCCTAAGTTCTTTGTGGTTTTTTTGGAGTGGGAAGAGGAGTGGGGGTTCTGTTTGTTTTTTACCGTGAACAGAAGAATATTTTACTTTAGCCTCAATTTTAGAAAAGACTCAGTCATCTTGGCAGAGGCCTTCACAGCGTCCAGAAACTTAGCTGGAGATAGACACCTACCATGGGAAATCTCAATGCCAATAACTAGAATTTGGCAAGTAACACCCAACTGAAATGAGTGAGCATGTAATAGTGCATCAGGTAACATGTAATAGGCGGCGCTTCTGCCCCGCCTAAAGTTCTTTTGGCTCCTTCATAGAAAATCCTCACGTAAACAATCTTTCATAATAACCGCTTAACAGCAGCAGTTTGTATCCCATATATTATTTTTTTCCATATATGTTCTTACCGCTTTTTCGGGGTACAGTTTCTCACACTTATCCAAGATGAGGGCATTTTAATTGAAATATTGTCTCGTGGTTACCATTTTATCCCCATAACAACATCCCCAATTACTTACTGTAAAAAAAATGCATTCGGAAAGTAATTTAATCTTTGCTTCTCTTAATGAAATTTACCAGAGAAAAACAAAGGGAAAAATCCGTACAGGAGAGCCAGCTAACCCTCCGTGGAGCGGGACCAACCTACAACTCCCAAACTCAAACACGTTTTGCAGAACACAGCATTCATACTCTAAAAGCTGTTTAAAAGATCACAATCCGCAGCTTTTCAAACTCCAACCTGCTTGTGGCAGAACCTCTTTCTTCTTAAACACTTGAATAACAAAATCAGGCCTTGTTCCTAAGTGTCTGCACGTTTCACAATGCAATGTTTAATAATTTTGACCAAAAAAGTGAATGCCATTGATCTGAAGGATTTACACAGCCATGCAGTTACCAATACTCTTCTCCACTGAGTCATGAGACTGCCAAAAGTACTTTTTGAAATACGTCTGCTGTATGAAATACAGCTACATCTGAGCACATATGACTAAACACATCAATTAATTTTCAAAATGCCAAGTGAGTACAGAACTCTACCACCAATGAATGCAAAGGGGAGTCAAAGAAGATTCCCAAGCATCATTGCAACATGCAACACCTATCACATTTATGAATGTATTTCAGAATCCTAAAGGCAACAACGTATGTCACTGAAGTTTTTCCACGACGCTCGCCGAACTTCCCACTCACACGGCAGTTCTACACACTTCATTTGCCAAAGCGCACAAATTCAATCAGTCTCAGAGACAGAAGCAGAATTAGCAGTTCCTAACTTGGTCTTGTGTTCAAGTTTCAGCTTTCACTAATGAACCTGTATTTGGATTTCAGCAAGAAAAGTATTTTTAAAATTAGGAAATGATTTACCGCAGTAAATCCTTCCCTTTTTGGAAAACCCCATACAAACTTTCTGGTTTTTCCCCGGCAGAGAAACAGCTCCAAAGCTCAGTGGCTCAATCCAAGTCTTCTCTGCTTAGTAAGGATTTTGTAGTGATGCTGAAAGAGTCTTTTCTCAAGTGTCAAATTTTCAAACAAGGACTTTCTCCAGTCTCAACACGTCCCAGTATTGCAAAGCACCACATCCATGTCTAAGAAATCTACCTGAAAAATCACAGCTTAGTTTGTCGGTGTGAATGCAGCTGCTGCAGGTTTATATTGTACGGTCGGATGAATTAAAAAAAAAACAAAACACAACACCAAGTTCATTTTCTGTTTGAGAAGCAAAACTCTTTCAATCTATTCAAGAGGCAAAAGAATGCAAAAATCTTCATGCTGAATATCAGTTAACAATGCACGGCGCACAAACTGAACACAGAAATATGCCAGAAGGTTGTGACACAGAACATGGAAGTTTCCTTTCAGTACACTTAAGTGCTCATCGCGGCATTACAATGAACTCACATTATTGTAGGACTGAATAATCCTGGGACTGAGCTTTCTGATACACATTTACACAATGCTTCGCACAAAAGGGTCGCACCGTACCAGACTTAATAGCACAAGGATGCCACGAAAAGATACTCCAAATACCCTTCCCCGACCGTACCTATTGTGTAACTGTGTGTGACACTGCTGTTGTGCTGTTTGGGGAGTTCGCAGCAGTTACTAACCTTCACCATTAAAAACCCCTATCTTTATTGTAAATAACCTTTGAAATCCATCTCTACACGACTGTGCTTCAAATAATAAGGCATAATATAGCTAAGCCCGGTTTGGGAAATGGTCTTCTAACTTCATATTTTAATGACATTACCCTCCTGCATCCAGATAATGCTTTTATAACTTCCCTGTTTCCTCTCCTAAAACGCAGGAACATGATACTACAAAGACGTTTAGAACAATTTTAGAACTCTCCTGAGAATAGGATATGGATTCCCAACTTCTCCTTGCACAGCAAACCCCATAACCGGTACCCAAACCGACACAAGCTCCCCAGTGGTGTTCACCCTGCTCACTCCTTTTGAAATCAGCATTAGAGATTCAGCCACTTATTTTAAACTCCACTCGAAGAACAGGCAGCAGCAGCAGTGAGTAACAATCCTACCGCGGTTAATAGAATAATTCTGACAAAGCTTTGGGAAAAAACAAAAACACAAAGCAGCGTCTGGCCTAGCCAAACAAATAAACACAAAAATACAGTGATATCAGTCAGTTCAAACATCAAAACAAGTGTCCTGCACCATTCCCAATGCGCAAGTGTCTTACATATGGCCAAAGCACAGTTACCTCAAAACCATTAGCCCCAACAACTATAATCAGAGCCATAATTTGTGTAATACACCCACAGCACCCAGCTACAAGACTGCGCTAGCGCAGATGCAGAAGTATGCTACAAAAACCTTCCCCTCCACAACCTCTCTGAGGAGAGCACGACAAAAGCCCAACAAATTCTGGCTCCCGGGATGGCAGAGGACCAGCTGCAAGGGAACCCCCACTGGCCGATGGGGAATTCAGATGGGATGCTTAGGACCAGAAGCATACTGCCCCTTTCCCCCCCCACATTATCCCAGGACAAAATGAAAGCATCATTTTAAAAAATATATAGATTATCTTAAGTGAGAAGATATATATAAGGAAGAAGCATTATTTTATATGCTGCCAAAACCACGGTGCTTTTCATTTGTGGCATTCTCCATTTATTATGTCCACAAAGATTTGCTACTTTCTTGGTTTGCCGAACCACTAAGTATTTTCCAGCAAATTAAACACTTGTGCCGCATTACTAACAACAGCTTCTCAAAAACAACTCTTGTTTTTACGTATTTCCCTTTTGCTGTGGGGTCTGAAAGGGCTTTGAAAAAATCTTTCTAAGCACATTTAGGCGGTGTAATTGTTAGTGTTTTGATGAATACAGTATTTTTGCAATATATAATTATGTCAAAAAAAGTGCAATTCACAGACGGAAGGGCTGTTTCTAAATAACACTTACCCTAACAGGCCCAGCTTAGGCCAACCCAAGCACTGCTCACATTTCTTCCTTTTGCTTCCTGCCCCTCCAACACTCAGAATTCTTTATGTAACATCATTCTACAATTCCTTTTCTTCCAGCGTTTAGTCATCAGCACTCTGCGAATCGTTAGCCTTCCTACTGCTCACAGGCAGAACGGATGACGAAATGTATTTCCCCAGACCACATGTAACCCAAAGACTGAACCCCATCCACTTCAGCCAATGCCATTCTTAGCACAAGTGGTACTTCCTGCGCCTAACAGAAACAAACACCCAGCAGTTTACACTAACAACTCGTAAACATCTCTTTACATAAAATCACTTACAAAAACTCTTCCTACCGACTGAGCAGCACTGCATACCTTCTGCTTCTTGGAAATACTGTGGAGAGCAGGGAGAGACTAGAAGGAGCCTTCCAACATCTGACGAAGATTCCACACAGCTTAGAAAATGTGACATTTTGGTGCTCCTTCAGGACCACCAAATATATGGGGCAACAGCAACCACCCAAATGTTTCGGTCATGAAATGGAACCTCTCAGCGTAGTAAAATTACATTTAGGAAGGAATAAGATTGAAACCTATCGTGTTTTTTTTTACCTGGCTTTCCCGTCAGTTTACTATTTTGGAGGATTCTGAGAAAAGACTGGGTAAATAACCAGTTAGATATCAGATTGATGACAATGAATTTGCTTATAAAAATGCAGAAAAATATTTGGATGTTACAGCCACATTAAACATCTTTGAACTCTAAAAATGAGTGCAACGGAAATGCAAGAACAACAAAAAAATCGCACCCATGGGTAATTACAATCTGCCTGCTTACATTCCTAAGGACTCCTTTTCCTACAGTAATACTCACTTTTCCGAGTTTCACATGAGTGATTGCCTCTGGTTGAAACCTCATGTTGTAAACATTTGTGTGAAGAGGAGATGAAAGCTCAGCGAGCGAGACTGTTTTGGAAGACAGAACTTGAGCTACATATCAATACCGCCATAATACAATCACCAGAAGCAGGCCTGTTTCTGTAGAGCAGCCTGACCTTGCAGACTCCTCATTTCACTATCTATAAAGTTTAGTTATTTTCCACCACCAGCCCCCAAACACTAGAAGAAAACAAGTGTTTACTTTCCTAGTCAAAATCTCCAGAAGACCAAGCATTCCTTAGTAATTTATTTTTTTTTAATTCCATACCAATGCTGCGTGCAAACTTCTGAAAAAGCAGTCTCTTTTTCAGTATTCTCTCTTTCCTTCCTTGTGGGACTAAAAACAAATGACAATTGCAGTAGTCTACAAAGGAATTACACAACTAAATGTATAAAGTATATTTTAAATATGTCATTGATATATATGAAGAGAAGTGATGATTACTGCCAAAGGCCCCAGAAGAAACAGCAAGACGAACAAGAACAAAAAAAGGAAGGCCTTGTTCGTTCTGATAATCTGATCCATAATACATCCGTTTAAGGGGACAAAAATATAAATGCCACGTAGTGATAGTGATAGCAGGGTCTTCATCAACAGAAGTGAGAAATAATTCGAAACCGCAACAATAGGTGAGCAGAAGTGAGGACTGTGAATAGCGAATTTGGCGTTTTCTGCGCCATAATGGGGGGAGAAACCTTGGGCACAGAGGAGTACTGAGGATCCCCTACCCCAGACACAACAGCAAAGGGCAGGCCAGGATTTACATCTGCTAAAATCCTTGGCTTACTGGTCCCCAAGGCAGAGGGAATGCCGGCTGTCCAGCACCTGCACCCCTCTGGTAGGGCAGAAGGCCACCATCCCTCCTCGTTCTCCACGCCAGCTCCCACGGCTCTCCCAAGTTATTCAGGCTGCACGCAGGGGACGGGACTTAAATTATCACAAAACACTTTTCTAATTGAGATTTCGCTCCCGCTACTAGGTACCACTGACCTCAAGAGGGAATACCAGCGAGGTGAAAGATTCAAGGGCTTTCGACTAATAATCTGAATTGCTCCACTAACTGCTGCTGCCTTGCTGGAATGAGAACACCCAGAACGAAGTGCGGTAGCAAACAAAAACGGTACCAAACAACAATTAAAAAGAAAACACTGAATGTCAGAAAGAATATCCAGCTATAATTGCGAGCCAATTTTAGTAACAAATATAATTGCATGCATTGGAGAAAATATTTCATCAGACTATTAAATTAACAGAGTCGGAAAACATTAGTAATAATATTGCCTGGCTGTTATATGGCCTCTTTCATCTCCAGGCGTCAACTCTCTACAAGTTGGTAGGATTCACTATTCCTATTTTAAATTCCTTCAAAAGGAGGCATAAACAGGTGAAGTGATTTGCGTCACACTGTCCAGATCCCTCAAGCACTAGGCCTGTACCTTGTCAATTTGAAATATTAGCTCTTCAACCCTTCTGGCCGCTGCTACTTACATTTTTCTTGGAGATGAGTATTCCTCCATGAGTCTAACCCCTGAGCACAAGCTGTCCCCGAGCCGCAGCCCTCATCCTGCAACCAGACCTACAAATACAGATCCCAAAGCCCAGGAAAACCTTCTCTGAAACCAGTGACATTCCCCAGAGCGAAAGGATTCTCCTCTAGGAGAGATCAAGCAGCAGAACCGGGCCAAAATACAGATTAACATGCAGCTTCCAAACCTCCCTTCAATTTCTAGTCTGCTGGGGAGAGACAAAAAACAACCCAAAAAAAACCCCACTCTGCTATTCCAACCTTCCAAGTCCTTGAGCCATCGTTTTAAATGTCTCTTTCTCTCTTTCACATAAAAGTTTACCCAAACTCACTGCAAATGGCACAGTGTCCACACAAATTAAAGGAGTGGAAATACACGCTCTGGAGCTTAAGTAAAAAATTCACATAGGTGAGGAGTGATAAGAGAACTCTGATTTCAGCTCAAGAAAAATGTAATTTGTGCTTTCATAATGTATTACAAAGAGAACTCCATTTTATCAGTAGTAACACACAAAATGTCCCTTCACTTACCAATAAACTGCTCTGCTAATTAAAGCTCAACAAAGAAAGCTGAACGTAGCCTCCGCCACTCACAACTTGTGCGCCGTAAGAGCCAAGCCTACCAAGCCCAAATCCCTCGGTCTGCACCCCGAGGAGAGGGAGGGATGGTGACGGTCACTCCAACGCTCTGCCCGCATCTAAGATCCAACTGCATGAACCAAACCAGCTCCTCACCGCGGTGCACCAGCAAGTGGCCCAGCATCCCCGGTCTGTCCCAATCAACCGTGCTTTGCCATCAAAAAAAATAAATAAAACTTTAAAATTGAAATTAAAACACATTTTTGTGAACCCTCTCTGTTCCACCAACGTCTTGGAAAATGCCACAAACTTGTCAAGTATAATTTCATTTAATTTGGTTATGCTTTCAATTTTACAAAAGAATGTGTACTTGAGAAAAAAAAATAAAGGGGGAATATTTTATCCTTTCCTTTGTTTCAATTCCGATATTTATTAGGAAGACTAACATCAGGAGACCCCAACAAATCAAGCCATTCCAACAAGACTAGCCATGATACATTGAATCTGTCAATAAGGATTTGGATTTTCAGGATATTTTTGGTCTTACAGCTGAATCATTTAATTTTTTTAATGCAAAATTAAATATGTGATTTTATAACTCCAACTCAAGCTCCCCGCGCCTGTGATAAAACAAGCATCCTATTACCTTGTTAACTCTTACTCATTTTATCATTAATCGGAAAACAACCTTGCAACTGTCTCCCTGCAGTTATTTCTTAATTTCCATCAACAATATGTTTAATCACTTTACGATAATCAAACAACAGCTCGTCTACCACTGCATTGGAGCCAAACAACTTCAATCACTTGGAAATTAATAAAAGGACAGGACCTAGCAAATGCCTCACGAGGGGTAATGTTACACGCAGCCCTACTTGGGGATTTGCCCCCCTCCAAAAAAAAAAAGCGGGGGACGGTATTGCAACCTGCGGTACAAACTTTCCTATTTTCAGTTTCACAACAGTTGCTTTGTACCGGAGGCAGGCTCGGGATCCCCGTGGCCCTCCCAGCTCGGAGCCACACGGCCCTGACAAAGCCTCCCCGAAGAAAACAGACCCACGAGCCCACAGGCCAAGCCTCCACCGCTCCGAGGGCTCCTTTTAAACCCGCTGCTAAATCCTCACAATTTACTCCTCCATCCTTCAAGCCAACCCTACGTAAACCTTCAAGAAAAAAAAAAAAAAAAAA